>OX030958.1:6728625-7076125 GCA_943735955.1 Piscicola geometra | reverse complement strand
GTGTGGTCCATGTGGTAGGTGTGGTGTGGTGTCCATTGGGTAGGTGTGGTGTTGTTGATGTAGGTGTGGTGTGGTCCATCGGGTAGGTGTGGTGGAATGTCCATTGGGTAGGTGTGGTGTGGTTGATGTAGGTGTGGTGTGGTCCATGGGGTAGGTGTGGTGTGGTCCATGGGGTACGTGTGGTGTCGTGGTGGAATGAATGGTTTGTGGGTCTTTGTTAATTGAAACACTAAAACACTTCCTCAGCACACCCTCACGCAAACTACACAAACCACACCAAACACCAACCATCACACAAAATCATCCTGACTACCCCACCACCAACCACACACGCCACATCAGCATGACCACCCTTTCGACACCACCACACCACCAACGAAAGCCAAGTAACCCTTCTACCACCCACCTGAGGTTCTGGTAGTCAACAGTGCAGGTGAGCGGATGGTTCCGTAGAGGGATAAATGACTTGCCTCTGCAATCCGGCCCTTTGCACTGTGTGTGTGTGTGTGTGTGTGTGTGTGTGTGTGTGTGTGTGTGTGTGTGTGTGTGGGTGTGCATTGGAAAACAAGATGTGAAATTGAATCACTTTAGAAGGAATGCGATACTTTCCATTCTTCCACTTTCCAGCCTGGAAAGAAATAACAATTCAACAAGCGATTGGCCCAACAAACAATTCCTTATTAATGCTCTAAGTCTTTTCGGAAACTATATATTACTATTATGATAATAATAATAATAATAATTATTATTATTATGATAATAATAATAATAATTATTAATTTTTTATTTATTTACTTATTATTGTTATTTATCTACCACTCACACATCCACAACAACACGACTCAACTACAACCTGCATGTGCATACAGGAAGTGCATTCGTATGCCATTTGCACGCACAATGGTCTTGCCCCAGCCATCCTCACCACCGTTCCCCGTATCGTCACAAACTTGCCTGTATTAGTAGTAGTAGCAGTAGTAGTAGTAGTAGTAGCAGTAGTAGTAGTAGTAGTAGTAGTAGTAGTTGTAGTAGTAGTAGTAGTAGTAGTAATAATAGTAGTAGTAGTAGTAGTAGCAGTAGTAGTAGTAGTAGTAGTAGTAGTAGTATTAGTAATAGTAGTAGTAGTAGTAGTAGTAGTAGTAGTAGCAGTAGTAGTAGTAGTAGTAGTAATAGTAGTAGTAGTAGTAGTAGTAGTAGTAGTAGTAGTAGTAGTAGTAGTAGTAGTAGTAGTAGTAGTAGTAGTAGTAGTAGTAGTAGTAGTAGTAGTAGTAGTAGTAGTAGTAGTAGTAGTATTGTTGCAAAGATGACATCAACACCATAGTAGTTCGCCTTGAGTTGTTTGAGTGGAGTGGTGCTGCCCGTGTTAAAGAGTCTGTGTTGGAAAATGATAATCATCATCATCATCATCATCATCTTCTTCTTCTTCATCATCATCATCTTCCTTCTCATCATCACCATCATGAGCAGCACCTGCACTGCAGTTTGAAGTCGACGTATGGTAGCTTGTTTGCACTCAGAAGATTTTCAGCTCCCAGTTCATTGTGGATGTGCTGATTATGATGATGTTAGTGGTGATGATGATGGTAATGATGTTGGTAATGATGCTGGTAATGATGTTGGTAATGATGCTGGTAATGATGTTGGTAATGATGTTGATAATGATGAAGGAAGAGATGATGATTATGATAATAATACAAACAGAAATGGAAGAGTATAGAAATGGATAGAAGTAAGCAATGCCTGGTAGGCGGCGACGCATAAGCAGTTGATCAGCTGGTCAGGCTTTGTGTGCAGTTGTGTGTGCAGGTCTGTGTTTGCATCGAGGGCTGATGGTGGAAGAAAAAGGCTCTAATAGTATCATTCATTAGAAAGTGAACTGTTAAGTGCCTATTAGTTTTTGAGATGTCACTTGTGTTAGAGACGAGGTCCTGGAAGTCGATGTTCATGAAGCCCTGCTCTTCTACCGACGTCTGTGCCGTGGCAGTGGTGGCATGATGGGGTGGGGAAGAGTGATGAAATTCTTGGAAGAGAGTAACGAAGTGGGTGGAGGTAGTGATAGGTAAGGTGGAAGAGAGAAGTGATAGAGTGGGAGAGGTGGTGCATTGAATAGGTGCATAACAGAAAGGTGTATGCGATGGGTAGTAGCATGTAGAAGTGCTTGTTCCCTATCAATTGTGACGCGCACTTAATTCAATTGTATTATTCAAATTCCTAATTGAACCTTAGCCCTCGTTCCGACCATTTCGAAACAATGATGGTGATGCGTAAATGATGATGATGATGCCAACATGGTGATGATGATACCTAAAAGATGATGATGATGCCAAAATGATGATGATGATGTCTAAAAGATAATGATGAAAGTAGACTGACCAGGTCGCAGAGTAGTTTGGTGGACCTGAAGTAGGCGACGAAGGCCTCGATCAGACGCACTTCCTCGCTGTCTGCTACATATGCTGTGCCATGGAGGAGAGATTGCGGTGGTGGTGGTGATAATGATGAGTAAGAAATGATGACGATCTTGAATTTGAAGAAAGAGCGCTATAGAAATTGATTTGATTGATTGATGATAAGATACCTTAAAAACCATGCAGATTTTATTGGTTATGGTGGTTCTCTGAGAGTTTTATATCTATTTAAACATTTTTATCAATTGAAAATTCTTGGCATTTCATAAATATTAGATGAGTAATAAAATGCAGAATTTGTGATTTATTAGAACCTAGGGTAGGAAGGTACATAGTCCAGCCAGCATAGGGGGAAGATGAATCAAAGATGGATGCTTCTTCAAAGTTTGAAGGCTGCACAGAAGACGCCATGCATGAAAAGAGACTGCCATCTTCAAATAAATATAATTGTATTTCATTGTTAATGTTATAATTTTTTTCATTAAAAAATAATTATTTTTTTAAACAATTTAAATTAGAAAATTAATAAAAAAGCATATTTGTCAAATGAACTAACCGGTAGATGAAGCATCGTCATAATTGTGTGCTTTTCCACTGTTCCAATTTTGTCGTCTGTTGTTACCACCCCTGAAGCCTCCATTACTCCTCTTGACCAAGTCATTCCTAGGTCCACCATTGCCTCCTCTTGCATTGCTATTTGCTCCTCTCTTGAAATAATTTCCCCTGTTCCCTCGCCAATTATTATCACCATACATTATCAATTTATTTATTAAATGACAGTTTAAGAACAGATTTTTTTAAAACACACAGAATAATAAATTATCGAATTAGTAGAATATAGTTAAAATCGAAAGTAGCGCCACTAACTTTTGGTGCATAGACTAATATGAAGTATTAAATAAAAATTATATTCAGACAATTTATAATTCATATATTTAAATGTTCAAAGTGTTTTAATTATGTTAAAATTAATATAATTTTTAATGAAGCGTTTGAGTTCAACTATTTTACTTTTAGTCCCTTTTAATTTAACTACCTTAATATTATTAGGCCCCGCTCTTCATGATTTGAATTTTCTAGTGGCTTTTTATTAATATTAGCTGCTAATAATAATAATTAGCATCAGCTCATTTCCTAATATCATATGGAACTGTAAGTTTTTTATTTTTGAAATTTTCATTAAAAAGTATGTTTTGCATTCACGTCACAAAAATAATTTAATGTGACCTTTTAGTTCAAGATTTAATAATTAAATTTTAATTAGACTCACAAAAAGTATTTTACTTTTCATTAAAATAATTTTTCATTATTTGCAAGAAAAGTGAATTGGAAGCTAGAGGAGGAAATATCCAAGCATGTGGGCGAACCCACTAAAACCATTTCTCAAGTTGTCAAGTGCGTTAACCTCACTTCCAACTCTCTTTGGATTTATTTGAGTTTCGAATAACTTTAATCTTTTTGATCCTAAAAATTCACAGGCTTTTGGAACAAGATAACACAGTGCCTTTCATATCAAGGTAAAATTTGAATTTCGTTTTAAACAAGATAAGCTACAGTTTGCAATATATTCATAAAATGGCACGAATGCATTCAGAAGAGAGTGTTTCAAGTATTCCAATG
Source organism: Piscicola geometra (assembly GCA_943735955.1). Classification (NCBI taxonomy): domain Eukaryota; kingdom Metazoa; phylum Annelida; class Clitellata; order Hirudinida; family Piscicolidae; genus Piscicola; species Piscicola geometra. The sequence continues at coordinate 7,072,097 of OX030958.1, read as the reverse complement.
CAATGACAAAGGTACAGACAAGAGATGACCAATGGCATGTCTGCAGAGAAGATTCGCAGCATAAAAGAGAAAATGGAAGAGCTAAAGTGAGGAAACACCATTCACTTGCTACTCATTATTTCTACTCTAATTATAATTTTAATATATTATTCATTTTGATTTTTAATATCTTACATTTCAAACAGTTTATTCATTTACTCAGTTCATTCATTCATATATGCATCCACTCATCCGTCCATTCATCTACTCATGCAGTAAACTGGAGAAGAAGGCCTTGAGTGCAGTGAAGATGGTGATGAAGAGTGAGGGAGGCAATCCGATGCTGGAAAAGTCCATCCTGTGCTGCATGGATGAGGATGTGATCAGTGAGATGGTGAGGAGGTGAGGGGAGGTGGTGATGATAGTGATGGTAGTTAGAGGAATCCGAGAGCGTGGTTTGTAGTATAAAATAGGAAATAAAAATACATTTTCACAATCAACAGATGATGATCTAATCAATTAATGAAATAAATTATCCAAAAAATTCATTTATTTATCTCATCCATCCATCCATCCACCCGCCATTTAAGGTGGCGCCCTTCAAAGCCTGCAAGAAGCCCTCAAAGCTGCAGGAGGCGCACTCGTTCAACCTGCAAGACCATGTGAGCGATCTTTTGGCGGGAAAGTCTGTCAACGTGACGTCATTGGTCGACGCGAAGATTGAGGGTTGGTGCACTTTTCAATGGAAATTCTAAATGTTTTTTATAGAATTTATTTACAAAAGTTATTTGTTTCTTTACGAGCCTTGTGTTAGAATATATAATGGTTTGCACTTCATTCAGAATTTATTAGCCATATACTTAGCTAATAATTTTTTTATTACTCATTAATCCTTTTAATTAACCATGCATTCTCGCATCCATTCATGCGCCCACTTTTCACCACGATTCCACCATGCATCCCTCGCCAGCTCTGAGCAGCAAGGAAGGGGTGAGGGGCGTCCTGGTGCTTCTCACAGCCGAGGTCGTCTCCAACCAGCCACGCTGGCTCACCTTCCTCATGCAACAGTTGCAGTTTCAATATTCAATCATATTCGAGCATTATTTCAGGAGCTGATATTTTTTTGTTTTATCCCATTTTTAAAAATTTTATATTTAAATATAATAATATTATAAACTTTTTTGTTTTTGTTTTTTTTGATCAATTTTTAAGCGTTTTTTTCCACGTACAATGGCTGTCAGGGAAACTGTATTTAGTACGCAAGTAGGAAAAAAAGTAAATTAATGGGGCGCGTGCTTCCTCAAAAACACCAAATTTAAATCTTTTATTCAGATGTGAAACGGCTAGGGATGTCTTCGTCACCAGTAAGCAAGTGAAATCCAAAAAGGTTGGTTTTTGCATCCATTCATAAAAAATAATATTTTAATCTTTTTTTATATAAATATTTCATTTATGAAAAAAATAGATTTTAAATAATTTTATCAATAACTTTTACATTTTCACTATGTTAATTTCTTAACTAATTTAAACAAAAAACCATTAATTTATTAACCAATTAGCTAATCAATTAGATCTCAGAGAACGTGGACATCTCCACATTCAATGAGTACTTTGATTTCAAGGCCCCCTTCCACTCCATCAAGCCCTACAAGGTGGCCTTTGCATTCAAACCATTCCAACCCTATTAATAATGCCTTATTAAGAAATGTATTAATTAATTTCTCATTATCATTAATAGATTCAAATAATTAAAACTCCACTCCCTCCTTCCACTCCTGCCGAAGTACCTGGCGATACAGAGGGGCAAGGGTTTGGGCGTGCTGAAGAGTGAGATCGAGGTGCCAGACAGGGTCAAGAAGGCGCTGTTGGCGGAGTTGAATAAGTGGTGGGTGCTTGGTGGTGGTAATGATAATGATGTGGAGATGGTGGTGATTATGATGTAAGGGTGATGAAGTTGATGTGGAAGTGGTTTTGATGATAATGAAGTGGAAGTGATTGTGATGATGATGATGTGGAAGTGGTTGTAATGTGATGGGGGTGAAGATGAGAACTATAATCATGTTTGCAATAAGGGGAGTTTCAAAACATTGAAATCACTATACAAATCTTTTAACACGCAATAACACCAACAAAAACTACATGCACAACACAACCACATCAACATCCTCAAAACAACTACGCAACAACACAACAACAACCTTGCCACCACACCAGCCACTACAGCTACAACAAAAGCAGCGACCACCACCAGCTGCTGGCAGACGCCTTCGAAATGGCTTATGAGCAGTTTCTCCACAAGAGACTGCTCTGCCTGTTGAGGTGGTATTCAGGGATGTGCTTTTGAAATTATTTAATTTGTACCCATTTTTGCTAAGTGTAATAATTATTTCAATATTTGTTATTAATCTCCGATGAAATTAAGGAATGGGGTTTGAATACATTATTTAAGTTTTTAATTATTTAAAATCGTAAATAAACAAACACACACACAAACACACACACACACACACACACACACACACACACACACACACACACACACACACACACACAAACACAGACGTCACTTATGGAGGAAGGCAGAGGAAGCAGCCATCGGCTCTTTTTCTCGCAACCTCGGTCAACTTTTACTCGAGCAGCCCGTGCGTGACCGGGTGATAATGGGTGTCGACCCGGGCTTCACTAACGGCTGCAAGTATGCAGTGATCGATGAAAAAGGTGAGTGGCTAATGGTGAAAAGGGATGATGGTGTGTGGATGTTGATGGTGATGATGATGATGGCGTAATCCAGGTGAGGTTTTGTTGACCGGCAAAGCGTTCATAAGCAACAGAAGTTGCAATGACACCGAAGTCTCCAAAATCAGAGAGGCGCTACTCTCCACCAAGTTTGTTGTTGCAGTTGTTGTTGCTGTTGTTGCAGTTGTTGTTGTTCTTGCAGTTGTTGTTGTTGTTGTTGCAGTTGTTGTTGTTGTTGCAGTTCTTATTAATGTTTTTTTGATTCTTGCATTAGTAGTAGTTGTCATCGCTGTTGAAAACGACGTATTTTTATTTGTTTCGCATTTCTTTTGTTTTTGATCTTCAACGTTTTCCAATCGATGTATTTTCGAAACGTCATCATGAAAATGCTTCACCGCCAGATGCGAGCTGGTGGCGATCGGGGACGGGTGTGGTTCGAGGCAGACCGAAGAATTCTTCGACCACCACATCCGTAAGGGAACTTTCAAGCCGCTCAACGTCCTCTTCTGGTCACTAGTGCTTTCGTTTTTTTGCGCCTTCTCCACTCATGCACCCCCTAACCATGCATGCCTTTCGACCAATGCATTTCATCCATCCATGCATCTTCTTTTCCCCTCGCTCATCCACCCATGCACATCCTTTTTCCCCTCCACTCATCCACCCATGCACCTCCTTTTCCCCTTCACTCATCCATCCATGCATCCCCTCTTTCCCCTCCACTCATCCACCCATGCACCTCCTCTTTTCCCTCCACTCATCCACGCATGCCCCTCCTTTTTTTCCCTCCACTCATCCACGCATGCACCTCTCTTCCCCCTCCAGCATCAGCAGGGAGGCAGGGGCCTCAGTCTACAGTGCCTCTCCTCTCGCTACACAGGAGCTGCCCCAGCTCGATGTCACCCTTAGGGGAGCTGGTTAGTACTTGTTTCTCTTGTTGCTATTTATATTATTTGGTATTGATTCCTTTACAATATATGTTAGGGTTATTATTTGTGTTTGTTTCTCATATGTTTATATTTTCATCATTGTTATTAGTTGTAAATGACCATTATTATCATCATCATTATTATCATCATCATTATTATCATCATCATTATCATCATCATCATTATCAACATCATCATCATCACCATGACGACAGTCTCCATAGCACGCCGCACTCAAGATCCTCTTGTGGAACTCATCAAGATCGAACCAAAAAACCTTGGTGTCGGCATGTACCAGGTGATGATGATGTTGATGATGATGATGATGTTGCGGATGATGATCATGATGCCTGGGATGATGATCATGATGCCTGGGATGATGATCATGATGCCTGGGATGATGATCATGATGATGATGGTGGTGATGATGATGATAAAGTTGTGATATTTAAACATATTTCCAATATTTAACAAAATTTAATTTTTTCACTTTAATCCGACTATTCCATCCCATCATCATCATCATTACAATTTCCTCACCACCATCACCATCATGATCCTACCATCATCATCATCATCATCATCAGCATGACCTGACCGACTCTAAGTTGCGCACGGCACTGGACGGCGTGGTGGAGGACTGCGTGAGTTTTGTCGGCGTCGACTTGAACGTGTGTGGAGAGCACATTCTGCAGTGCGTGGTGGTGGTGGTGGGTGGTGGTGGCGGGAAGGAGTGGGAGGTTGGGAAGAAGTTTTATGGGATGGGGGGAGGATAAGGACGGTGCTATCCACACCTCGATGTTCAACACAACACAAACATGCCAACCACAACACAGGCACGTGGCAGGCATCGGCGCTTCTCTGGCGAAGAAGATAATCGCCAAACGGGTCGAACTTGGCCGTTTCGAGAGCAGGCAGCAGCTGATGCAGGTGAGAGGAATGGGCGCCAAAACATTCACCCAATGCGCTGGTTTCCTGAGGGTACTGCGAGGGGCTGGTGTTGTGAAAGCGGTCAAGAAAGAAGAAGTTCCGCCATCATTACCATTATCGTCGTTAGCGTCGAAAACCTCTGGTAAAAGAGCAATTCGTAATCGTGGTAGTGGCGGTGATGATGATGATGTCGTAGTAGCAAAGAAAAGCAAAAGGACAAATAAGGAGACGGAGGCAAACACACTCGACAGGACATCCGTGCATCCTGAGGCATACACCCTCGCTGACAAGTGCTTCTATTTTTGTATTGTTGTTTTTTTATAAATATTAATAGTATCAATCAATCAATCAATCACTAATTCGCATATTAGTAATAGTGTTATCATCATTACCAGTAAGTAATTGATTTATTTAACTTTTTAACCAATGCAAACATCCATTCATCTCTTCAACCATTTCGCAACCATCCATCCATTCATGCCTCCGTCCTAACATCCATCCATCCATCCCCATCCCTCCATCCACCCTCCCGCAGACTGATTCTTAGGGCGGGCTTGCACAAGGAGCAGATTGGTGAAGAAGCATTCGTGCAAGGCATCAGCAAGTTCCGTCTCAAGATTGGTGTGTGTGTGTGTGTGTGTGTGTGTGTGTGTGTGTGTGTGTGTGTGTGTGTGTGTGTGTGTGTGTGTATGTGTGTGTATGTGTGTTTATGTGTGTGTGTGTGTGTTCACTCACTCATCACTTCACCCAGCAAGTTCCGTCTCAAGATTGGTGTGTGTGTGTGTGTGTGTGTGTGTGTGTGTGTGTGTGTGTGTGTGTGTGTGTGTGTGTGTGTGTGTGTGTGTGTGTGTGTGTGTGTGTGTGTATGTGTGTGTATGTGTGTGTATGTGTGTGTATGTGTGTGTGTGTGTTCACTCACTCATCACTTCACCCAGCAAGTTCCGTCTCAAGATTGGTGTGTGTGTGTGTGTGTGTGTGTGTGTGTGTGTGTGTGTGTGTGTGTGTGTGTGTGTGTGTTTGTGTGTTTGTGTGTGTGTGTGTGTGTTTGTGTGTGTATGTGTGTGTGTGTATGTTTGTGTGTGTCCACTATGCAACCTCCCTCTTCCACCCTCCTTTTCCTCCTCCTCCACCACGCGACAGACACAGGCACACTGGCGAAGGAGCTCGAGTCAAGTGAGGAGAGGATTGACCAAGTGCTCGAGAGTCTGTCGCAAGTCACAGACTTCGACATCAGATCTGGTGTGTTTCTGCTGTTTTTGTTGCGTTACTGCTGCTGCTGCTACTACTGTTGCTGCTGTTGCTGCTCTGTTTTACTCTTGTTTTACTTATGCTCTTCATGTGCTTCTTGTTACGCTGTTTTATTTATTTATTATTGTATAAGTTCATATATTTTATTCAACATCTCTATCCACTCTTTTTTTATCCGATCATCCATCCATCCAACCATCCACCCACTACTTCATCCAAACATCTACCCACTCATCCACCCTTTCACCCACCTTTCCATCCACCCACTACCTCATCCAACCATCCACCCACTACCTCATCCAACCATCCACCCACTACTTCATCCATCCATCCACCCACCTTTCCATCCACCCACCCAAGCATTTGGCAAGCCGTTGATGCGCAGTGGTGTGCAGTGGCTCTCAGATCTGAGGGTGGGTAGCAGGCTGATTGGAAAGGTGGGTGGATGGATGGAGAAGGATGGGTGTGTGGATGGTGGAATGAATGATGGAATTGATGATGAAATTGATGATGAAATTGATGATGAAATTGATGATGAAATTGATGATGGAATGGATGATGGAATGGATGATGGAATGGATGATGGAATGGATGATGGAATGGATGATGGAATGGATGATGGAATGGATGATGGAATGGATGATGGAATGAATGATGGAATGAATGAGAGGATGAATAATGGATTTGAGGAATTGGAGGATGTAACTGAGAGATAGACGACCCTTCCATCCATCTCATCCCACCAGGTAACAAACTTGACAGACTTTGGTGCATTTGTGGATGTGGGAGTGGAGAGGGATGGACTCATCCACATATCCAACCTTCCCTCCTCTTCCTCCTCTCTTTCCTCTTCTCGGAGGTTATTTGTTTGTTTAGGATTTTAAACACTTTTTAACATACAACTTTTATATTTTCCGTTTTGAAGCATTTTTCAACACGTTCCAACAAAATTCAACTTGAATTTCTACCAATCTAATACCATTACATTTTCTTTGACGATACACCCTGCAAACACTACCACCACCAGCACACACAGGGCTTCTGGCGGTTATGGCGGTGCGGGTGGATTGAGGCTGGGAGATGTGGTGGACGTGGTGGTGACGAATGTGGACAAGGCCAAAGGGAGGATCGGCCTGGCTCTCAGGGGCGGGAAGAGTTGAAAGTCGAAGTTGGAGACTCGTGCATTGTATATAGTATATATAATAATATATAGTTATAGTATATATAATAGTATATAGTTTTAGTATATATAATAATATATAGTTATAGTATATATAATAATATATAGTTATAGTATATATAATAATATATAGTTATAGTATATATAATAATCTATGGTTATAGTATATATAATAATATATAGTTATAGTATATATAATAATATATGGTTATAGTATATATAATAATATATAGTTATAGTATATATAATAATATATGGTTATAGTATATATAATAATATATAGTTATAGTATATATAATAATATATGGTTATAGTATATATAATAATATATAGTTATAGTATATATAATAATATATAGTTATAGTATATATAATAATATATGGTTATAGTATATATAATAATATATAGTTATAGTATATATAATAATATATAGTTATAGTATATATAATAATATATGGTTATAGTATATATAATAATATATGGTTATAGTATATATAATATATAGTTTTAGTATATATAATAATATATCGTTATAGTATATATAATAATATATAGTTTTAGTATATGTAATAATATATAGTTATAGTATATATAATAATATGTAGTTATAGTATATATAATAATATAGAGTTATAGTATATATAATAATATATAGTTATAGTATGTAATATAGACTACATAATACGGTGTTGAATAACATAGCATAGGGATTGATGGTGGTTTGGCTTTTTCTGGTGGAGGTTCGGAAAAATGGGAACCCTGTTTATTTCAACTGAGACTCAGTATTGTAGTTTGGTCTTCAAACACTTTCTTCGTTGTTCATCGTTCAAATATATCTTCAATTTACATTTTTTAGTCGTTGTTGTGTTTTACAATATTTATTTTTTTTAAACTTTAAATTTTTTTTATCAAACTTCCTGTTTTCTTCACACCCTTTTAAGTAATAATGCTCTTTATTTTTGTATATATTATTATTATTATTATTATCATTGAAGGATATTGTTTCATTGCCATTGATATGTTCTGCAATCTTCTCTTTGCACTCATTAAAAGATGAACTTGCTTGTAAATGAATTTAACGCTGTATGATCACCCATGCATTACTTATCTTTCATTTATTCATTCATTTGTTTGTCCATCCATTCATTCATTCATCCATTCATTCATCCATCCATCCATTCATTCATCCATCCATTCATTCATCCATCCATCCATTCATCCATCCATCCATTCATTCATCCATCCATTCATTCATCCATCCATCCATTCATCCATCCATCCATTCATTCATCCATTAGTTTCTCTGATTAATCGCCCACGGCTTACTAACAACGTTGGCATTCGAAACATTGTCAACTTCTTATGAGTGCAGCAGATCATAATAAAGAAATAATCATAATAAAGAAATAATCATATTAAATAAATAAATAATCATATTAAATAAATAAATAATCATAATAAATAAATAATCATAATAAATAAATAATCATAATAAATAAATAATCACATTAAATAAATAAATAATCATATTGAATAAATAAATAATCATATTGAATAAATAAATAATCATATTGAATAAATAAATAATCATAATAAATAAATAATCATAATAAATAAATAATCATAACAAATAAATAATCATAATAAATAAATAATTACATTAAATAAATAAATAATCATATTGAATAAATAAATAATCATATTGAATAAATAAATAATCATATTGAATAAATAAATAATCATAATAAATAAATAATCATAATAAATAAATAATCATAATAAATAAATAATCATAATAAATAAATAATCATAATAAGGAAATAATCATAATAAAGAAATAATCATAATAAAGAAATAAATAATCATATTAAATAAATTAATTAATTAATAAAATAACAATGGGAGCTTGCGGTGGTTAAGAATAAAAGTGGGGTTACTTAGGTTGATCAAAACAGCATTTAGCTTATAATTAATAATGACTTAGAGGTTCCCTATGCATGGTCTTTTAGAGTAATTAAATATGTTATGCTTATTTGTGCATCTGAGTATGCTATTTATTTAATATTTTTAATGTTTTTATTATTTACAAAAATTAATGTGACTTAATTTTCTTACGGCTATGGAAAAAAATCCGAGTACATTTCTTTTCAATAAGATAATCACCTATATTATATTATATTATACCAATAATAAGATAATAATTAATAAGCAATTAAATTAAATAACTTTCAATTACGGGTGTTTCAATGGACGTTGAACCAGTTCATAATGCATTGTATATGAAAAAATCTTCGCATAAAATCAATGATGTCAACTGCATGCGACCACGCTGGTATACAGAAAGTTTAAAATAGGCCTATATCAAAGTGAGTTAACAAGTCGTTTGATTTTGAAACTTATGGAGATCATTTTATGGATTATTCATTAGGGGTTCGAAGAGATTTCTGGCAAAATTGAACTGTGTTGACAAGTTTGAATGTGACAGTTTTATAACAGTTACTGTTTGATGCACCCTATCTCAACAGTTGCATCGGTTGGAAATTTGATAATTAAACGTGTGAAAGGTTTCTGCTTTAAATAAATAAAAAGAAACTTTCTGTTAATGTGAGTTGGCGTGCCCATGAGAGCTTTAAAAGATTGAAACTGCACTTTCAACGCCACTACCGGGCTGGCATAGACTCTATGGCATAGAGGAAAGAAGCAGCTAAACAGGATGGAAGACATATGCGCTAGCGACGACGGCAACTTTTTGCACATCAACAACACTACCAATAACAGTGATAACTCTGTTGCCAACAACATCATCAAGAAAAAAGATAACAGCAACAACACCACTGTCAACAACAACAACACCACCAACAATAACAGCACCACCACCACCAAAAACAAAAATAACAAAGACATTGAAATGGACTTGAGTGGTTTGACGGAGGACGAAAGGTTTGTGTTGTTGAGTGTGGTACAGAGAGACTACAGTTTGCGAAACCAAGACAAGCAGCGAATCGAGTGGGTGGTATAATTAAACTCCTTAATTAAGTAATTTTATAATATTTAATTTTATAATTAGTTTATAAATAGGCTTGGTGAAAAGAGCATTTGTGTATAAATAAACTAATTTTCATTTGGAATGTTTCAGTTAATGGCTTTCGTACAAAACACGATTTCAGTAGAATTTTTTCAAAGGCCTGCTCGGTTTTACGCCCTTCATGAATATATTAAGTTTTATTTATATTAAATAAAAAGTGTTTTGTATACTTGATAAAGTATTTATGAATATAATTATATAATTATCCTTTGAGAGGGAGTTATCAATGGGTTAGAATATGTTGAATAAGATCCGATATTCAAGCTTTTTGTCCCGAATAAGAGTGAATTTGATTGGTTTTAAACTGATTTGTGACCTTCAGTCGAATTAGTTTTAGTATTCACCCATTATGGGACAACTAATGCAGAATGACAGTCCGTGAGGCATTCGTTTACAATTATTCTACTCAGATCTTTTCACTCATAGAATCCATCCAGATGAGCAGAGAGTTTTAATATTTAAATTAAATTCTTTTTTTTCTTTTTCTTCAAAAAGCGTTTTAAATCATTTAATGAGCCGAGCAATCCATGATATTTCAAAGGTCCTCTACGCTTCAATGGTTAAATAGATAATTTATTCATAGCTACTTGACAGTGTATTGAATGACTCAATCATCCAAATAGTTTAGTTATAACGGGGTTTTGTCACAAAGTTAATATAGTTTTCATGAAGTATTTATCTCATTTTAAAATATGTTTATAACATAATTTTTTAAACATGTCTCAAACACATCTTTATAAATCTTAACAAATGTTAGAATACGGTTTGAAATTTTTTATAAGAATTAAAAGTGTCTTAATTCTTTTAAAATTGCAATTTTATCATGCATTTGAAATTTTAAACAACATAAAATCCACTTTAAAATCATCAAACAAGCCACCAAACGTGTGAATCAAGCATTGATTTTCAAGTGTGAATTGTTCACACGTTGAAAACGTGCATATTGTTTATGGCAAAGAACATTCTCCATTAAAAATCTATTTATCGAAAAACCATCAATTTAGAATGATGGCATCCTTCAATAATTATTATTGCTCAATGATTGTTCAAAACACCGATATTTTCTACTCGGCTTTTCAAATAGTATATTTCCCTAAAATGAAAAATGTTTATGTCAGAAATGTATAATTCTATTTAGTTTTTAAACGATCACAACACGAACACAAGGCCATTAATAAAGCTATTCAAATAGTCTACTCTATTTCAGTTAATCTCAGCTCAGTTATAACACAAAATCTGCCCTCTCCTCACCTAACACCAACCAACCAAAACCAACCCTCCACTCTTGCCATAGACACGTTCAAGAAGATCTGGAAAACCACAAAAAGCGACTTTCGCTCCTCTCGCAAAGCAACAACTTCAACAAAAACAACTGCCTCAACTGTTGTTCGGCCTTTCTTATCTTCTTCAACGCCAAGACTGCCTGTTCAATTTGTGGCCGCTTCTTTTGCAAAAATTGTCTAGTGAAGACCAAGAAACGAGACCTTGAAGATGCCGAACAAACCCTCTGCACTGTCTGCTACAAAGAACGGTGTGTTGCATTGTTGCTTCGTGTACTGACTGATTGCCTTTCGTAGTTTGTATATTAGTAAGCGATTGTTTATGTTTAGCATGAGTTCTAGGCATATAAAAAATAACACTTCAACACCACTGCAACATCACTACAACACCCACTGCAACACCACTGCAACACCACTACAACACGTGACAGCTTGTTGCACTCCGAGAACTGCTGGAGACAGGGCCGATTCAAGGGCAGGTTTGAGGACTTGGGCAGCACCAAGGTGATCAAGAGTCTCCTCGGAAACAACTGCGAGAGTGAGCTCCAAACTTTCATAACCAAATCTTTCAATCTTCGACAGTCCTTCATTATATTTTAAACACACCCTTTCACACTCTTCCTTTAAATGAACTAGAAGTAAGTTCAAACTTCCACTCAAAGCTTAATCAACGTTTAAAAAAACATTAAATTCTAGTTACCCCTATAATAGAATTGTTACTAGTAAGTGCGATGTTATTTTATAAGTTATAATTTTTATTTCAATAAATTCAAGTACTTAAAAGGATATATAAAATATTAATTTTTCGTTCTTGTTCTTTGCAGGCCGATCTGAGCCTGGCTTCATGTTCGATAGAGAGAGTGTCGTGTCGGTGAGTTCGCTTGGACTGCGTTCCTCCATTCACCTCCTCGATGAGCACTTCGTGCATGAGAGTATGTGCTCTAGTGGTTGTTGTTGTTGTTGTAGTTTTGCTCTTGTGGTTGTTGTTGTTGTTGTAGTTTTGCTCTTGTGGTTGTTGTTGTAGACTTGTTGTTGCTGTTGTTGTAGTTCAGGTGTGGTTGTTGTAGTCTTGCTGTGGTAGTTTTATTTGGATGGTATGAAAGTTTTATGGGGTGTATTATTTTGCTGCTTATTTTAAATGTAACTGTGATTCTTTTGGAGTTTAGAAGCGATGCTTGAGGTATTTTTCTAAACGGGATTTTCTTACATATTTTATTCATTATTAACTATTTTCCAGCTTTTTCCAACTACAAAGAAGTGATAGACTCGGTGATTGCGAAGACAAAAGAAGACTTCTACAGGGAGAAAAGTGAGCCACTGAAAGGTTATTGAAAATACTTCCTCACTTTAAAGGGCCTCGAAAGCTTTTCCAGGCTAACATAAATTAATTATAATTTTATATAATCTATATAACACAAGATAACAAGTAAATATAAAGTTGAAAAAAAGTTTTATTTTTAGATGAGATATAGAGAATAAATAGAAGTTTTGCGAATAATTGCTGAGAGGTTTTTTAATGGTTTAATAGCCTCCGGGATGCATCAATACTCCATCACTGGTGCGCTTCAATCGAATATCGTTGTTGGTGTTGTTCTGTTGATATTGTGATGTTGGTGTTGAAGTTGGTGTTGGTGCTGGGGTTGCTGTTGTTGGTGTTGTTCTGTTGATATTGTGATGTTGGTGTTGGTGCTGGGGTTGTTTTTCTGTTGCTCTATCTGTAGTAAGTGTTTTTGCGGTTGTAGTTCCTATTGTTCCTTCTACAATATAAAATGTCACTTATTTTTTAACTGTACACTGATACGAGTTTGAATATTAATACGTGTTTTTAAAATTAACAAATAATTAATTATTGTTCATTAAAATATAGATAGGCAGAACATTCTGAATTGAAATCATGAATTCAATAATAAAACTCGTGAAGAGGTGTTGTGACTACGTTCAATCAATAATTGTTTATTCATGTAAAAATAAAATCGACTAAAATATAACTAAATAAAGAATGGCACTAAAAAACATATACATAATAGAAATTAATATTTTAAATTAATTTCCACATCCTCATCGATGACAGGAAATAGGTCGTTAAAGGTTGGGAAGGTTTCAGTCTCCTTGTTGTTGAACGCGCTGTGTGACGAGATTCTCGACCGAATTCAAGGTGACATCTTGCATTTCATTTGAATATCAATTTCAGTTTCTTGTGTTCAGTTTAAGTTTGCTGGCTTTTAAGCTGTTGTGGAAATAACTTTTTTGTGCGTTTAATTGTTGTTACTTCAGCTAATTGTTGCACTACTTTTCCATTAGTTCATTTTAAAACCCAGAAACATAAAGACAAACATTACTCAAAAGAAACGTTTAAACCCAGACACATGAAGACAAACACTACGGCAGATAACAAGCAAAAGAAGAGAGAAGAGAGCAAGCTGCGCAAGTACACCCTCAAATATAACCCTCTCGCCACCAAGCAGCCAGGAGATAATGTCTACAGGAAAGAAGAGGAAGAAGACCACCATTCTTGCCATGGCAACCTTGGTAACTTGAACAACAACTACAAGGAAGATGGTTACAATGGCAACGAAGTCGGTTACCATGGAGAGGTGACGTCAAAGCATACGATTATTCAGATGGAAATTCTTCGTGATTTCATGCGCTTCATGTCTCACACAGACAAGGTGCCTTGGTCTTTATTTGACACTTTTTAAAAACTTTGAAAAAATTTAAATTAAAAAAAATAATTTGAAAAAATATAATGAAAAGTTAGCTTAATAAATATTAATTAAATTATTAAAAATATTTTTTTTCATATTGAAAGAAAAGTATAAAAGAAATATGCAAATAATAATGTGGAATAAAACGAAAGTTGTACATATATTTCACAAATTTATTTACCTTTCTCTTTCAAGCACCCGAAGTTGTACAGCAAAATCAGTGTGGAGGAGGCGGTGGAGTATTCGGCTGAAGGGCTCATCGAGAAGGTTTGTGTGTGTTAGGATTAGGGTTAAGGTTAGGGTTGGGGTTAGAGTTAGGGTTAGGGTTAAAGTTAAGGTTAGGGCTAGGGTTAGGGTTAGGGTTAGGGTAAGAACACCCTTTAAAATGAACCATAGAATTGGTAATTTGTTGAGTCGTAAAGGAAAAATCTAATAAACAACTATTTAATTGATCCTTTTATTATTTATCATTTCGTGAGAATCTTCATTTGCTATGAAAAAGCTGTTAGTCAATTAAAAAATGAAGCTTGATTAAAAACATTGGGCGCTTCAAAAAATTACAATTCACAAATGCATCGATCCTTTCTCCACAGGCAACTCAGAATTCCGTGCATGCATTCATCTCAGACCACAACAGCTTCATCAACAACAACTACAGCCTCAGATACAACAACGTTCGCGACCACGACAACACTCGAGATGCCTTCAACAACTGGCGAGATGCCAACACCTACGAACTGAACGAAGAAGACTTCGAGCATTTGAAAAGGTTGACGCTAGAGAAATCAATGGAAAAGTTCTTACCGGATCTGGAATCCTTCGTGAATCATCCTCAGCACCGCCTACGAGTCACTGACTACAACGATGAGGGGGAGCAGGCTGCCAATGCAACGAAATCTCTTGCTACCGTAAATGGTGATGCTGGTAATGATGCTGGTGATGATGTTGATAATGATGTTGATAATGATACATACACTCCTCTTCATGATGAAAACAACATCACAATGAGTAAGAGTATGAATCATGGTGATGATAATGATGACAAGGGTTTTCTAGGGGATGATGATGATCCAGAATTTGATATCGCCAGTGTGGACAGTCTAAGCAATCCTAAGCAACTGGTTTGTTCATGCTTTTGATTTGCTCATTAGCTCAAATAAATTTAATCTCTTTTTATATTAGATTTCATAGACATTTTTTCATAAATAATGAAACATTTTGTTCTATTAGAATTCAATATTCACTTTTTATAAAATAAATATTAAATCAAATTTAATTAAATGGGAATTTTTACAAACGAATAAATTGATTATTTAAATTATTGAAATGCTTTTATTGTATTGTATTGTATTTTATTGTATTGTATTGCATTGTATTGTATTGTATTGTATTGTATTGCATTGTATTGTATTGTATTGTATTGTATTTTATTGTATTGTATTGTATTGTATTGAATTGTATTTTATTTTATTGTATTGTATTTTATTGTATTTTATTGTATTTTATTTTATTTTATTGTATTTTATTGTATTTTATTGTATTTTATTGTATTTTATTGTATTTTATTGTATTTTATTGTATTTTATTGTATTTTATTGTATTTTATTGTATTTTATTGTATTTTATTGTATTTTATTGTATTTTATTGTATTTTATTGTATTTTATTGTATTTTATTGTATTTTATTGTATTTTATTGTATTTTATTGTATTTTATTGTATTTTATTGTATTTTATTGTATTTTATTGTATTTTATTGTATTTTATTGTATTTTACTGTATTTTATTGTATTTTATTTTATTTTATTGTATTGTATTTTATGCAATTCCCAACCAGCTGGAAAGAGGCAAATTCTTCCGGAACAAGAAGATTCCGTATGGGAGGGAAGACGGCTATGGCAGTCTAAGCAGACTGGGTAATGACAATACAAATGTTGATAAGCATAATAACAAAAATAAGAATATTGATAAGCATAATAATAACAATAATAATGTTGGAAGTATAGCTACAAATCCTAAGAACAATTATTGGAATGGGAAAAAAACGTATAATAAAAAACTAAAAATAAGAAAGATAGTTAGAGGTAATGAGGCTGCAAAAGATTATAAGAAAAATGTTGAAAACAATGATGATGATGATGATGATGATGGTGATGATGACGTATCAGATTCAACATTTGATGACATGGTTAACGAAAATCTCATATTCTTGCCACAAGATGAAGTCATTTTCGATCTCAACGACATTAACAATATCAACATAAAAAACAAAACACATAACAAAATCAGCGATGTGATGGTGAATGATAGAGGTGTGGTGGTGGATGCTGGTGAGGTGGTAGACGGTGGTGATGTGGTGGTGAATGATGATGATGCCGTTGTAGATGGGGTGACGATAACCAGAAGAGATGATGTTGAACTCGCCTACAAGGAAGCCGGGGATGAAGGGAGGGGAGAGAATAAAGAGGACAGAGATGAGGCGAGTGAGGGTGGTGGGCTGTTAGTCGACAGTGGAGTGGTGATTGATGACGAGGATGAGTTGCTGACAAACGAAGATGTCTTGAAAATGTTTCGAAGGACTCAGTCAATCGATGAAGAAGAGAAGTTCTTGTCACTGCAGTACACCGACGATGGTGCGTTCGCTAACATAATAATTGGTTTTTAAGTATTCTCATGACAAATATTATAAGCGAATTATTTTTTATTACAATTTTATTCCCAACCAGCAGCTTTGGATCTTTCATTTTCTCTTTCCTAACCTATTCATCAACTACCACCTGATAAACAACCCCTCATTTCCATCACAGGCAAACAGATGGACCCTTCTTCTGCCCCCTCTCTCACCGACCTTCCCCGCTTCACTCTCTCTCCCTCCGATCTCACTATCCGTCTCCACTCTGACGTCTTGGTCACGTGCTCTCTCAAGGGCGCCCTCCCCATTGGTCCGTCTTGGGTGCTTTTGTGTACAAATAATTTAAACTTATTTCAGCTTTTTTTTTCATCATCATCATCATCGTTGTCGTTGTCGTCGTTGTCGTCGTCGTCGTCGTCATCATCATCATCATCATCATCATCCTCATCATCGTCATCATCATCATCATCATCATCATCCTCATCATCGTCATCATCATCATCATCCTCATCATTCTCATCATCATCATCATCAACAGGGGTCACGTGGTACAAACATTCGAAGGAACTCGTAGAACTGGATGGATCGAGTGGCAGGTTGTTATTTAGTGTTTTTAAAAAATATATTTCCATCTGTTATCATACACAAGATTTTAAATAGGTTTTTGAGTTGATTGAGACATTTTTATCATTACTAAAAATACCGCCACTACTATCACAACAGACATAACTACCACCCCAATTACTACAACCCTTAAAACCACCACCACCAAAACAACTACCATCCCAATTACCACCATAACAACCACCATCACCACAAAAACCACCACTACAACAACCCCCACACAGACACAGCATCACCACCACAAAAACCACAACAACACCACCATCACAATCACCACAACCACAACAACAACAACAACCACCACAACTACTACCACAACCACTACCACCACCACCAGCACAACCCCCACAATAACCACCACAACCACCACAACCCTAGACACAGCATCACGAGCAACAGCGCACAAAGCTGCTTCAGAACACGCAGGTTGGAAAAGCAGGATGAAGGTGGGGATGCATGTCTTCTGAGACTTTCTTTCAACTTTTTATATATTATTCGAATAACATTATTTCTTAGTCATTTCTTCTCTTTTACAATGTAAGCAATTATTGTCTTAAAGTCGTACTATGTAATTATTATAATAATGACGAGCGTTATAGTAGTGGCATATAACCAGAATACGATTATAGGTTACTAACGGTGAATATTTTCATTTGCACCTATGGCTACAAGGACATCGGTTGCACTCAAAGCTAAGACCCTTAACCATTCAGTCGTTGCAAACTGGCCACCTGTTTACAATTATTTTAATTTTAAACGCTCCTTGTGTCACCCACACGATATCATTCTCTTCATCCTTCTCACCTTCATCATCATCATCCTCCTCACCTTCATCATCATCATCCTCATCACCACCACCACCATCATCATTATCACCACCATCATCATCATCATCACTCTCATCATCATCACCACCACCACCATCATCATTATCACCACCATCATCATCATCATCATCACCCTCACCATCATCACTACCACCACCATCATCATTATCACCACCATCATCATCATCATCACTCTCATCATCATCACCACCACCACCATCATCATTATCACCACCATCATCATCATCATCATCACCACCACTACCACCACCATCATCATCATCACCACCACGACCACCACCATCATCATCATCATCATCATCATCACCATCACCATCATCACCACCATCATCATCATCACCATCACCACCACCATCATCATCATCATCATCATCACCACTTCAACAAAGGTTACTACATGTGCATGGCCTACAACAAATACGGCTTTTGTCAGAAGGCCTTCCGACTGACTGTTGTTGCTGATGATGATAACGGTGGTTTTGATGATGATTTTCTTGTTGGTACCCATGGTAATGGTGATAGAAAACACCGAAATAAGAACTTCGAAGTGGAGGATAACTTTGAGGATGCTGAAGACAGGAGGATGAGAGGAGATGAGGATAATCAGGATGACATGGTTGAAAAAAATCATTATTATAACAATAACCAAAATAATAATAAGGAAAACAATAATACAAACATTGAAAACAATCGTGATTTTCTGAAGAAATGCATAATTGACGTAAAAAATGGCAATAAAAATATTAGCGACAATGAATACAACGACACCATAAACAACATAATGACCTTCTCCAACAACAAAAAACATAATAACAATACAACAACAAAATCATCATCAGTATCACAGACCCCTGCAAGCAATGCCGAGTTTTCTTCGCGGCTTGACGGATTGTCGCAAAGCTTTCTGGCAAGGCTGTCATCGTCATCATCAGGGACAGGAGGTGTGAGGGTGGTGCAGAATGACTTTGAGACCTTTGACCTTCTCAAGGTCAGCAAGATGGACTGGCGAGACAATGGTGGTGGTGATGATGATCATGGTGGTGGTGGTGATGATCATGGTTGTGGTGATGGTGATAGGAGTAATAAGGAGGATGGAGAAGCTTTTGAGAGCATCGAAGCCACCAGAGATGGAGGGCAGAAGATGCAGAATGCCAGAGTTTCTCAAGTCTCCTCCACCTCGGGCAGCATCGACTCACTCAGAAGTCTCAAGGGAAAGCAACGAGCGTCAGTCTGCAAAAGCATCGTAGCCTTCAATTCTACCGGACTCGCTAGAAGTGGTGCTGCTGATGATGATAGTGGTGGTCAGTTGGTTAATATAACGAAAGAAGTTGATGTCGTTTCCGCTGTTAAGGATACTGACACTCGTGTCGAAGCTGAAAGAAGTGTCACTAAATCGATTAATGGAAGGGTGAAAAGTGATGGAGGTAGTGGCAGTAAAAGTGGGCATGCCAGGGATGGTGACAGTAATAGTATTGGTGTCAGAGAAAAAGACTCGGAGGCTCACAGACCCATGGGTGCACGTACACCCAATGAAACTCTCAATGAAGGCGGCAGGATGAGTCACCACAATCAAGCTTCCGTGGTTTATAGTAACAAGACTGCAGCGTTGAGTGGCTATGATAGTCATTTTGATGGTGATGATAAAGATGATGGCGATGATGATGATGATGACGGTACTGACAGTGACTATAACTTCTACTATAACAGTACCGGCAATACTAATGATATAATCAACACTTCTAGTAGTAGTACATCAAATACTTACACAAAGAACACACATACAAGAAGCATTGGCAAGGAATCTACAAGATATGCCACTTTCCATCCTAGTCAAAGCAAGAGTGGACCGGTCTACAACACCATCATCGTCACCACCAGCGTTCTAAGCAGCAATCTGCAAAAGAATGAAGGGGCAGATGTAAACTCTGTCAGTTCCCATGACGACGTCTTCAGCAGCAGCACATCCTTGAACAGTAACCAAAGCAACAATAGAAGCAACAACCAACAAGGCACTGCCATTAGAGAGGAAAACCATAACGAATTAAAAGATTTTAACAACAACAATACCAAAAAATTTGATTTAAAAACTGGCTACAACAACAACAGCTACAAAAACAACAGCCACGAGAACAAAAACAACTACAGCAACAGAAACAACAACATTTCAGACAAAACTAAAAGAGACACCATCAACACAACGATCACTGACCATTCTGAGCACTCTCTCTCCGTCAGTGAACTGAAAAAGAAGTTTGAAAATGACTCCAAAAACTCTAAGGTATTTTCCTATTTTATTTAAAGATTTATTTTATTTAATAATTGATTGAAAAATATGTATAAATCCTAAATTTAAAACTGAATTCATGAGTTTTAACGGTTTGTTGAAATGTTTTTCAGATTGCCAACAGCAAAGTGCCTGTGTACAGATACTACTAAGCCTTTCTATTTTTCTCACCGTTGTGACACACTAACCTTGAATCGTTCAAACACACAATTATACTGCAAATATTTTTTTTTCACATTTTTTTCCCTATAATATGTGGAAATTTGAATGTCTTTTTGCATTCTAGCCAGTGGTTTTTCGATTTTGATTCAGTTATTCATTATCAAATAGGATAAAATAGAAGAACTAAATTGAGAGATGAAGTAGTTAAACTAGCAGATAATTAAATTACAGAAGGAAAAGAATTAGTTAGTACAAGAAAACACGAGGATAACACGAAATGGCTAAACTAAACTAAACTAAACTAAAACGATGCCCTAGAACTCCCGTTATTCATCTGGCATGCCCGCATCTGTTCCAGACGTACTTTATATACCTCGCAATCACGTGATCCAGCGCTCATTATTACAATACTAATAGTTTTACTAATTTTTTACTTTTTTTAATTCTAATCATTAGGATTGCTGGTCACGCTGTGAGGGAGGTGCTGATGATGGTGATGGTGGTAATTTGAATGAGGAATGCTGTTAGTGATGTTGGTATAAGAGGTGGTGCTGATGATGAAAAACAAGGAAGAGACGGAGGTGGAGCAAGGAGGAAGAAAAAGAAAGCAAAGAATGTAGTTTAAAAATTCAATGTCGCATGCAGCACAAGTCACTTATCGACCTTATTTTCCCTCCCTATCTCTATCTTCTTCGAGCATTTTTAACTTTTACAATTTTAATACTTTTATTTTTTTCTCATTATATATATCGATATAAATATAACTTACAGTTTGCATGAACACTTCGAATAAATTCATATGGACAATTAAATGATGATGAAGAGGGTGATAATGATTATACATATCTAAACGTAAACGCAAAACGTAACTAAATGAATTTCGATATGTTTGATAAAAAATCAATGTATAATTTCTAAACATAAAGATAATTTCAGCTCTTTATTAATATTTATTTTTTTTAAATAAAAATAAATTTGATAATACATGTAAATAATAATAATAAGAATAATATTTTTTATAAGTACAATTTTCACTGAAGCCGTGAGTGCAAAGCCCTGGCCAGACATCGTTTACTGGCTCAAATGATCAAGAAGTTAGTTATTCAACAATTTAAAAAAACTCAAAATCAGATTCCATTGCTTATTTGAAATTTTCTAGGAAAATAATGAATCGCTTATTTTTTCAAATCAAGTTTAAGAGACCCAAACGATAACATGGATAGGCTAAGACAAAGACCGATTGCGCTCATTGTCTAATCATGTGAGAACCTACGCTGACATGCCATAGCTCTGAGATGGGGCGAAGAAGAAGTTAAAAAGCTATACTCACAAATTATCATTTTTGAGAATTTGATAAATTTTAGTTCTTGTCATTTGATGATTTCAAAACAATAAAAATCTTACATATCGATCGAAGATCTAAAAATGTAACAACTTAACATTTTTTACTTATCGCATTTTATGTGCGTGTCTTAGCTTTTTTATTGTGTGTGTATTTCAATTTATAGCTTTGTATTTGATTATTGAAGTAGTTATGGACCCCATCTGATTTAATCCCCAAAAAAGCTTTGGCTTTATTGAGTTATCTTGCATGTGAGCACAACTGAAACTCCAATATGCTTCTTTAACTAATACTTGTTCAATTTCAAATTATCTATACCACTTCTCTAGCTTAAAATCTATTGAAATTATAATGTTCAAAAAAATTCATGAAGGTTTTCAAAAAAATGTTTAAAAAGATTTGAACAAATTCTTAACAAATATAAAAGACTTTTGGAAAAAAGCATAAACAATTTAGATTTAGTTCATTTTTTAAAAACTAGTATATTTTAATTAGACTTATTCGAATTTTAGTTAGAAAATATATTTAGATCAGGTTCATTTCTGAGATAGTTTAGGTAATGAGAACATCCTAATGTATTGCCCCAATCCTTCTTTCTGCACGAAAGAGCTCAATACAATGTAAAGTAAGTTAAAAGTGCAGGCTTTACAAATTTAGAAATCTCAAATTCGATTTAGCTAGCCTCTAAGATAGTTTTTATCTTTTGAGACCAGTGTCTTTGTACGTAGATATTTCGTTCAACCTGCATGGCTTTGAACAGATCCTCCTTGTATATTAATGTAATAAGTAAAGATGTTAAAAAAAATAATATTAATAATTTTCAATTCAACGCTATTGTCTTTTTTAAATATATTTTTAAAATATCGTTCACACTTATTTTTTAGATAAACTTATTTTTTTATATAAATCTGGCTTATACTTTTTTTTATTTGGAGCCAATTAGCTTTTTGTTCTCACATTAAAGCGCTGAATGGATCTGATTGATCGCGTTTAACCAATTTTGTATCAACGCCCTCAAACCACACTCATAATTTATTGCAAACTCTAAAATATGCTAAATGAAACATAACTATTAAATCAAAGAACAAACTATAATAGAATGAAAAACTAAACAATCAAGCAAAAGGAAGTAAATATATAAAAAAATGTAAAAAAAAGAAATTTACAGGTTAAAGAGTCAATGATATCTACGAATGCTCTTGCAATATCGATGAGAACATTTCTTTATCCCTTAAGATTTATAGCGCCTCTGAAGCCTTACCAAGTAGCTTTTTCTGTCTAGAATTTTTAGAAAAGCTCAGAATAATGATATTTTTCAGGGTAAATAAGTATGTCTACTTGGAACGAAAGTTTCTTGTTTAAAGGTTTTTAAAAATGATTTTTTAACATCCTTCTCGAAAAAGAACACGCGAGCTTTGGGGATAATTAATTAAAAATATAAAAGGATACTTTAAAAAACATTCTTTCATAAGGATAGTCTGCGGAACGCTCTAAAAAATTATTTTTAAACTTCCTTTTACTTGATTGTAGCTCGAAGCATTTGATTGATTATTAAAATCATGAAAATGTAAAAAGATAAAAGCCATTGCTGTTGACAAATCTTCAAAGAAAAACAACAAATTTGTTTTAAAAATTCAAAAAATTGCAAAAAGCATCAAGGATAGGTTCGTTATCGTATATTTCACACCAAAATCTACTTATTTATACTAATAATAACATATAGGCGCATTGTACATAGTCTATTCAAACGATATATATAAGAGAGATAGAATATCTATATTAGTGGAATAAAATAAGAGGGAAAGATAGAAAAGGGCTTTTGAAAGAAAAAATATTAATGAAATTGTAAGAATCAAAATTGATTCGTCCTATCAAAATAAATAATTTTTAATCAAGTATTATCAGAATTTACTAAGACAGTTTTTAGTAAATAATTTGAAAAAAAAGTTGTACAATTTTTCTGAATATTTCTAAATTTGAAAATAGAAGATAAGTTTAACTAAAGTAACTTTTTTTGAACAATCTAAACTGTTCAAAGAAAAAAAAGTATTCTTTCAAGGTTTGGTTTAGTAAATTAGTTATTCTAGTCATTTTCTTTACAATAGCACCACCATCTTTACATCATTACTATTATGAAGACAATCAAAACAAGTGAAATTGTCAGCCGAATCATGATCATTTTTTATTCTGTTATTTATCAAATTCTTTTATAATTTTAGTCATTATCTTTAATCAATTGAGATAAAATTATATATGCAACACTGTTATAAACTATTAAAACACTTATTTAACTTTATTACACACATTCACTTTAAATCCTTTTTCTAATTTTTCTTGTCCTCTCATTATGAGTAATAAAATATAATTTAAAGAAAAAAAAACACGTTATTTTTGGCTTTTGAAGATTCAAAAACCGATTAGATGGGAATTCACGTCAGCTTGGGAAGCAACAGTCTTCTTTTGTTTCTCTGCGTAGTTCGACCTCTCACTCTCTCAGCACAAGGTTTTTTGGTTTAAATATTTTTTACTAGATTGATTTAAATTCAAAAGTAAATTTTAGTTATTCTTTCCAATTTTAATATTTTTCTATGTATAATCACATAAACTGTTATTATAAGTTGAGATATTGTTATGAAAAATATTTCAGTTGAAGCATTTTTCAAAAATCCAATGTATTTTCATAAAAGATTCGATACGTTTTTAAAACCAAAAGACTTTCATGAAAGTTTTTCAGCTGAATTTATTTTTGCCAAGTTAAGATGAAATTTTTATTTATTTAAGTTTTAGTTATCTGTTTTGTATATTTATTAATCAAAAATAAATTAACAGATATTTTGAGTGATACATATATATCTGAATCGTAGATTTAATCATTCGCATGAATAGAAATTGACATTTTATTAATACAACTTTGGCATTCAAAAATAAAAAAGATAAAAACTTCTGCAAAACTTTTCCCTCAAGGGCCTTTCAATCCATAAATAAGGCAACAATCTAATCATACAAATGATAATAACAAATACCACAAACACAAATTAAACAACTAAATTATCCAAAAAACGGTTTGAAAATTTTTACCGAAAATTATTTTCTATAAGAATAAATAAAATAAAAACTATTTTTTTTGTTTGATTATACAAATATTTCGGTTCACAATTTATAGCGAAAGTAAGCAACACAAAGACACCAGTAGAGGCACTGGCATCTTGCCGAGGTGAGCAAACAGATAACAATGGAATGGAGGTCGATAATTGAGTGGAATGTATAGTGGGTGTTTTATATCAAAGCACAAATAGGCATTCAAAAGCAAAAATCAAATGGGAAAATTAATAAAATAACCAATTCATTCTATTAGGAATTAGCGATCATAATTTCTAAGATTTCAAAAAAAATATTTTGATACTTAAGACTGAACAGATCTTTAAACGGAGAATGCAGTAGTAGTAAATAATTACTACAAAGCATAATATGGATCGGAAAAAGCAAGTGAAGCGGAGATAGAGACAAGGAAATATAGATAGTGTTCTGACGGAGCCCAGACGTTGTTGCATTCTCTAAGAAACGACGAAGTCCTATGATTTAAAAATCTAAACCGAGATAGCTCCAAATTTTTTACTCTTGTTTTTTTGTTGAATATTTTAATACTAGTGTGTTAACAAATATTTCAATATGTTTTCAAATCTTATATTATTAAAAAATGGTTTTGCAGTAGAAAGTTTTGAATAAATGCTTCATTGCGCGTGAGTTTGAGAAGGGTCTGTGTGATTATAGGAACCAATATGTGAGCCTGAATGGGCGGATTTTTTAAATTAGATAGTTTGAAATTGAAGCTCAAATTTTTATGAATTTTTAAACTAAATACTAAAAGAAAATTCATTCACGAAGAAATATGCAGTAATGCTTGAAAATATCTATAAAAGTGTTTGAATTTATTTTCAAGTTATTCTGTAAATAAAAGTATAAATTTTAAAATAGAATTTTGTTTTCATCTTTATCCAAAACATGTCTATAAAAAAATAAAAAACTGAAAACTTTGAAACACAAAAAAATAAACGCCCATACATGCACACACACACACACACACACACACACACACACACACACACACACACACACACACACACACACACACACACACACACACACACACACACACACACACACACACACACACACACACACACACACACACACACACACACACACACACACACACACACACACACAAACACACACACACACACACACACACACACACACACACACACACACACACACACACACACACACACACACACACACACACACACACACACACACACACACACACACACACACAAACACACACACACACACACACACACACACACACACACACACACACACACACACACACACACACACACACACACACACACACACACACACACACACACACACACACACACGCACGCACACACACACACACACACACACACACACACACACACACACACACACACACACACACGAAAAAACGACTTCCAAAACTTCTTTCTTGTGTTTGCAAAGGTAGAATTGAAGAAAGCATTAATTGCGCGGGAATATTAATGAAGTAATTATGCAAGGTTCAATCCGATGACGAACAATCCACCAAGATCAATACTATGACATGCATAATATTGCATAGAAGATTTTTTAGACCGCTTGTAAATTCAATAATACAATTTATTTATGAAACTACGCCGTGTATTCAGGACTGATAGTTTTTGGCAATAATAAATTTTTATATCAATTCATTTTTATTTTTAAGCTTGAAGGAAGTTTTTTCAACCTTTTATAAATATATTTTTTTACAATTTGCAATGTGGATAGGTGGACTACACCATGGTTACTTTTTGGAAAATGTATTTGAACTAGATTTGAGAATCAAAAGTGTACAAAAATCAACTTGTAAAAGTAAAAATAAATTTCAATCAGAACAGATAAGCTCTAAATTTCTGTAAATTAATTTTTATTACTTTTTTGTAAATTTTCAAAATCTTGTTTTAGTTCTTTTCAAATGTATTAATCCTCAGCTTTTTCGTTTGCAAAAGATTTATTGTAGGACTTCATGTTGAAACGTCGACAAATTCTATTGAAATATAAATAAATGTAGAACAATTTCACTATAATTTTTTTTGCTTTAACTTTGTACATCAAAGTAGTTTCATGTCTCTCAAGGACCTGTTCCCACAACCAGTTGATTCAATTTTTTTCACTTTTAGCTGCCTTTCTTCATAAGTGTAACGAAATATCAGTTAGAATTCAAAGCTCCACATTTTACATTGTTTTTATATATATAATTGTTGTTGAGTCTTGTTTAGTGCTGCTCTATTAATTATTACATTAATCAAAAAAAGCTTTAACATTTTATTTTTTAAATGAATTTCAAGTAGCTTAATTATAACAGGCCTTAAAATGAAATATCTATTTTAAATATTGTTATTTTAGATTTTCAATTACTTTTTATTATGCGGTTATTGTATGACAATTTCAATTCAAATTCAAAGAACGTTTCATATTTCTTTAAAAAATCGAATGCACAAAGAAGTCCAGAATACAAAACCTAAATTTACTTTTGAGTGTAGTGATGCATAACCTACAAAATACTTCTTACTGCACGAGATGAAAGATAAAAAAGTATAACTATTGAAATAATAATGAAGATAGAGTCGAGGAATTGATGTTCATATGACATGAATACAAAAAATAGTAATATGAAATTAATAAAGACACCGAGATGAGTTTTGGTGATTAAGAGATGACCCAACTGACGACAAACACCCCAGTCATGGCATGGCTGATCTATTCATTCCCATAAAACCTTTAAATTATATATGCATTGAACGACACATGCCATAATTAAAGGCAGTTCTTATTAGCTTCGAATAGAATTCTATACATAATGCAGAGCCATCTAGCGTGATGTATACCCATTTATAAAACGTCGCAACAAGCCGGAGTAAAGCAAACAATCTCGAACGAGCATACAATCGTAAAGAAACAAACAATGCAGACCTATTGCCAAACAAAAGAATTGAACAAATCGCTATAGAAACAATGAAGCGTATTCAAAAACGTAAAAAGCGAGTAGTTTGAAAGAGGAAAAAGGAAAATAGGTTATTCAAACAATTTTCTTTAAAAAAGCATTTAAATGTCAACAAAATTTGAACGCTGTAAAAATCGAGAGTTGATTTGAGGTGTGTGGCACGTGTTTCGCAAACGATCATTTACGACGAGATAAAAACGCAAATAAGTTATTTCAGACTCAAAAAAATTAAATGATTAATGTTAGAAGACGATGCTTCTTTACCGTCGTTATCCGTTGTCGTTAAGGTTCCAGTTACAATTTCGTTAGTGAATGTAATCAAACTTTTAATCTATTGTTTGCCTTTGATTTGAACTGTTAGGTTAAACTCATGACAAATACAATTATTTTGTTATTTTGGCAAAGAAATGTATTTAGAATTGATTATTAAATCAGTCTTTGAAACAAGTCATTTAGATTTCCCTATTTGCAAATGAAAAAAACTTATATATATATATTTGGCCTTTTCATCAAAATTATAATTTTTTATTATCTCTTTTATGGCTATAAATTCAATAGTCGTATTTGATTCAAAAAATTTTTTCTCTGTTTAAAGCTTTTTTTCTTCGTGTCTCGCTGATTTTTTCAAAACACAAAACCTAACTGATGAGCAAAGAAATATGCATTGAAAGGTACCAACGCGATAATAAGAACTGAACTAAAAAAGTGAAATCGTAAAAAAATCATTCACAAATTTTTATTCTTAATTTCATAAATTGACCAAGTTAATATTAAGTTTTAAAAAGTACATTTAGGAAAAATAAAACAAGCAGTAAATGTATAGTTTAAAACATAAGGTTCATTTAGGGTCTTTTAGGTTGATTCCTTGCAGCCTAAGAAGATGTTTTTCAGTTTTCTCGTCGCTTTGAAAATGTATTAACGGATGTCAGCATTTTTTTTTCACACTGCGATTTATCTTCTAAATTACTGTTTTTTTTGTTTTATCGAAAAGACATTCCATTTTCTATTTTTAAGGTTCTAAACTTTATATTATTCAAAGTATAGGTTTATGAATTTACTCTAATTAATTTGATCACATATATTGCATTTTCTTGGAATTTACAATTGTTAAATTTTTCTTGCATTATTGAAACTACTAAAAAATCAAACCCATCTGAATAATAATGAAATTTCTTTTATCATTAACATAATTAACATAATTATCATTTTCTACTTCTCGTTTTTCTTGTTATCATCATCCTCTCTTTTTTCATATTATCCTCATCATTGTTCTCATCATCTTAACCATCGTCATCAAGATCATCAATCCAAGTACTATAAGTTATATAGTTATAGTCTATAACTATAACACCAATTCCAACAGTATAATCATTTTCACTATCATCACCATTAGCCCTATTATCATTGATAGTATCACTAATATCACCACCACTACCATCATTCGCCACATCATCGACTACATCCTCTTCATCATCGTCATCAAGAATGACGGTACAGCATTCTCGCTGCTTTTCGATTACCTACGTGTCGCTTATTAATAATCATTTAATTTATAGCCATCCGGCTCTCCCCCCTTCGTAGTGAACTTCAGCAAAATAAAAGTAATTTCAGCTCTCGTTATTAATCACCAATGCTTTTGATAATTAAGATTTTTCATGTTCACATAGCTTCATTTTGTTGTTTATATAAAAAAATAAATAAAATTCGCGTATCCAATATTCTTTACGTTTTTTTTGCTTTAAAAAATATTAAAAATGCTTTTTACTGGCATGAAATTCACTTTTAAATTTAGTTTTAAAAAAATCTCAAAACTCATTTTTATTAATGTTTTAATTTCTTTTTATTTCACATTTTTCACTGCCACCACTGCCACCACCTCATAATCACAGCCACCATCAGTAGAATTCCCAGCGCAACGACTGATCCGGCGCATGAAATTTGTTTATAAAGGCAACACAACGATGCCTCTTGGGAAGAAATCTGCATTATTTCAATTGATATTGACTCGATAACTCACAGTTCTTATTTACAAAATAATAAATAAAAGTATTTAATAGTTTTTAATGATGTCTAAATAATGGAAATGTAGTGTTGGATTGATTTGAACGTACTTTAATTTTTTTCATTTATTTATTATTTAAACAAAATTTAAAAACATAAATAATATACATTTGAAAAATACCAAAATATTTTTTAACAGTTGTTCATGAATTTTAAAAGGGTTATTTTAAAAAATTGTTTTTTGCATTAAAACTTATTTTCAATGCGACGCTTCACCAGTAATTTATTATTCTCTTAGTGATTAATTAGGAAAGAAATCTTCTATACTGTTAAAACAAAAACACGAAAAACTGGGTACTAGGTTTTTTGTTTTGAATACATAAAAAAAGATGCCCAATAATATTTGCTTGTTTCAAATGATTCGCTTTCGAGTCAGTTTCATGTACAATATTTTTACAGTTTTGTTTGAAATTTTAAAAATTTGAATAAAAATAATGACTCTTTTAGTACTTTAAAATTTTTTAAATCGTAAGTATTAGAACAATGGTAGAATGTTTGAAAAAAATATTAGCTTTTTGCAATTTTGTTTATTGAGTTTTTTTTAAAATATGAAAGTTAATTTCAATGAAGAAAAAAATAATTTTCATTATCAAATAGTTTTTCCTTTTCAACCAGAGATTTATTTGAGATTTTGAAAAATTTATCAAAGATAAATAGTTATTTAAGCATTTAATCTAAAATGAAATAAGTTTAAAAATAGTTATTGATAGTAATTTCACAAAAATAAAAAAACGGGAGTTAAATGAAGAAAATTGATTGAAGCACACTTCAATAATTACAAAATTAAAGTATTCAATATAGCTCAAACAAAATTCGCAACCAATTAAACATCAGATTAAGCAAAAATCTTAAAAATTAAAAGTAAAAGAATGAATTCATCAACATGACGGAAATTTTCAAACGTTAAATAATATTGTAAACTAAAATACAACAATTTCTTTTGATTTAGTTCTTTAAAAATATATTATTTAAAAATAATAAGTAGGGAAAAACCTTTAAGCTATATAAACTTCCATGAAAAAAAGTCTTTAGTGAGAATTATGATTCGGATGTTTTAAAGCACTAAAAAACTCTAAGCATTGTTCGTGACATTGTTTTCATCGTTGCTTCTTTCCAAAGTACATCAATATAAGATGTGCATGAAAAGAATTATCGTGTTCATAGGATTTCCTGCTTTTCTTCAGGGTAGCTTAAGAAGGGATGGGGTATTGAATACTAGCGGTTCAAATCTTTTAAAGAGTTTTTTAATTGATTTTACTTGTAAAAATAAAAATATCGAATAAATCTGTTTTGAAAAGATTTTGGAGAAATGATAATAATAATAAAAATGGGAAAAAAAATTACGTATGATTTATATAAAATAGATTTTGGTAATTTAAATTTCTAATTGTTTTTTTGTAAACACATATTTGAATTGAAACTTTATGAATAGATGAACCATTCAATTTAAATTTAACTAAAAATACCATGACAAATTGTGATCGTTTTAAAGTTTTAAAAGAATGGCTCGAAAGCTTAAACGCCTCCAACGGCTGTCGTTATATTTTTAGACCTTCAATTCTTTTAGGATTTTTGCTTTGAAAAATCCACGCACCGTAGCTGATACAGTTTTCGATTTCATGCAAGAGTATTAGCTAGGTTTACTTTTTAAGATTAAAACATAGAATGATACAATCTTAATCAAATAAAAAAAATTAATCAGTGCTTGAAAAACTAAAATAAACAGCAAAGTGTAAAATTCTGTCTTTAAAATCTTTTCGATCCTTGTCATTGTTTTTGTATTTGTTAAATAAATTTTTTATTTTGAATTGAATTGCTAAAATTTTAAAAATAACTTTCAAGCTATCTTGTTGAAAAGATGGTTGAAGCAGGTTTCATGCTCTAATTAGCCGCGTTTTTATACTATTAATTAATAAATGAGTCATGTGATATCGGGGTTATTTGTTACAAACGTATTGAGGTTGTTTGTTACAAGCTGTTGCACGACATCTCAATAAGTGAAATGTTTTATAAAACTTAATCACTTTTTTTTCAGGTAATATAAAGAATTCTATATCGGATTCGCGTGAAACCAGATGTTTTAAATCTTGTCAAGAAAACTTGACGTTCTATCCTTCTACCAATAATTTTCCCCAAACGGCTGGAACTTCATGATGATTTATCAAATCTATAAGAAAAAATGTTAAAAAAATATAAGTATAAGTAAACGAAAATGTTCAAATATTTCAATGAAATTACTGAAAAACAAATATGCAAAATCATAACTTATTTTTATAAGTTTTAACTGTTGACTAATAGTATTCTTAGTACACAAAAAGTTTGATTTTAACGGTTTCAAAAATAAAAAACTACATTTGCTAAAATTGTATTATATAGCACGAGTCTTAGGTTAAAGTTGACTTTCAAAAATAGTTGAAAAGTTTCATTTTAGTTTTTGATCGAAAGTATTTAGAAAATATTTTATTCTTTGAAAGTCACTTATTTTTAAAGCAAGAGTAGTCGAAGTATTGTTTCGATCAAATCTGTTTTTAGTTTTATACAATTTAAACATTTAGATTAATGTCAATAGTCAATATTTTTCAAAAGAAAATTAAACAAATTCTAATTTTAAAAAACTGATTAGAAGATTCCTTTATGAATTCTATCTTTATTTTATTTTTAAAAAGTGATATTTGTCAATTTATCATGAATTATTAGACTTATTTCGATGGAGCTGATAGTTTTATTTTAGTCAAATACTGAATTGAAAATCAAAACTGATCAATCATAGTCTTCATGTTTAACTCTGATTTGACTCACAAAAGATTTTTAGCAAAATTGAGAGAAGTTATGGCGTTTCATCATTAAAATAAGGCAACACAATTTTACCATTTCAACCGATTTTAAAATACATTCGAAGTTAAAAACCACAATTTATTGGAATTTTAAAAACTGATATTTGAAATTTAGATAACTGAGCTTGATGTATTTCACATCCTTGGATGAAATTAACTTCATTTAGAAGCTTTCACCCTGGCTTCATCAAAAGCTTACACGTTCGCTTTGATATATTTTGACTTTCATTAGGTGCTCCAATTAATCTAACTTAAAATTTGCACATCGTTACCTCCGTGGCATTCAGGAAAATAAAAGAGATCTTTGCATTCTTTAGAAGCTAGGCAAAAAAGATTTTGAAATGAATTCACTTTTCAATCAACTTGTCAAACAGATTCAGAAAAAGAGTATAAAAAATCAGTGAAAATATTGATTAAAAAACAATTTGACTAAAAGAATATTTGTAAAGATTAATCTTCTATTTATTAAAACCTTTTTGAAGAAGAATCAGCACAATGATATTTGAGGTTTTGTTAGACCAGTGATTCAAACAACGTGCTCTTTCCTTGACTTTAAACTAAAAGTTTTATCGAAAAAGATAATGAAGATGCTTCTAATCTTTCAAACAAAAATTTTGGTGTTCAACAAATTCTTGAGTGAAAACTCAAGATTCTTTAAAACTCTCATAAACACCATAGAAGGCTCTCTTTAAAAATCCTCTGCATGCAGAACAAAGTTTTCCTATTGCTTGTATTCTTTTGAATCATAATTGTATTTTAATTTAAATGCTCCATCATTGAAAATAATAATAATAATAATAATAATAATGACGAGCATTATTATGGTGGCGTATAACCCGAACAGGCTTCGAGGCCACTTAGGCTGCATATTTTTCATTTGCGCCTTTGGGCTACTAGGGCATTGGTTGCACTTGAACCTAAGACCTTTCATTATTGGTCAAAGACGAGAGTCGTTGCCGACTCCGCTACCCGTTCGTTAAAAAGCTTTCAACATTATAAAAAATAGCTTTAGAGGAAAAAATTGTTGAATTAAATTAAAAGAAGAGGGGTTTTTTAACCAATCGTTTGGGTAAATGTACGTCATTTCGAACATATCTTGTCTTTTCAACTGTCATCTTGTGAAAACTCGCCAATTAATCTAAAAATAAGTTTTTGACTCTGTTTAAGAGAGCTTTAAATATTTTTCGATAATTCAGTTTTTCAGTTTGACAAAAACATATAGCATTTGACAAATAATAATAAATAGACTATTTTCAACCAAACTTAATAAAAATCTTTAATATGTTAGAATTAATTATTTTTCTTGTAATAAGCAAGATTTAAAATTTTAGTTGTTGTGGTCTTTCTATAAGATCTTGCTTATATTCCATTTAATTATTGATTTAAGATTTTTTTCTGAAATTATTAAATTATCTTAATGCATTTTAAAGTTTCCATTGGGTATTTTTTGGGTTTGAATTTAAAACAACAAAGTTATATAATCGTAGTTTGAAATACCTATGGGAATATTCACGAATATTCCCACAAACTGCTTTTCAAAAATTAAATTTTATCAAATTATTTCTCTATGATAGTTAATGAATTTTTATATTTGAATTTTAATAACGTAATTTTTGAACAAACAACTTCAAAGTTGAAATTAAATTGAAGACTATAAAAGATTATAAAAATTCCGATTAAAATTTAAAGGCAAAAATACTTCTAAAATGATTTAATCAGTAGCTGGTCATCACATATTTCACCTGTCAACAGAATTTAAAATTCAAAAAATTAACAGCTACCTTTTTTCAACTATTTAAAAAATGATTGAAGCATTGTTTTATATTTTAATTGTTGGAAAAAAAATTGGAAATTTTTTTTAAAATAATTATTAACACTATTTTGAATAAAAATAAGTTGGAATTTTATAATAATTATTTTTCTTTCATTGGATTAAAGATCTAAAAAGAAACACAAAATAGGTTTTAGAAATAATTTGTGATTTAAAAAAATACTTTAACGTTTTTAAAAAATAGAACCGTTAGGAGAATTTTTAGAGCCGCCAAGACGCTTGTATAAATCTTAATTTAAACAAAAGAAACCCGAGAGTGCAAACTTTATTTCTTGTTTCTATTTTTCCTGCATGTTTAGAATTTTCGAATGCAACTAAAATTTATCGAACTTCGCTTCTTGTTTAGTATTACAAATGACGCAGAATCATTTATAAAAGAATTTTGTGTTTTTTTAATTTTTTCCTTAAAGACTTGTAAGCATACTATGTATATAACAAGAAAAACCAATTTTTACGAAAAGTCAAATTGGCATGCTAAATATAAATCTATTGCTATATAAAAATAACTTAATTTGAATTTTCATCATATAATGAAAAATAAAAGTGTGTTAGTGAGTGAACATTTTTGAGAAGACAAATGAAAATTACGTTTAATTTGTCAGTTAACTCAGTCTCAAAAAATATTTAAATATTTTGAATTTAAAGAATGTGGTAGATTTAAATAATCAATTTAAAGATTTGTTATTTGTTATTTTTCATTTTGAATCAGTTTTCATGCAAAACTCCTTTTTTTTTATAAATTCCCAATTCAAGATTTGTAAATTATTAAAACTGAAGCACTCATCAAATCAGATGTAACACTCTAGTAAAAACTTTTTTTACAGAAATAAAATCTTACTGCCAAGGGCAGCAGTTTCAAGCAACTTGTGATGGCAATGACGAAGTCATTCTCATGACTTCTGCCGTATATGGACGCATGCGGATAGGAGAATGCCTTCCCTACAATGACCTTCTCAACTGCTCTGCCGATGTACTCGAACAAGTCGACTCAATGTTTGTGTTGCTTTATTTTATGTGTTAGGGGTTGATAATTAGATTTGAGGTGAAGATTTTTGAGTTTGCAGTATTTTAAAATCATGATCTTGCCAGAACTGGTTACTTTAATAATTGTTAGCATTGATGCTAGACATACAATTGATGTGAAAGTTTAAAAACATAGAATTTTATTTATAAAATGAATAAATCTGTACGGGGAGAACTTATTGCCCCTTGTTTTGGCTTTCAAAATTTTAAAATACGAAAATTAATAAACTGTTTAATAGTAATAAGAAGTAATTTTCCAATCTTACGTTTACATAGTGTACTAATGTATACTTTTTTTATAAAAATGACTTGAATGAGTATATTATTTATTGGTCATATTATTGTGAGTATTTAACTTAATTTTTACAAGTGTTCACTTTAACTGAAGTCTTGAGAACCAATCGTGGCTGAACACACATGTATATTTAAGATATCTTTCTGATTAAGATTTTGCACTTTAAATTTTTTTTAAATAAGATTTTTTACTTTTTTAAGCATTGGAAACTTTCAAGCAGTTTAAGCGTGATTAATTGAATGGCAAGTCTAAATGTAATGACGAACGTTTGGTACGAATTACATCGATTAATAATTATTAGATCATGTGATACAAACTCTTTGATAAAATTAATTTTCAACCTTCAAATAAATTTTAATTTTTTAGATTATATTTTTCTTTGTGCATTGAGTGATTTAAAACCTTTAATTAACTTTTTTGATATGCCATGACATTTAACCATTACCATTATATCATAATTGAATTTTTAAAAATGGATTTAATTAAGAAAATATTAACTAAAATATATAAAAAATATTTTTTTCAGTTGTTCTGGTCGAAGCGAATGTTACTTCAGACCCGAATATGAAACCTTCCGTATTCGTCCATGCAGGATCGACCTAGTGTCATACCTAGAAGCTTCGTTCACCTGCATCAAAGGTGAATGGTTAACTGAGTGGTAGTTGAAAATACTGAGAAGTGGCTGTTGAGTGCGAAAACGAATGTTTTTGAATAATTTAATGAAGTATATTTGAAGGGCTATTACAAATTTGGTGTGATATGGTATTCGACTGGGATACATAGCACTTAGAATTATACTGTTTTCTACATTTGACCGTAAACTAAATATTAGAGCTTTGCTTGATCTATGTTAACTTCTCAATTAACCCGTTGAAAATTAACGCAGTTAAAATTTTAACGCAATTAAAATGTTAACGCAGTTAACAACATTTTGCATAATTACTTTATATTCAAAAAGTTAAAAATTTTAATGCTTAAAAAAAGTTTGAAAAAATATGATTTAAGTGGAAAAACAAGACAAATTAAAAACAAAAAAATAACCAAACAGTGCATAAATTTATTATTTAAACTTTTTTAATATTCAACAAGATTTATTATAAAAAAAGCCATAGAACAAAAATGAATATATCGAGTAAGTAATGACGGATCATGCTTGGCACAATACTGTTTCCATTAAAATTTCATATTATTTTCCTCTGAAGGTGAAAAATATGAATAATAACATGTCTTTTGGAGAAATATCAGTTTTTTTATTCAAAAACTAAACATTGATTCAAAACGAAGTTAGGTTATTCTTTTGGTAGCATATAGTGTATAATTCTTCAAAATCATCTAACAATTCTCATTTGTATTAAACGTTGTATTTTTACATTGATCGTTTGTAAATTTTATTTTATTTTTGCTTTTCAACGCTAAACGATCCTTATGATTTTTGAATTCTTTGACATCAAGCGCATTCAAAATATTCTTTATGTCTATTGAGATTTGTGAAAATGAAACAGATGCAGGGATATATTCCTTTAGCTATAATTTATAGTTCAGGGAATGTATCTCTGTATTTGTTATATTTCATCCTATAAATATGTATAATTAGTTATATAAAGATTTCTTTAGGAAACTCTAAAGGTTTTTTATAAGTCGCTACAAGGTTTATATATAAAGGTTCGATTTATAGAAATATTTGTACAATTAAATAGGTTTCATGTATTTTGAATGAAGATCTTTTTTAAAAAAAACATTGGCTTTTATGTCGTACTGAAAATCTATACTTATTTAAAAGACTGATGAAACCAAACAGTCTGCATCATGCCGAATAATTTGGTAAAGTTGAAAAGACTATTTGCCTTCATAATTAAATTATTTATATGAATAAATTTGTGAAATAAGTCATACTTTTCCACTTTACAATACCTAAAAAATTAAAATAGGTTTTTGTTTAAATAATGTTAATAATTTGTTTTATATTTGTTAATAGATTTCAAAAAAGTATGCTGGCATATTGCAAGTGGTATGATATGATAGAAAGATAGTGATAAAAAAATGAAACTGTCAATGCTTATGAGGATGACAGCAAAGAAAGAAGTGTGATTTTGTGATGTGAAAAATACGCTTCAGCAATGTCGATAATCTTGGTGGCTACGTCTCCAGCCTTTTTGCATACATTAATTCAACACCGTGGAAATGGATTCACAAATAATTTAATAACGCAATTTCAATTTGATTTTTCACATTTATTTCTATATTTTAAAATCCTAGAATCTTAAAATAGAATATATTTAAATCATAGTTTTTCAAACAATACCGAATTCTATAATATTTTTACTAAATTTTTATGAGCAAATCTATTTGGAATACTAACACTAGTTATATTACTCTATTAACTTTACAGTGGTTACCCCATTCTCAAAATCTCATCACGAGAACTCTGACGAAGATTTTTTTAAATCTGAGATTCTCACAAAAAACTACGATAATGGAAAAAAGTTCGATGTTCTGTCACCAAAATGCGAGAATGAACGTCAAGAAGACGTTGTAACTTTGCAACACGGCTATTTAAGTGGTTATAAAGCTTTGACTGACGGCCACGGAATGAAGAAATGCCCATGGGTGTTAAGGACTGAAGAAGGAAAAACAATTAAGGTAAGAAATTTAGTTTTTTTAAAGGCTCTTAACTGATTTTTGTTTGTTGATTGGCTGCGTGATAAATTGTTGTGTACTATGATTTATAGTGATTGCTTGATTTATATTATAAGACACTTCTAAAAAGCATGTTTTTCGAACGTGAATTTGAAAACTTTATTTATTTCTTTCTTCTAGATTTATCTTTACGACTTCTACAAGTACCATGACAACAGAATGAGGAGCCAAGAAATACAAAACAAACAGAAAAACACGGTTCCTCGTCTAACTAGCAACACAAACCACCGATATTACCCAATAAAACAATGTCTCACTTTATTTTTCATAACCGACTTCAAATCAAATTCACAAATTAACGCAAAAGGCTCTAATAAAATCAACCACCAAGACTCCTACCACAATCTTTTCATCAGCAGCATAGACAGCTCTTTAGATGACTACAACCACAACAATCATGCTTACTTTGACGATCACTCACATGGTCTTAAGAACCACGAGGACGATGCGAGGCTAGTTGAAATCTCTTTATGCTCGTTCAAGGAGCACGAAGGAAGGATCAAAGAAGTTTACTCTTCAGTACACAACTCTTTGTCCATTCATCTTGCGCAGTACAAGAAGTTTGAAAGGGATAGTAGTGGTGGTGGTAGTGTTGGAAATGAAACATCAGACAGATCTTATGCTGATGACACATACCATGACCATGTTGCTGTTGGAACCGATAACGACCTCATAATCGCCTTTGACAACTTGCTTGTCTACTATGAAAGTAACACTAAGACGAGTTTTACATTATATACAAAGTCTAATCAAAATATAAATTAGTTTTAAAAAAATTATAATTTATACTTAAATTATTAATGGCGGCCGCTATGGCAAGCGTTATGAATCTCTGAAACTAAATATTTAATAACATCTGAATACTAGATTATTTAATTTATTTATTTTATTCATAAAAAGTTTTATTTAGACCCAGTCAATTGCTTATAAGTAAAGTTAAATTAACCAACTCGTAAGTAATTTTCCTTTAAATAATGTTCGTAACCGTAATTTTAGGCAGAAATGAGTAAGTAGGAAAGTCTTTGAAAAGAAGATAAGCGATGCTAGAGAACACAAGCCCACTGTAAAAAAATGATAGCTGCAAATTTACCAATGAGACTTTCAAAATATCTTAATCTAAAAAAATTAAATTTAATATTTTTTAAAGAAAAACTATTATATTGGGTTTCCTTATACTGCAATAAGTATCCATGAAAATATTATCCCTCAAAGCCATCATTAAAAGCAAACTTTGATTTTTTTTAAGAATAAATATTTGTCATTAAATATACATTTTAGTAGCACTAAAAATTAGTGTTTTAAGAAATTATTCAAATTTTTGTAAAAAGAGATTTTATAATTTTTATAAATCTAACAACATATTACCTATATTAAAAAACAAAATATATTATATATAATACATTCATTATAAATATAAACACAAATATGAATTTTGAACAATTATTGATTTTAACTTTAGATTCAATATATTCTTTACATAAACTTCTATACATAAACAACACTTTCTATGAATAGATTTTATTTTTCAAGCTGAAAATCCAAAAAAGTTTTGCAAACAAGACATGAACAGTATTAAAACAAAACAATACAAGAACTTTTCTGTTGAATTACTATTTTATTAATGTGTTTCTAAGCTATCGCAATAAAGGTTGAAAAAAAATTTTTTTTTTGAAGAAAACTTTATTCTAGTCGTTATTGAAAATTGATAAAACATAACATCTCGAAATTTATTTTTAACATAAGGTACGATACTTTGGTATTATATGTTTAAATAGTGAAAAACTAAGCTATCAAAGCAAAAACAACTATACAAATGTATGTCACTTACGATTATGTCATTTCTTTCATAGCGGTGGGTTGTTCTTATCCTGAAGACCTTGAAGACACGGTAACGTTGGAAAGACGAGGAGAAGTTCTCAAGATACAATGCAACTTTACAGGTTTTGTAAAATTGTGTTTAGAATAAACTTCGGAATTATGTTATACTTTTTCAATGGAGTTTCATTTACCAACACTAATCTGTAAATTAAATATAAAAAATTTAAGTTGGAAATATTCTTAAAAATAAATGTAAAAACATTTTTTAACTGTTTAGGTTTAATTCTCAAATATCCTTCTATTTATATTTTGGTTCGATAAATATTAAAAATTGAATACCAGAAATTTCAACGAAATACAAATATATTATGGTATTCGCCATAGATAATAATAAGGCAGAATGTTTACTCATATTCTTTATAGGGCCCCATGTGAATATACAAATGATTTGAAAACTCTGCAACTTTTCAGTCTTTTTTCATATTATAAAAAATTAATACTAAAATACATTTCTTTTATTATTTATAGAAAATAATTTTCACTGGGCATAATTAATTGACTTTGGAGCTGGTCTGTGAAATCGATTAAATTTTTGCACGCAACCATTCTCTCTTCCCCTTCACTAATTTGGTTTTTTATATTTCCTTCTTCCTAATTAAAACCAAATTTCATGGTTTTACGTACCAAGTTTCTCATCTTTACCATAACCCAGGAGAACACTGGCATTTGGTATGCAGGAACAACTCGTGGCTTGGCTCCTACTCCAACTGCTCACAACCCACTCAATGTGAGAAAAAATTAATCAATAATTTTCATAAATATATGAATTTAAAGACTTTCAAAAATGTTATAGAATTTTTTTTCCGTTTGTGAAAAAAATGATCTTTAGCTTTTCTTGCTCAAATCTCTCGAAAATTTTGAGAAATCTAAGTTTTTTAAACATTGTTATTTTTTCTAAAATGCACATTATAGTTTGTATGATCCGATCAGTGTGAAAGAAAAGTGATAAACAATTTTTTCGATGGAGATCTTGAAAAAGTTGCATCTACCAATATTCGATAACGAAAATAACTCGGAAAACTCAATTTCTAGATAATTTGAATATTTACCATATCGTATTATTGATGGTGATAAATTGAAATATCAACTTTCAGTTCAGCACTCACAGAATAATGACCGATCTATGCAAAAAAGAAAAATGTCTTTAGGTACGTTATGGCTCTTTTGAAAGAATAAATGTGAATTCAATAGATCTATCTTTATCAATTAGGATCATTTATTAGGAATATATTCATACATGATGTATTACTTACTGTTTGAAGGCCTTCTCTTAGCGATTCTGATGGGTGTCTTGGTTGGTATCTTATGCGGCTTTATGCTTCTTGTCATCATTTTCAACTGCAAAAAAAGGTAGTGTAGCATTAATTTCAATTGTATAATAGTTTTAAAAATTATTAAACTACTCTTAATAAATCCTTTAGCTTACTTTTCAAAACCAACAACTCACAGTCAAAACACCGAAGAACCAGGCTACGACGAAAATGGAGTTTTGTTAGAGGATTGTCGCAAAAACTCTAAAAAAATAAAAGAGCTGAAAAAATCGCAAATGGTGTGCACTTGCGACAGAAGCAACTCGAATGATTATTATTTCTGCAACAAAGGTAACAAGGATGGGAAACCTTGCTTTTACAACGGCTTTAATAGCCAGTATCAAGCCGGAAATAGCACAAGTTCTAACTGCTCTTTGTATTACAACATAACAAATAAAAAACGTCAGATTAACAACACTCTACCTCTCTTAACAGTTTCTAACATTTCTGCATCTTCTTTTAAACCTTCTTCAAGTCTCACACAGGCTCCCTCAAAACCTTTTGAACTTACCTATTCTTCTGCAACGGCATTCACAAAAAGAGACAGGCAGGAAAATGTAACAGCTCAAAGCTTTCGAAACTCTTCCAGTCGTCTTTCTTGCGTTTTGCAAACGTTGCCAACTACTTCAAATTCTCTAACACTTTATCACA
Source organism: Piscicola geometra (assembly GCA_943735955.1). NCBI lineage: Eukaryota > Metazoa > Annelida > Clitellata > Hirudinida > Piscicolidae > Piscicola > Piscicola geometra. The sequence continues at coordinate 7,029,487 of OX030958.1, read as the reverse complement.
CTTGCCCACCAACCCAAACTATTCATATGGCAAGACCATTTTCCGCTCGCAATAATCCACTTCTTTGTGATGTCGTTCCATGCACCCTGAACGAGGGTAAGAATTGAAAACTTTGAAATTATGTCTAATAACTCTGATTTGTTTGTATAAAACCTTATTTAAATATGATAAATATTAAACTATTTAAAACATTAAACGATTATATAATAATTTCTAGACTCTTTTTTGGACATTCTTCCTAACCAGCCAAGCAGAGAATCAACGAGAATATCGTCTCAAAGCGTTCTCGAATCGCCTTTTAACAACCCTAATTCTCCTCTTTCTCCGCCCTTGTCATTGCAACAAATGTCATTCCCGCAACCACCATCCCCTCCATCTCCACAACCACCGTCACCACAACTTTTTTCAAAGCAATCACTTCAAACACAATCTTTTTCAGATCAACCACTATTTCAAAATCGTCTGTCAATTCAACCCCTAACATCGCAATCATCATGTTCTCAACCACCTTCACCACAACCAACCACACCTCCAACACAACAACCAATTCCGCAACATGCAATAACGCCTGAAACGACAGCGTCAATAAAGCCCTCTCAAGAACTATCGCCATCTCCAGCTTATCTATCATGCAAGCCCTTGTGCTCTGTTTCATCAACGTCGTCATCACTATCTACCTCGCTTGGTAAAATGTCAGCTACTCTCAAATCTAGCTTGCTCTCTAGCTTTGCATATACCAATAAACAGAAAGAAAGAGATAATAAATATACAAAGAACAATATTGATACAAGTAGAATGAGTAATAATGATGAAAAAAATCATGGTAGAGATGATAAAAATATCACTAGAAATAACAATAATACTCACACATTCAATGAAAATATGCAGAATGCTCCATAAATAATAATAAAGACGCTGGAAAGTTGTGTAATAAAGAATGTTTTGGTAAAACCTTTGAAAGTACAGACTTCATTGAGCAAGACAACTCTAAAAATATAGAAATGGGAAGCGTCATTGGACAGAAAAATAAGACTGAGCCAAATGGAGCTCTGGAGTCTAATAGCCAGAGTATGATGTCAAGAAATAACATGAAAAGCTCTGAGCAGATAACTCAGTTTTACGCTTGATTGTTGAAGAGTTTTACAAATCAAAGTTTCAAAAAAATGCTTTGTAGTCTGTAAATGACACTATTCTCCAAAAGATAATTGTTATTTATACAAATTTTTCTCTTTAAATAATCTATTCGTAATTTTATTAATTTGGTTAAATATCAAATTTGTACTAATATTTTAAAGATTTTTCGATTTAATACATATTATGGGTCAATTCAATAAGCTTGCCACCATCAAGGGTGGTTGGAGCCTACTTAATTAATGCGCTTTAGACTATTTATTCTTATATAATAGTGACATTTGTAATTTACTTCCGTTTATTTATAAGGTCTTCTATCAATTGTATAATTAAAATATCTATCGATTTATACTCAAATGTTCATATCCAAAGTATATATCAAGTTTTTCTGCTTAATTATAGGCTTCTATTTGAGAAACAAAAAGTCGGAAAATTAAATTATATTCTAAAATAAATGTAATATAATTTCAATAATTTTGTTGTTTTATTCTTACATTTTCAGGCTGCCTTTCTCGTTTAACTCATTTTATAGATTTGTAAAAAATAAATTATTATAATTACATTAAATAATATAAAACTTAAAGTAAAAACTACTTACCTAATACTTTCTTAATGTTATCTGATTCTATCTTTTGGAAGCAATTGTTTAGTCATCCATTTAATCATTTATTATATCTATAATGATAAATGTACATATTGTTCTATAATTCTTTCTGCTTTAAAAATCAATACAACTTTTCGCATTGCACTATTTAATGTAAGCTCGTGATTTTTTATCACTACTGCTTTTTAATGAAAACTTATTTTACTAGTTATTGCATTAAGTGAAATAACCATTTAAAACTTGTTAAATAATTGTGAAGAATAATGAAATTAGAAAAGTAGATTAAATGCTTGAAAAAAATAATTATGAAAAATAAAAGTTTTCTATCCATCGTTTTCGACGACCAACGCAAAAAGTGAGTAAGTGAAGTAGCTACAACGCCATTTTGCCTGTTGAAATTAAATTCATCTACAGTTCAGGCACACAAAAACAGATTATCACAATAAACTGAAGTTAAATAGAAATTAAATACTAAAACTTAAATTAAAAATTAATTTTCAAACGTCTTCGATTGTGCTTCATCTATAGTTATTATAAAAATAAATAAAGTATTTATATTTTAAATTAAAATTGAAAACTAAAAATAAAAATTTATCTTTAAAATTAACTTTTTGATACTTTTGGATTTTATTCATGAAAAAGAGACGTCATATAAACAATTAAAACCACTAATCATAAGGAACTCTGTGAATATATTGACTGGGGCTTGAAAATGAAAATTAAAAAGCTCGTTGGCACGTCTATACAATGTAGAATAACCCTCAAAGCTGCACCCAACGATCTTTACTTGTGTGAGGTATTTAAAAGCACAGAACCCAAAATAACAATATTTTCATAACAATTCTTAATGAAATTTTGAAATTTAAGTTGTTAAATGAAGTTTTACATAAAAAGTTTTGTATTCTTTGTTTTAGAAAATATTCTAAGAGATGGGCGTGTATTTAGTGGCTGGAAACGATTAATAGAAAACCAAATTTAAATGGAAACAAAAATATAGTATGCTCCTGAATTGTAGTTCAAGTTCCATTATTTTAACAATATTTACAACAAAGACCTAATTCAATAGCCGATTTAAAATTAGAACATGTCTTTTCAAGAAACTTCGATTTTTAAAATACAATTTATTCATTGTTTTCACTTCAAATAGAAATTTGATTTCTATTCTAGTTTGAAGATATCTTTACTAATGATTACTTGAATTTTGAAAGAAAGTAAAAACTAAATAAAAACGCTAAAGCTTTCGATATTTTAGAAGCAGTTAAATGGGATAATTTTAGATTCAATAATTTAAACAGTCATTTTCAATAATGTTAAAAATACATAACCGAAATTCATTGGCCTCTAGATAACAATTTATAAAGTTGTTGAAATGGAAAATCAAAAGTTATTTCACCCTCATAAGTTTATCAAACACCAATCGTACATATTAATGCCTATTTATATCAATATAAATTCATTCAAATATTTCATCTAAAACTGCTATGAGACGTTTTACATCAATCTGCATCGTCATTGTCATCGAAGGTAGGGTTGCTGATGACATTCTCAAGATTGTTCGAGTAATTTTTTTCTATTCTTTTGTCGTATCTACCAGAAAATGTGCTATCATTTTCTCTAACAGATATTTCACTTCTGTTTTCAGAATCTATTTCTTCATACTTTTTTATGTATCTTTCTGTCTTCGATCCTGAATTTAAAATTTCTTTTCGGTTCTTGGTGCAACAGAAAACCAGCAAGATTACCATCAGCAATAACAAAAGACATGGAATTACTAAAAGCCATAATAGATTTTTGTTCCAGGACTGGCAGGAAGTGGCGTAGTAGAGATGACAGAAACATTTATCAGAACCAAAGTCTTTGAGCTCACAACTCGTGTCAATGCACTTATCATTTTCGTTGCAAGTTGCCACGCCTAAAAATAAACGAATATTCAAAATTAGCATACATTGAAAATCATTTATATAAAAAATAAAAATCTTTTTTATTTAATTACAAATTGAACACATTATTTAAAGTGGCTTCTTAATATTGAAGAATTAACTATTCTGAATTGAATGCATCTTTTTAGTTAACAGCCTTATTTTAGTTTATATATTTTGAATAAAAATTTATTCAATAAAAAAAATTACCTGATTTGCTGGCTATTGATATGACTGAAAGATTTGAGTAATTATTGTTCACCATTGACGAAACATTAAAAAATGTTTGTCCAGAACTTGACCACTGCTTAAAATTGATCAAGTGTTGCTCTGTAGGATACTCCATCATTAGTTTGAGGACGGCTGAAAAATTAAAACATTTGATATGTGATTTGAAAACAAGTAAAAATGAATAAAAGTTAATTAACCTATTTTATTTTGATCTTGCTGTACACTGATTTCTCTTGGTCTAACTCCAGTCTTTCCATGGATATCATCTCCAATCTGTTTTTCAACCATTAACCTATCCGAATCTTTGATTTGGCATGTAGATGAACAGTTTAAAAGAATCAGGTAATACACTTGTTCCAAAAAAAACTTTTGGGTCGTTGTTGCTTGCGTGGGAATAGGATTCAGGGTGGTAGAAATTGAGACGGGTGGCATTGAGGATGGAGGAATGGGTATTGGAGTAGGCGTAGTGACAATAAATAAAGGAGCTGTTTCGAAATTGGAGTAATTCAAGTTTTAAATTTAATTTTTTTATAATTATGTAATTTATGATAAAAATCTGTTTTTTCTAATTTTTAAATACACATAATTAATGAAAAGTAAAATTTTATGCAAGTTTATAATGTTATTAAATTAGGAAATTTAATTAGACATGATATTACTTGTTATTGACAGAACTCCATTGAAAAATAAATTCTGGGGAAAAATCTTATATTATAAATCATAGAAAAATTCACATTTGAATGAAAATTCAGTAAATTACTATTAAAACTAACCAAAATCTGGTATACTATCAAACTTATTCTCATTTTTAGTTATTCTATTCAATAAAAAAAGACTGGTGTTTTTGTCAAACTCTATTAACACTTTAATATAGAATCTTTGAATCCTTCATAAATAGCTAGTAGACATTACTGTTTAATGCATAAGAGATAACTATAAAAATAAATTTAATGAGTCAAAAATTTTGTATATATATCTATTATTCTGCTACTCGACGTTAGTATTGTTCTGCTCCATTGATTAATCATCAAATCTATTCGGTGAAAATTCAAAGTAAATAATAATGCTATAAATAATTTTCTACAAAGGAAGCTCGTGTTTGAAATAAGGAAACAGGTTTTCTTTTATTAAAATCTTTAAATTTGTTAATCATTGGTTAATCCCGTGTTTGGGGATGTTTATAATTTAATATAAATTTTCAATGAAGTAAAAATTTACTCTCTTTCAGTAAAATTAAATAGATTTAAAAATTATTTTCATTAGTTTTATTATTGATCTTCTTCAATCAATCAATCAATCACGAATTATTTGTATAGCGCCCTTTGAAAAGTGAACAAAAGCGCTCAGCCATCACGTTCTGAACAAATACGTCTTCAGGCCTCGACGGAAAGCTATGAGTGACTTAGTTAAAGTTAGAGAAGAAGGTAACAAATTCCATAAAAAAGGACCGCAGTAAGAAAAATAACGTTGAGCAAAAGAGTGTTTAACTTAAAAACGAAAAGAACGTTTAAAGGTCGATGATCTTGGACCAGATTTAGGGGGTTGTTTAATTAGATTTTAAAGACAAATTGGAGCAGTACAGTTATGAATTTTAAACATAATTAGGCATATTTTAAAACTTACTCTAGATCTCAAAGGTAACCAATGTAACAAACGAAGATAAGGAGAAATATGAGAAAATTTAGGAGCATGAGCAACAAGACGAGCAGCACAATTAAAGGTTTTATTTAGAGAAGCTAAAATAGTACCAGGGAGACCATAGTAAAGAGAGTTGCTATAATCAATCCTGGAGAGAACTAGAGAAGATACAAGAAGCTGCAAAGTAGGATCATCAAGAAAAGGAAGAAGCTGTTTAATACGACGAATGTGGAAATAACAAGATTTTGAAACAGATAGAATTCGAGGAGCTAAAGACAGGTTGAAATCGAATATAAAACCAAGGCTACGAATAGAAGATGAAGGGTTTAGAGATAATGAGGAAGGGGAAGGCAAAACTAATGAAGGAAGGGATAGTAAAGATTTTGATTTTTTATTGAAATAGATGAGTTCAAATTTGTCAGGGTTTAGTTTGAGAAACATAGATGAAGCCCATGAAATTATAGATTAAAGACAGAAAGTTATTTTATTAATCATTCTTTTTAAAAAAATGGTGTTATTGTGCACGTTTTTCAATTAAGTAATCATTATATATCTTTCAAATTCTGAAAACCTTTTCAAGTGTAAAAAATAGTTAGAAAAATAAATTTTCTGTAAAACATTTTTTAAAGTGTTTAGTTTCAAAAAAGCCTTATCACACTTTTTCAAAAGCTATAAAATTCAGTACTATATAATAGATGAACGAAAAAATACAAATACATTTAAAATGGGAACAAAATAAAAGAAATTTTTTCAACTCATTAGTTATCAAGATGATTTGAACGCAAAGATTATTTTTAGAAATCAATATTCATCCTTCAATAAATAAATACAGTAATGTTTAACTTTTAACTGAATGTAATTCTCAAATGCTGGTTTCAGTACAGCCCTCTAACAGATCCTTTGTCATTAATACTTCCTGGGCCTGTGGAGAAGCGAAATGTGTCACTCTTAGAGCCGAAGTTTTCTTCTTCTGTCATTTTTGTATCAGTTGAAAAGTCGTTGTTTATTCTTTCCTCTTCGTCTTCTACGAGGTTGTTGTCATAAATGGGTGGATGGATATTCTCTAACTCTTTATTTTGGTTAACTTTCCTTTTTCTGTTTAGGTTTTAGGGCAATGATATGAATTCACCAAATTGTTAAAGATGTATTATAAAATTTAATCTTGAATTATTTAATGAAATCAATTTTTATATATTTAGAAGTAAACTCACTTTCTGCAGCAGACAACGCAAATTAAAACGATTGCCGTTAATGCTATTATCAGCACGATGATGCAAGGGATAGCTATTAATGCGAGCAGCTGAGGCTTTGGAGCTTCAGGTGGACACGAGACGTCTTGGAAAACCCAGGTAGTTACATTTATTTTTTGACATTGAGTGCAAAAGGAAATTTTGTCATTTTTGAGTAGGCATTCTGGATTTGAACATGTTTTTCCAGAGCATGGAGCATCATCTGTTTGAGTTGGAAAATATAATTAAGTAGTGCTTTTATTTTAATTTTTTACTATTTATGGATATATTTTATAAACAGATTAAAAAAAGATTTTTTTACTTGTTTTCCAAACAACAGACTCAGAAACTATCAAGTTATTGACCATTGTTCCATTTCTTGGTATCGAAATCATCGTGTTGTTTATCGTCTCAGCAAAAAAGGTAATCGCTAAGTCTGTAAATGTTAAGACCATTGAAAATAAATTGATAAGTCTTTAATAAACAAGAATCGAAATGTAACTTTATTATATTCTCAAGATAGTGTTTTCACCTTTATCTGCAGCTCTTTTTCTTCTTGCTGAAACTACATCTGTTGTTTGGAATTTTTATGAATAAACGTATAACTTTATCAAACATATGATAATATATTAAATATAGATAAAAATGAGGTTTCATTTCTATTAATAAGCACCTTCTTAATAATATTAAATATAATTTATTAAAAAAATGTTTCACCTCTATTAATAAGTTGTTTCTTTATAATAGTAACTTTTGAATTTGACCCTCCATTAATACTAATCCATTTTGCAACATCCGTTTCATTAACATCATTGATATCCGCCTTTTGTACGAGCATAAAACCAGAAAACGATACAAGGTTACTTTGTGTTGTTGTTGTAGACACTTTGATTGTTGTCACGCTTGCACTGTTATTGAATGTTGTTATGGAAGTGGTCGAAGCAATTGTTGTAGAAGGGGTGTTTGTGGGAAAGGATATTTTGAAAGTATTTGTTGTGGAGGGATTTGTTTTGAAAATGGTTGAAGTAGTTGTTTTAGATGTAATTGAAATGAAAGAAGTTGTGGCAATGAATATGGTTGGAATGAAGGTTGTGGGTTGAAGAGAAAGAGTAGCTAACGGAGACTGTGTTGGCTGAGGTGTTGGAGTAGGTATTGGAGCTTGAGTAGTCACTATAGGAGGTATTTTAGTCGTGATTATGTTTATTGGAGTCTCCGGGCCGGGAGTGTTTGTTGGTAACGTAAGTTGAGCTGAAAAAGTTTGAATAATTTTTAAAGTTATTAGAATTATTGAAGCTATTGAAGTTTTAGTATTAAACTTTTTGAATAAACTTTAAAATATATATATAAAGTTTCCAGTAAGTTCAAAATTTTACCTTCAATGAAGAAAATCTGTTTGGAAAAGGTTTTTAATGAAAGATTAATTTATTTAGCCAGTTTCAATAGTCTTTTTTTCGCAAATTTGAAATTTAAATATAATAATAATATTTTATATATAAAAAGTACCTTGAATAGAACCAAAATATAAAAAACAATACTAGGCATTTTGGTTAATTCAGTTTTTCTTTCCAAAATAAAACTTGTAAACAACTGAGTTTTTCTTGAAGCTCATCCGGGTTAACGCCAAGTTGATGATATTCGTCGTTGTATTGTTTTCAAAAAGCTTTTATGTGAGTTTCAGTAAAGACTTTATTTATAAACTCTATATTAATTCTTAATTGAGAAATTTTATCGTTCAATTCAATTAAAAACAGTGTTAAACATCAAATATTGAAAGAAAGTATACAAGCAATAAGAGTAACCTTTGATTTTAATAAAGATCGTGAAATGTCTTTGCTAGTAGAAGAATAGGCAACAATAGACAAGCCTTCAATTCAGAAAACTAGGTGGGTACGGTTCTGTTTAAATATAATGAAACTTACATACCAAAAAAAGTTAATATATAAAAAATATACACATTAGTTATTTTCATTTTTTTTGTGAGATAACAGCATATAACACGTTTTGATTAAAAGCTTGAAATATACAAAATAAATGTATTGTTAAATTTGAATTTAGCGATCAGATGATCAAGTGATGAAAACGTGCGTTCGATAGGTCACGACGAAATAGACTTATGACTAATAAAAGGAAATGATGAGAACAAGATGAATCTTATTTTTTCGAATGGACAGTTAGGTTATAGTAACATTCTATCAAGAAATTTTCAAAAGATTAAATCACTAGTTTAGAAGTTAAAAAAATGAAACATTCTCTTAAAAATAGTTTTTAAAAACTTATAATACGGCTAGTTTTTCTAAAATAATAGTTTTCATTTTTTTTGAAATAATAAATCTTTTACAGAAAATCAAATTTAAAATCTCAGATATTTAAATTAATTTCCAATTTCATCGGACGACTCTCATAAGGGATGAATAAAATAATAATGAGCAGCTTTGAGAAAACTATCCAAAGAAGAGAAAGTCCAATCACGGCCTTGATAGCGACCTTCTTGTAGTGAGCTCGGTAGCACCGCCTTCGACAGTGAATCGTGTCTGATTACTAATCAGTGATTAGCCAACCAAGTCAACTTTAGAAACTTGACAGTTTCCAGTAGAAGTTATTGTTGGCTAACTATTGTACATATTTGTTGGTTTTTTGAAGTTTTTGTAAAGGTTTTCGAGGATTTGCACCAGCTCACTGTTGATGTTTAATTCTTTTATTATGGAAAACAAAGCTTTGTTTTAAATGCGGTCAAGAGCTTTTCGAAAGGCTACAATAAGGTGGTAGATCTTGCGATGAGGCTGCGAGTGTTTTCGGTGATCAACCGGCAGTTGAGGATCTGCTCTTTATTGCTTCTGCCAGCTCCAAAACCAGCCGTTCTTCAGCGAAAAGTTTCAAACCTTGTTTTTGTTTCTAAACTACTTGATCTTCAAAAATTAACATAATAAAAATTATTTTTAAAAAGTTTTATTGTTTTTAAACAAAAATAGAAATGTTAAAAAATTTTAATAAATGAAATGACGTATATTAGTATTTGAAAAAACCTAATAACTATGTAGGAATCTCCAAGGTATTGCTCGCCATTAAATTAGTTGTTGCTGAAAATGGAAGAATTTCAGGTTGGTTAGTGAAGTTTATTAATTTATTGAACCCTAACCCTAATCCTAGCCTTTACCCTAACCCTAACCCTTACCCTAACCCTTTTTGGCTTGGCATGTTGAATGATAGTCAAGTTACTGAATCGCATGAAGGATAGGTTCCTTTCTTATGTTTTCAATGCACGCATGACATAGAACTTTTAATAAAATGAAGTAACTTTATCAGGGCTTTTTAACGGGTGCAAAAACTTTTGGAAATTAGATTTGATGATTAAATCTTTCTTGAACTTTTAGGCTCTATTAAACCAGGAGGTTGTAAGATCAACAGCTACGGACAGACTTTTGCACTGAGCCACTTTATCTTCAATTTATCTAACGTGTTTTTATATCGTTCTTTAATATTCGATGCTGTACCCTAGCGTACATCCAAACCGTACAGACTCAATTTGACTGGCATCTCCGTGCGTTTGTATGTGTGTAGCGTGGAGTATAATAAAATGGTAGAGAAGATTATTGACGATTTGTGGACAATTCAGCCTAGGATGTATCAGCTTAAGATCCTTCATATGTGGACGTATAATAAGTAGTATTAAAGATGGTATCTTAAAAATGAACAAGTGACTGTTAACAAACCTATAAAATTTCTCTTAGTGAAAATAATTTGTATTTTAGAATTCAATTGATTTTGGATAGATCTAGACTATTATTTTTCAAAAATATATTTGAAATGACTGGTGTAGTGGTGAAGGTTATATAAATATTTTTTAAAAATAATAGTTTTAGTCTTAGTTGATCGGCATGTAATCATTCTGCTTCTTGTAGACGTGCCAAAGAGCTTCTATGATTTTTGTGTCAGCTCCGGTTGTTGGATGCACAAAGTTTTTGGCAGAATTAAGCATTTTACCTGATAGTACTGAAATCATCTTGTCATGATCGAGAATCAAAAGCATCAAAAGAATAAAAATTTTATTCAAATTCTACAATTTAAGTTGTATTTTCCATTTAAATTTTTCCCATTTTAAGTTTTATTAAGACATTTATTGTCGAAAACGTCTGTAAGTTCCTTTCAAATGTAAATGTTTATCCTAGTTTTTAATTAAAATATAATCTTTTAATGTATTGTTTTAATTAGTTTAATGTATTTTAATTTCCTTTGAATTTAATTAAATTCCCTTTCACCATTGGTAAAATCTCAAAGTCATTTGAAAACATTATTTTGTCTGAAAATGTTACGGTTATTGAGTCTCTTATTTTGCATAATGAAAAATAAAAATTTATGAATTTCAACATAACGATCCTAATGAAAAAAGTATTATTATTTTAAATCTTTCATTGAATCAATACATTTAATGATTTAATATTTTTAAAAAAGCTTTTCTAAGATTAGTGAATCAATCACATTAACGATAATGACAGTGCAGTGAATATAATTACCTTCGTACTGCGATGCTCCGAGATGTCCTGGTACACATCCATGATTTATAGATGCAAATCAAACAAGCCACTCCATTTATATGGAAATTGTTTAGTGAATATATAATTAATAGTTCTTTTTTTGACTACTAATTTATAGATTTTCATTTCAGAAAATGATGACTGTTTAAGAAAAGTTGAAAAGCAAGAGTTTGTAATTTTTTTTAAGGAATAGAAAAGACTTTTCTTTTGATCAAAGAATAAATTAGCTTCTGGTTCTAGCTTAACGTAAGGTGAAGTTTCGGAGTCTCGTACCAGCTAGGCTGTAAACAATACATTTGATCATCACATTATCGATAACACAAAAACACACACACACAGCACACCAAAAACACACACATAACACACACACACACTTTTATAATCTCTATAAATTGATTTTAAATTATCGTTTAAAGTTATGGATAAAAGAAAACTGGCAGAATTCTCTTGAGTGTGGCTAGATTTACGATTCTTTAAGTTGTAAGAACAAATATTATGTTTATTACACACATAAAATAATTTTATTTTTTAAAATCATGAAAATAGTTTTTTTTACTTTTTCTTATTCTTTTCCCAGCTTATATTTACATTCTTTCACTGAAAAAACAAATATCATATGTTTTTTTATTTAAAAAACAGTATCAAAATTGGCTTTCATTTTTAAAATTTGAAACAAGATTTTTTTATCACTTAGTTAGACAAGATTCCATTTAACGCTTGTATTTTTTTCTGTGATTCTTTTCGTTTAGCTACATCGTTGGCCACTGTTACCCATTCTCTCACCATCAACATACTTCTCGTCGCAGTGTAAAGACTCGTCAGAATGCTGTGAGTTCCCACACAAAGTTACAAAAATTTCTTTAAAATAGAATAAAATGGAAAACAAGACGTCGAAGATAACCCTCTTTGAAGTTGTTGAAAGCTGTTATCATGGCTGACTTCCTCTCTATTCACACTTGAAAGTCAGAAAATGCTAGACTAATGAGAATAATACTTAACCACCAAAAGTTGCGACTGAAAGATTTGATTGCAATTTTACCTTCTTAACAGCTTAACAGCTGAAAAAAAGCAGTAGATCATTTCGTTGAGCAGGTTTTAGGGACACTTTTAAAATTTTAAAAGAACCGAGGAATGACAGTTTTTTTGCAGTGAGCTAAAATCTTGAAATAAACAAAAATATTTTCAATTTTGCCAATAAAAAAATCATTATGTTATTTTTTCATTGAATAAAGTTTTTTTTACTTAAAAAAGTTCTATAGCTTCACCCACTAATTCTTTTTTTGCTTGCCATTTAAAAAATAATAACGAATCTATCAATAGTTTTTTGATAGCGATGGAAAAATGATAAAAAAACAAAAAGAATATCATATAGCTGCATTTTATGGAATATAGGTTATATTAAAATAGAATATAAAAACTTAAATTACTGAAATACATTTTTATTATTACATTTTGACATTTTTTATTCGCAAAAGATTTAATTATTGAAGTACAGAACATTCATAATAATTTTTTCTTAAAAACATAATTAGAAGTACGAAATGTTCAAGCCTGTTGCGCAACCAGTAAATATCCCTATATTTCAATTAAGTATTTTTCAGTTTTTTTAAGAATGAAAAAAAAAATTAACAGGTATAAGTTTTTCTATTTTTTTATTGTTTAGATTGGCACTCCACTATATACATATGTGAATGCACACTGGCTTCACTATGTATGCTTGTGTACAATGATATAATGCTTGACAATGGAAGTGGAATATTAGCATTCCTACAAAATGAAGTGTATCTGATAGTGAAGGTGTAAATTAAAAACAAAAACATACTGAAATTCATTTTAAAGTAAGAATGAAAAATAGTTTTTCAAAATTTAAACAGTCTTATTGATATAAAACATTAAAATGTTTTATTGAAATATTTATCATTAATAAAGATAATTTCCTTATCAAATCTGAATTGTAATTTTTGTTTTAATGCAATCGATTGAAAAATTGGTTTTGAACATGAAGCAATTACATAAATTAAACTTAAATCAGCATTAACCAAATAGCTCAAATTGAATAGGGAAAATATCAAGCACAAACTCGCACAGTGCAAATATTTGTCTGAATTTGTTTTCAAAATCCCAAATAACAATGGAGGACTCCGAAAGCGTTGTTCAAACAGTCGAGATCATCAAAAGACCAGGTCAAAGTCTTGGCTTCTACATTAGAGAAGGCAACGGGAAAGAGAGATGGGACGGAGTTTTCATTTCAAGACTGGCAGTTGGCAGTGTTGCTGAGCAAAATGGCCTACTGAAAATTGGCGATGAAATCCTCTCAATAAATGGCAACCCAGTTATTAGAAAAAGACTGGAAGACGTAGTGATATCAATGTCAATACCGAAAAGGCTTGTTTTAGTGGTAAGAAGAAATCCTAACGCTGCGAGCATCGCAGGAGATGCCACGTCATTAGGCTCCTCACTGAGTGGTGGTCAGTCAGGAGGCGATGAAGAACAACTGCCTCCCGTTGTAGTTGTCAAATGTCCTAGACCACAATCTCAATCTTCCTACAACCCACACACTCTCGGTTCATCTATGGTGATGCAAGCTAGCACCCACTCTTCCAGATCGCCAGGCTCAGATCATTATCAACAACCTGGAGATTTTTACATAGGAGAACAGCAAAGGTTTGCTTATTCTTCATCACCAGCTGGCGTGCAAAGAAGAGGTGGTGCTGATGACTACTGGGGTAGTTTGGGCAGGATGGGTGGACCTTTGATGATCCAAACGCAACAACAAGGATTCTTGGGAGGGGATGATTCGGGAGACAGTGGTCTTTCTAGTGACAATTCAGGATTTTTTAGACAAGTTGAATCAACATCTCAATCCTCTTCAACAGCGGCAAAGTCTGATCTCAAGCAAGAAGGAGTGAACCTTCCTCCTCAAGCACCCTCAAGCAACGAACTTGCATTCAGAGAAGACTATGAGATTTCAGCTAACAATCCAATGCTTCAGAATCAACAATTTCAACAGCAGCAATCTCGACCTACTTCATTCAGCAACTCTCTCTCTTCCTGCAGGGCACCTTCGATTGAAAGGTGCACCACTAGTTTCACCAGAAACCCTGTAAGTTACCAGCGCAGAAGCTGTTCTGCAAGACCTGATTACTCTTCCGATTCTGATACTTACACTTTCGAACACATCCCTAATCGCCAGAATCTCAATCAGCTCAGAACGGCTGCAACGACCACCGTTAGCACAGCAGCAGACTTTTACCCCAGTCACATGCAGATGAGTGGCATGACATTAGATTGGCCGTCTGACTACAACCCTCAGTGGAGGTTCAGTCCCGGAGAATATGCCACTCTAGACCGCCGGTTTTCTTATTCTAATATGACCGCAGAACACCAAATGTCAATCAAACAGCGCTGGGATGTGATGCACTCGTGGAACCAACGAGCAAAAGAGAGGAGAGAAGCTGGAAGGTGTTTAAAATTTATTTAATTTTAATTTTAATTATGTTTAGGATACAATTATTGAAATTCTTAATTATATGATACGTTACTTCACCTAATACATTTTAGAAATCAATTAGCCAAAGACTACGAAAAAACATAAAGGATTCACATAACCTTAGTGCATATTTTATTTATTTCTTTTCACTTATAGAAAAATCATTCTAGTGCCAAAAATGTGTGAAAGAATGCATTAATAACAGATTAAATGTATTTTTTCTACCGGGCAAGCCTTTATGAAATTTATTTGAAAAAAGCATTACATGAACTTTACATTCAACTTTAAAGAAGTATTTCAAACTGCATTGGAATAAATCAAATACATTTAAATTATTCACTATTAGTTGTATTAAAGCTCATTTGGGTTCAAGCCACGTAAATAATATTCGTGGTTGTATTTTATTAATATTTATATTATATCTTTCTTTCCATGGTTCCTCTGATAGGAAAACATATTCAAACGAATCCTAAAAATTTTCTAAACTAATTTTCCAATTAAAGTATTTTAATAAAACTTTAGATTTTTAAAATACATTATAAAACTCCAGTTCTTAACACAATTCAGGTACCCTGGACAAGGAGGTGAAGTGGTGGATGGAGAAGCTCCTGCGTACCAGCAGGACGGACAAGCTTGTAGTAGCAGCCTGAACTCTCTTCTAAGACAGTTCGATACTTTTGCTATCGATCAAAATAGGTCTCCATACTTATCAGGTTGGTGAAAAAGTGTTTGGTACTTGGTAATGACACCTTAAAAAGTTAATAACTTAATTTTATAAAAATATGAAGTTAAATAATTTGATAATTCATTCTACAAAAAGTTACGTGTTTTATTTTATTTTATGGATTCAAAAGCGGATAGCTTTTATTGCTTTGTTTTTATAAAATACTTGTAATATTCACAAAATATGATATTTGTAGAATAAAATTCTAAATATTGAAAAAGTTATTAGAAGATTTAAACTGTTTATTTCTAATTCTTTTAACAACATAAATTAAATGATGAATAAAAAGTAATTTTCTTATTCTATTTTTTTAGTTTAAGAATAAAAAGTCTTCATAATCTGCACTAAAAACCATTTAGATTCATGATTTAAAAATATATTTGAAAACTTTGACTCAATGATTATTTGAATTTTTTTATTTCTATTATTTTTTCTTTCTAGACTTCTTTTGATTGTTCATGGTATGGTAAAAAGAATTTAGTTTTTCGAAAAAAGGTTTGATACACCTTATACTTCCAAGCATTTTCATACATAAATATGAAAAAATACACATATACAGTATTTTATACACATTTAAAAACTAAGATAGAAAAAATATAATAATATACAGACATGAATACATAAACACATAAAAAAACATTGAGAAACACAGGTGAAAACTTCATTGTTTTATTCCAAAGGTTTTACAAATTGTCGTAAAATGAATTTTGAAAAATTAAGTTTTACTAAATGTTTTCCAAATTTGTTTTTTGGTATGAATGTCGCAAATAAAAATACTTTAAGATAATTTTTTATAATCGTAATTTTTTTATAAATTAAACTCTTGGACCATTTAACCACCCATCAGATGACCTAACCAGCTTGTACTCGGGAGGAGCTGGTGTGTCTTCAGACAAAGAGACATACACTCTAGGTCGCCAAATGTCTCTAAACTACCCTTACACGGTGGTCAGCGGAAACGGCCAAGGAAACGAAGGTAAGAGTCCTTCTTCTGCTCAAATGGACTTGAGTCGCATGATGACTCCAACTGGATCGGCTTCAAGGCGGAGAATTGTGAAAAAGATGACTAGCAATGAAGAATTTCATGAGAGTGGAAAGGACGAACAAGCGGATCCGTCGTCTTCTTCGTCATCATCGTACCGTAGTCTGCAGATAAATGCTGCTTCTTCAACGCGTAACGTAGTGAACTCACAACAGTCTCAGCAGGGACAACCTCAACAAGGTACCATGTCAGGCTCTTCTTCAAGTCTTTCTTCAAACTCCCACCAGTCTCGCACGCTCACAAGAAACCCTTCTGTTACCGGAGGCTCAGGAGACATTCCTTCAAAAAATCTCATAAAAGTTCCCCTTCACATCAGAAAAGAAGCATTTAAGCCATACCAATCAATCTTGCCACATCAATCTTTTTCGAAAACAGACAATGGAGAAGAATCATTGCCTCCATTGCCTCTGGAAGGAACTCTTGTTTGTCATGTCTTTTGTGGTCATGGTTTAGTTTCAAACAGAGCAGTTTTGCAAGATCTTTACTGTGTGGTAGAACTAGACTCACTGGGTTGTGCAAGAACAACCGTGCACACCGGAGCCATGAACTTTGACTGGGATGACAAGTTCGAAATGGATTTATACTCTGCACGCTATCTTTCATTTTCGGTCTACTCTTACGACCCTGGCCAAGGAACCCGGCATAGACTGGTCTATGGAGGTTCGGTTCATCTCTCATTTCTCCTACAAAAACACCCTCAACATTCGCAGCATCATCATCGTCTTGCTTTGCAGCTACAACCAAGAGGTATTCTTTACATAGAATTGTTCTATTACACCGTCGAAGATGTATTCAAGAGAACCCCTTCTTTGCACTTAAACTCACTGTTTGGAACTGAACTTATGACTGTGGTAGATAGAGAGAACTCAGGCAAGGCCGTACCGATGATTGTGGTACGCTGTGTAGAAGAGATAGAGAAAAGAGGCATGGGTCAAGTGGGTTTATACCGCTTGTGTGGATCAGCAAGAAGAAAACTACAGTTGCGTGAAGAGCTAGAAAAAGATCCTCTACATATCGACCTCTCACCTTCTGTTGTCGGAGATATCAACGTAGTTACAGGTACGTTTTCCGGTTGACCTCTTTTGATGCTATTTTATTCTTTTAAATTTTTGTGAGCACCTATATTATGAAAATGTTTCAAAATACTAATTTCACTCAATTTATTTTTCAATACTACTAATTATTATTTATTTTAATTAAATTAGACAGAAAATATAGAATTCTAAGAATTTCGATCTTGTTTGACATTCATCAATTATGCAACCGTATAATAAATCTATACTTAGATTTTATTTTTAAATTATCATTTTTCAAATACATTAAAAACATATATATCATTGTATTCTAAAGCAATTATGGAAAGTAAAATAGTCTGGAAATTATAAATATGAAATAACAAATTCATAATTTATTATATTTATGTTATTTATTAAATAAAATGGGAAAAAATATATAATTTATAATAACTTTTGTTATGAGTATTTTTTTTTCATGTAACGAAGCTTAGCTTATCTATTTGGAGTTATATATAACTATTTATCAAAATATTAAAACTTGACACTTACAAATATTGTCTTTCAATCATGCTTCTGGATAATTTTTTCCATATCTTTTAAATAGCTATTTTCTAGTTATTCTTTTTCAAATATCAATTTAACAATTATTGCATGCAATGGTTTAACTGGAGATATTTCAGATTTTGTAATTTTTGAAAAATGTTAGATTTTTGAAAGGATTAATATCCTTAAAGCTTTTTAGTCACAAAATTCGGAATACTTGATATGAAAGATGTAAACAGCATTTCTTCTAGAGGATTTATTTAATAATTGAAGAAATGACAACGTTTTTATGCAAAACACTATTTACCCTATTTGTATGAAACAGTTTCATTAAAATGTTTATAACTAGAAATTTTTTAAATTATATATTTAGAGTAAAATCAAAGTACATAGGTTTTAAAAAAGATATATTTCAAGCCTTTAAGTTTAAAGGAATGACGATTATTTTGATCGTCGTGATTTTCTTTACGTCTAATGTACACGTCCTAATGGGCACTTCGCTGAATTAAAATGTGATAAACAGACAAATAAAAAATCCTTATTGTCGTAAAACATTTATCAAACTTCACCTACCCTTCTACACTAACTAAACCTGAATCAAGTTTTTCCCCATATCACCCATGCAGTTATTCTAAAAGACTTCTTGAAGGAATTGCCGGAACCTCTTTTCCCCTCTTCAGCCTATCGAGACTTGCAAGAGTTGTATGCTCGACAAGGGGTCACTAATGCAAGACAAGTTCTTGTTTCACTTTTGGACCGATGCCATCAGTACAACAGGGTTAGTTTCTGAACTTTTTGAAATAATATATGGTTGCAATGTGAGTAAAGCTTGAAAAAGTATATTTTGCAAAATTAAAAATTAATTTTCTTAAATTATTTGCACATTTTTGTTGTTGAACGTTTTACGGTATTGAAACTGTATTATATATTTAGGCGGAAAATAGGGGGAAAACGGAGAAAAAAGCGTATTCTAAAGATACTGAGATTTAAAAATTCTCTTCAATACTCACGGCTAATTGATCTTATTAATTATACATTATCATCAATATTTTGTATAATGAGTTTTTTAAATTATTCAAAAGTTATATAAATGTATCGTTCGTCCATTTCATGACAAACGTTTTGAGTCAAATCAAATTGTTGGCTTTGCAAGTGGCAAAATCTAACGTGTTTGATTTAAGGATGATGGTAATAAATCCAAATTTTTTTTTTATCAGATGATTTTCTTAGTTTTAATTATTAATTTGAAAAATTTATTTTTACAATAATACTTTTTTGCGTTTATACAAGTGAAAGAGTATATTATAGACATGATTTTATTTAAAAGTCTCCTTGAGGAATTATATTTTATTCAAATCCATAAAACACACACTTAAAACAGTAATAATGCGGCAAATAAAAACTTGTTTTTTCTTTTTTCCTATTATACGGGTGGGTCTTTCAAATTATATGATAGGGATTTAGGCCACTGACCTCCGGGTCCATTGCTTTAACCGCCTAAATAAACACTCATACATTATGCATACTAGTGTTTTTCTATCTATCTATTTTAATTCATGCTTTTTTTTAGTTTACACTTGTTTGTATATTGTATTAGATTTTTTTAATGAGTTTTTTTTCTTTTTGAATTATTATTTTATTTTTTTATTTCTGTTTATGTGACAATTATTTTTCAATTAAATATTTTAAAGTTATTATTGTTTCAATAAATAAATAGTTATATATATATACATAAATTTTGAAAAATAATTTCTTTATATACATACATAAATTGAAGTAGCTTCCATTTATCATGAATACAAGGTCTAATTGTATGCCTCCCCGTGCTCCAGTCATCTTTTATACTTTATATATTGCTTTAAAATATTTTATTTATATTTTTGTTTTCATTTTCTATTGTTGAAAAAAAATTATGATAAAAAAATTTAAAACATACTCTTTGATGCAGTAAAGTTATCTATATTTTGTTAAACTATTTCTTCTTTTTTTCCACATTTAAATAAAAATAGTTTTGTTATCTTTTTGCTAGTATAAAAAGCTTGACACTGAAATATTTTTTGAAATAATCTCAGTTTTTACAATGCATTTTTCTAGCTTTTAACTTATAAGTATACTTTACTATTAATGTTTTCCAGTGCAACATTGAAATTTATAATGGTTCATGTATTGAACTTTTTATTTATTTTATTGAAGTTTTATTTAATGATGTTATGAAAGTAATTTTTTTACTTAAAGCAAATTTAAAACAAGTTTATTCACAAAATCTTTCAAAGAAAATGCGCAAATGTAAATGTCCTAAACGTATATATAAGCCCTGACCTATTGTCAAATCATCAAAATAATGCAAAGTTTTCAAATGTAACTTGTATTTGAGGTTTTAAGTATAAATTCAAAAACTGAGTTAACAGTATCATTTCTTACATTTTTTTTGAAAATGATATATTTGTTTTTCAGTGTTTGTTCCAAAGTCGATTTTTACACGAAGCTACTTTTCTTTAAAAAGATATTTTTTCTTTTAGGATTAAAAAAAATAAAAACAAATTTGAATTGTTTAGATCAAAATTAAATCTTTTTTAAAAGTAAAAGTTTCAAACAAAAAGAAAACATTTTTTCTGTATTTTTATCCGTTTCCAAAATCTACTTTTTGGGTATTTTCAGCAACTTTTTTTCGTTCAATTATACGCTCAGCTGAATGACAATATATCATTTTCTATCTTATAGCGTTAAAAATACTTTTTTTCTGTTTTCTTTTTTGATTTAGTATTGTTTTTCTGCAAGAAATAAAAAAGAATTTCTACTCTGAAAGATTTTCCAAGCTTTCCATCACTCAAGACGTGATTATAAAAACATGATTTTATTTTTTAAATTACTTGTATAAAACAAGTTTAACTTTTTACATTTTTCATGATTTAAAGGCACACTACTGAACTAAAGACGTTATAGCAAACAAACACATAAAAAACGAAAACAATTACCTTACTCTTCTACGTTCTATTTGAAACGTGCCGGTTGAAAAATCTATGAAGATAAAAGGTTGGGCATCTATAGATAGTGAATACTTCATCAGAATTTATTAACAAGACAATCATCTTTTAGAACTCTCAATCCGACTCTTCCCAAAGTAAAACTGGATCATCATAATGGAAAAGAGTGCATAAAAACATCTTCACCTATTTATAAATCGACATTTAACTTCTAAATCTTTAGAACAATTTATTAATCAATAGGCAAATAGCACCGAATAATCAAACGCATAAAGTGAACGGACTTACCCAATAATAAACTTGGGTTTGTTCATGGTTATTTTCATGAAAACATGCAACGAGATGAAAACAAACTTAGAATTACACAGGGAGACTAAAGGCTGGAAGGAATAACAAGCATTATTGCTCATCAGAAATCCGCACGCACCTCGTCATAAAATACACCCACATAATTACACCCAATCACACAGTCCTCCGAACACTCTTGCATGACCAAATTTAAATATCACAGAGGAATATTAAGACATAAAATAATTTATGATAAATTTTTTTAAAGTGAGAAATTGGCTTAACCTTTAACCTAAAACTTGAAATACTGCATTTACTTATATGCACGATTTGTCACTAAAAGAAACACCCAAGAGAAACGCTTAGAATTTCCCAATTCAAGGCAAGTGCAATAACCACTGTATTGTATCGGACTTCCTCAAAACTCCCATATAGTGAAATTACTTTTTTAATTATATTTTTTCTTTAAACACTATCTACAAGAATTTTGAAATCAATTTTTTTTCATTCATAAAATTATCATGTTTAATAATTTATAAGAATTTATCATTTAGAACTTACAAATGTATTTACTAAACAATCAATTTTTTCATTATTCAAGCTACTTTTCTCTTTGCAAAAACACACACACATTAATGGTAGTTTGTCTACTCTCAAAACAACCAAAAACTCAACCGAGCTAATTATTCCTTTCATCATTATACAAAATAATCACTAATTTATTTCTGCAGAAACATAATTCACATTTTATTGAATGAAGTAATCCCGCTTTCACAAACACTTTTTTTTACACATTTTCTCTTCTAACACTTTAAAGATTTTATTCACGACTCTCGCTCTACACCTTGCTCACCATGCAACTCATTTAAACTTCATTCCCTTAAAATTACTTTTCATGAACAAAAACTTCTTCGAGTATAACCTATTTTACACTCAAAGGCACTAAATTTCTAATAATTGGAAAAAATAGTTGGATTCTACATGTGCTTTTAACTATAAAAATTATATGTATTCACAAATTATAATATATAATTACATGTATAATGATTACATGCAATAAAATAATAAATAACTCAATTACTATTGCCGGTTGAATCCTATTTATACATATGTTGATTAATTCATTTGAACATCCGACTAAGAAAACTAGCTTTCTTACAATCATTCGACGGACAGACCATAGTTGTAAATCATCTGACTGAAATGTGAGCACCAACCAATTTTGTCTTTTATCTCATCTTATCTCTGCGGTCTAGAACATATACCGCCAACCAGCTTCCACTAGGCGTATTGGTCTTGGTCGAGTTTTTCCAGTCGCTTCTTCGTTTTTATTTATTCATAAAACACTTTTCAAAAAACCTTAAGTCAAAATCGCTTTAACGCGCCACAATCCACATTCAATTTTGAATTAGTTATGATTTAGCCCTAATACATATTTAAAAAATTGTCCAATGTTTAAATAAATACTCCATAATCAAATAATTAATCAAAATCTAGAATCACTAAAATCTCATAAAAGCACCACAAGCAGCCACACTTCCACTAACAATATCTCCAGCGTGCACACAGCCAGGTCCGTAAGTAAGCCTCTTTCCAGCGATCAATAATCCGTCTGGTGTACGCTTTTAATCCGTATGATACTTTGTATGTAAAAAACTAAAAAAAGAAATATATATAAAATAACAGTTATAAAAATGTCAAAAAATACCGGAAAATATATTTTCAAAACTATTTTAAAATCTCTTCATGAAAAAAAATAAAGTTATCAAACTTTGTGCACAAAAATCAAATTGAAAACTATTGAGAATGTGAGCTATTAGTCTTTTTGGTTTTCTTTTTTGTACGCTAGAAAACAAAATTGTTTTAATCTTTTTAAAAATTTAAATAATATATGATATAAAAACACAAAACGAAGAAAATAGATTGTCAAAATTACTGAATTTTTTTCTGGTTGTACTGATAATATTAAAGCCCCGTTACCAACACTACCCGATATAAGCATTTTTTCTTTACGTTTTTATTTATTTGTAGCGTTTTTTTAGAAATCGAATAATGATAAACACCAAGAAAAACAATTTATAGAGGTACGGATGCATTATATATAACTGCTATTTTTTCCAGGTCATACCGACCATTATTTTATAATTTAATTTATTTTTTTTTTATTTATAATTATAATACGAGTAATCTTCGTGACCGTTTTTTTGGAGACCCATCATTACTTTTTATTCTTTCCTTTAGTGTGGTTGAGTGTAAATTTATGTGCAACTTTTTATTATAATTGGTGTATGTGACTGTTCGAGTGCGTTTCTTAGCTGCTGAATCGATTAGCCTTTAAATAGGATACATGCATTTAAGAAAGTTTTATGGCTAAGATGGTGATTGTTCTGGTCATATTTTGTCTCTGAAAGAATATTTCCGTAGTGTTTGTTTATATTTTAAACATTTAAACTTTTTTTACATTTTATTAAATTGGTAAAACTTAATAATAAATACTGAATTTATTAAATAAAATGTTGTTACATTATTTTTCTCCAACGAGTAAGCATTTTAAAAAACGAAATAGGAAAAAACTTATTCGTCTTGAAATATGTAAATAAACTCCATTATTACAAAAAAAATCTATAATGAAAATTTATAGAACTAGATAAATATCAAAAAGGTAACAATTCACATACAAACACAATTTTAGTTTTAATAATGTGCAAATAGCTTAATTTTTGTCATAATTTTAATTTGCTTACCAAATTTTAATTAACTTTTTATAGAGAAAATACTATTTATCAGTATTGCTGAAAAAGATCATCACAAGCACAGTTTTAGTTTGCATAATGAGCGTTTGTATTACAAAATATGTAGTTCATAGATCTATGAATAAGGATATGTAATATAATTTAGTCATATACCTAATATAAATATTAGATATTATATTTATAATATATACTATGTATTTATAATATATATTATGTATTTATAATATATATTATGTATTTATAATATATATTATGTATTTATAATATATATTATAAATATAGTATATTTTATAATTAAACTATTTATTAGTATATTAGTATATACCTTACACACAAAAATCATATGCACATTAGGCAAACTAATATTTTATGTATTTATAATATATATTATAAATATAGTATATTTTATAATTAAACTATTTATTAGTATATTAGTATATACCTTACACACAAAAATCATATGCACATTAGGCAAACTAATATTTTGTTTGAGGGTGTATTTGCCAGCAATATTGATGAATCTTTTTTTATAATAATAGTTCACCAAACGTGGTGTGCTAAATTTAATTTCGCAGAATTAGTTTTTCAGGTTAGATATGTATGTCCACAAACTGATACAAAAGCCTTAAAAAATGCCGTTTTCATAGGTGATTTGATTTCTACAGAATCAACTAATTTTGCCAGTTGTAAAAACCAAATACTGAATGTTTTTGTTAGAACCAAATTTATGTGAAAATAGAAAAAAACTTTCAATACTCCTACAAAAAATCGTAGTAATAATAATTAAATTTATTATTATAGGCCAATGAAGGTAGAAAGCTTTGACGATAATGTTTTAAACCAACGAAGAAATAAAAAATTAAACTTTTGAGAAAATCAAAAACCTTTAGTTAGAATAAAAAGTTTTTTATTTTTGAAAAGCTGGTTTTTTTAAACAAAGCTCATATAGTTTCATAGTAAAAAACCCTCTTTACAACCCAAGACGTAAGTACGCTGATTAATGTTGAATAATTTAAACAATTTTGTTCTTTTAAAATCATTTTTGAAAAACATAAAAACACTTTTAATATTTAAAAAAATATGTAACTTATTTTTTTATGAAATTTAGTTTACAAATCAATAAAAATTAAACAGTTTTTCTGGCTGTATCAGTCGTATCATATGAACCCAAATAATTTTTCTGCCATTTTAAAAAGTATCACTTCAGTCATTTTAATTTGACTGAATATTTTTATATTTAAATTCAAAGTTCAAACATTATTTGCGTTGCGTAAACCCAGACAAGCTTCATGAATTATCTGCCCAATTATCTCGTCTTTATTCGATTACAAACGCATTATTCATACAACTTTTATGAAATAACTTCGATTTCAAAGCTATAAGATACCTTGGAAAAACTTTTTCCAATATTTCAATATATTTCAGTTCATTTAATTAAATTTAGAAAAACCTCAAAATGAAAATTACTTATATTTTTTTTGCTTTAAACTAGACAGAGGAAAGTTAAAGCTACTATACTAATCAAACCAATAACAAAGTCTAAGACAATTTAGTAAACCCTGATGTATTCAAACTCAAATTTATATTTGAAAAGCGCTAAATGAAGTTTAAATATCTTAGATATTATCATTTACAGCATTTTTCAGTTTTTCAAACGTTTAACGTCTTGCTATCGGAGCGAAAAAGTAAACAATTCATATAACATGTAATTATAAAGTTTTGTTTCAATTCATATATCATCTTTAATTGGTTCAGTTTTTCAAAAACTTAGTTCTAAATTAAATTTTCAATATTATAGTGAAACATGGCAGAGAAGGCGTTTATAGATTTTACATAAAGCAAAAATATGAAAAAGCAAAAACTGGTAATTTAGTTTTAACGGCGTAAATGCGAGATGTTTTATGTGTTTTTCGATCACTTTCACAACCATTCATGATTCAAAGCATGATACTGCGCAATCTGAATTTTTTAATTAAGGGTCGGAATCATAAATAAATTACTGTTTTTTATTATTTATTTCGAATTTCGCTATTTTGGATGTAGATTGTTGGATAGGCTTTCAAAGGGAACAAAATCATCTAACAAATTTTTTCTATTAGAAAACTTAAAATATAAAGAACTTCTAAATTCTTTTTTTTAATTTAAAAAATAATAATTTTTTTTAATGTGTCTTTTTTGACAAATAAACACAAAAATCTGTTGGTAATCCATTACTTTAAATAGAAAAATTATTTTTCATTTTTAACATTAAAAAAACTAGTTTTATAAAATCATTTTATTTTGGAAATTATGAATAATTTTAGAAAAAAATTGCAAAATAAAAAGTTTTTTATTTGAGAGTTTCATACACTAAATAAAAAAAATTATATAGGAAAACTTCATTAAGAATTGTAAAAAGGTCAGTATCTCAATTACTGTATCTCCAAAATAACTCACACAAGTAACTGTCTATTTAAATGAACGAGAGTCGAGATAGTCATAAAGTGTAGTTGAAATTTTTATTGTTTATTTTAGTTTTTGATTTCAATGTTAATTTGACTTTTTATTATTATTTCATTTTCACATTTTTTACAACTATGATGCTTCAAAGAAATTCATGTTTTAGTAATAAATACACTAAAAAATTTTTGAACTATAGTTTTTCACAGGATAGTGCTCAAAAACAGTAAATAAGTATCAAAACAAGAGCGATTGTTTATGAAGAGCATTAATAATAATGTCTATAAAGGACAAACTCAGAGTGATTGGTGAACAGAAGAAAGGCGCTTGCTCATAAAATTCAATTCGGTTTGGCTTTGAATAACAAAGATGTAACAATAAAAAAATTAAAACTCTAAGAATGGTTTAAATATAAATAAGAATGAGGCTCAAATACCAGGCAAAGTATTTATCTTATGCGGAAAAGAACTATAAGATGTTGAAAAGATTCGTTTGCAAATCTGTTTTTTTTAACTGAAACTCATCAATGTATTTTTAAAAATACATTGATTCATTAAATTGTTTTTATACTTAATTTTCATGTTTAACTTTACAAATTGACTTGACTGAGTTAAATATAATAATCCTATTCAAAGTGTAGCTGAATACATAATTTCATTGAGAGTTCAGTAAATAATATTTTTTTAAACAGAATATAAATGAATATTTATATTGAATAA
The DNA here is from genome assembly GCA_943735955.1 of Piscicola geometra. Lineage (NCBI taxonomy): Eukaryota > Metazoa > Annelida > Clitellata > Hirudinida > Piscicolidae > Piscicola > Piscicola geometra. Next base: position 7,002,205 of record OX030958.1, on the reverse strand, counting down.
AAATTTGCGTGATAATAATTAAAATAAAATCTAATTTCAAATTTTAAAATTCAAAATTTACTTATATTTAGTTAAAATAAACTATTATTACTTTACAGAACACTTTTCTCTTCTTGCTCGACCATCTGCAGAACGTCTCAAACTTGTGTCATGCCAACAAAATGAACCTCTTAAACCTGTCCATAATCTTCGGTCCACTAATTTTTCATGCATCCACTTCGTCCGCTGGAGAAAACACAAGCTCTGAAAACTTCGGCAATTCTTCATCGTCTCTATCGCAACATGCAGAGATGCTGAAGTTCGTGCTAGAAGTGATGGCCGGCAATGGAGATAAGAATAATTAGGCTTGAGAATAGAAGCAAGAAGTATCGGTGTGACCGGAAATATTTATTGAAAAAAACTTTAAATATAAAATACTAAAATGATTGAGAAACAGTTAGTGCACTAACTGAACCCTACCTACAAGCCTGTGCCGTCAGACTGAATATTGCATTTCTATGGAGAAAGTAGGCGAGGGAAAGATATTTTGAGAAAATGATGTTAGTGGCATAATAAAAAACCTATTTTTATATCGAAAAAAAATTATGATTAAATACAACATGTATTAGATATTTAACGTGTTCTGACATGTATGAAGTTCTAGAAAAGTATGGAAGCTTTACTTGGTCGCATATCTACACTTCAAGTCTTCAACAGCTTTACAGCGATCAATACCTCATATTATTTATATATATATGGATATATATATATATACTCATAATATGTACGTTTTTAAAATTATTTTTTTTACGGTTATTGGGGGTGGTGAAATAAAACCATGCTCTAATCCTGTTTGAGGAATGATAAAGGAAGTTAAATTGTTGTTGGCCCTGTTTATGGTGATTAAGTTGCAAATTATTTTAGCAATATATTTTAATAATTTTTAGTATAAATATCTACTAAAATATTCTAACTGATTTATTTTATTACGGTGTTTGCACATTTTTATTCTTTTTCTATATACTTCAGCTCATTATTACTTTGATGTTAGAAATTTATCATTGTCTACACGACATTTTAGTTAGATAAAATTATACATATTCGTATTCAAATGATGATTGACGATAACGCTCATTTATGCACTCAATCTCTTTTTTGATTTAGCAGGCTATCAATTTAAAAAAATATTTTCTTCATAAATTCAATTTACTTTTACGACATTGAAAACCTCAGTTCAAAGTATAATATCCTTTTGAATATATATTTTGTTACTAGTTTTGTCACTAGATTTACATTTTTTAAAGTACTTAGTTGTTTGAATTCTCTTCTTAACATATCGGCATTTTGAACATTATTAAGTAAAACACTTTGTAACCGGAATCAATTCAGAATATTTGTTCTTAACGATTAAAAATGAGTTGAATTGCTTGTGTATTATTCAGTATATTTAAGTTGATAAAAATTTCGTTAACAAATAATTTAAACCTTGTCAAACCATTATTTAAAGAGTAATTAAACTTTTAATTTTATATATCTTCACATTTACCAGTTGCATGCATTTAATCTATCAATTAGTCGACGCAGTAGATTTTGTTATTGTAGAATAGTTTTGAAGTACATTACTTTCATGACATAATTATTGTTACTTGATACAATTTTATTTAAATTGAGTTTTTAATATTTTCAAATGTATTCAATAACTCTAAATACTTGTATTTACATTGCAAATGGAGCTCATTTAAGCAGAGTTTTTTCACCTTGTCTTACAGCCATTCATCTCGCAATAGAAGTCATTACATTAAAACCTTTTTGTAATTTTGTAAAGCTCGTTTGTCGTAGCCTGTTATTGAAAATAATAAAATACTCTAAAAATGTTTAATATTGTGAAAATGGAATTCAGCTAACTTTCCCAGCTAAAATATAGCTTTCGAGTCTGAATTTGCTCAATCTTCTCAAATGAACCGAAACTACAACTGCATTCTAATAATATTTTATTTGGTATCTATTATAAAATTTCAATTGTTTAATAGTTTTATCTTCCTGATATTTACTCGCCGATTAAATCACTACTGAGTATTTGGTGTTTCGTTTTTCTAAATATTTCAATTATTTCACTTAATATCTAGAATGATTTTCAAACTTGTCTTTTTACATTCCATTTAGTCCTTAGAAGTGTGAAGCTTTTTATGCTGAAATACACTTACTTCTATTCTATTAATCTCTTTTTCAAAATTCTACAAAAGCAATTTAATGTTTCAATAAAAAATTATTTTTATGGAAAATTTTTTATCAAAAGTTTGTACAACATATTATATACTTTTCTCGTTTTAACAAACATTAAACAGACATACAATCACACAAATGTTCGTGATTTTACTGTGAACTCAAATTAATTTTCTTTAATTTTTTCCTTGCGTGTTTTAATTTAAATTTATTGTATTATTGAATTTATGAAAACCTTCGATAGAACATATAGAACTATTTACAATATTTATATACACGTATTTTTAATCAGACGTTTATTATTAAAAATCTGTTATAGTTTTTGAATAATTTTAATTTGAGAAATTGTATCACGAGGAAAAATAATTAGCCACATCACATTGAAATGAAGAACGTAAAGACATTGTAGTCTTTTTAAAGGTCAGTTCTGAATCGAACATATGAAGACCCAACATTGTCAATAACATTCTCTCTAGGTCACACAGAAAAAAAGAACGTCTAAAATAGATAAATGAACAAATAAAACTTGAAATAGTATTATTATTATAATTTTTAAATTTTAATCTTTACTACTACTATCATTCTCATCTTCATTTAACAAACTAGGCAGGAATTTGACTCGTTTTAGAACTAAGATCAAGTCTCCATGACACATCTTGAGCAAGGTGGCTGCCTCAAGAAGGGAGCATTTCAACAAAGACTTTTGATTCACAGATAGAATCTGGTCTCCTGGCAACAATTCTCCATTTAAATCAGCAGGTGTTCCTCTGATCTTTATAATCAATTAGATTCATATATTAAGCATAATAATTTTTTTAAACGATTTATATTAATATTTTTTAATATAAATTCAATTTATTCAAAAATGTGAGAAAAAAAATTATTTATACATATTTGAAATAAGCATCTCATACTATGTCAGAGATGAAGATTAGCTGGTCAACTTCTCGACAAACAATTGTGAAACCAAATCCAAGCTTACCACTTTTTCTACTCAATAAAACTTTCAATATTTCAAAAGCTTCTGGAGGAAATATTCCAGGATTTTGAGAAATAACCAATTTCAAGGTGTTTTTCTCGTTCCTCAACAATTCATTTGCATAATCATCACTTGCTCCACTCACACTCTCACCATTAATCTTTCGGAAGATAAAATATGGTTTGTTAAATTAGATTTTCATTAAAATAGGAATTTTTAGTTATTCTAAAATAAATTTAAATTACGTAAAAAGCCTATTTGACGTCCAAAACAATTTTCAACACCTGAAGAACTTCTTCTCCCACTTTTAGTCTTCCATCTCTTTGTGCCACTCCTCCAAAGAACACCTCATTTATCAACAATTTTTTCTGGGAAAAAAACACAAAATAATTCCACACAGCTATTTTAATTAAAAATAAACGCTTAGATTTATTTATAATTATATAAAACTAAAATTTAATTAAATTTTTTTTAAATAAGTGATGATAGTATAATAAAATAAATATAAAATTAATCTTGAAAATATAGAAAACTACACATAATTTTTAAATACATATTAATGTGTATATATATATATATATATATATATATATATATATATATATATATATATATATATATATATATATATATATATATATATATATATTCTTGTTACATTTCGGCCACTCATTGTACAAACCATTGCAGTAGTCACTCCCCCAATGAGATCTAGACCAAGAGGTTCACAGTTCTTGTGGATTATAATGGTTTTAGTTTTGCATCCAGTTTGACCTATATTATTTTTTTCTGAACATAAAGCTTGGTGCTTTTTTAACGTTGTTGTCGATGTTGCTACCGACATTTTGCAGTTTATCACTGCCAAATCTTTTTTTTCAATGGTATCATTCAGTTGTGAAAAATGGTTTTCTCTATCTTTGTTTTGTGCAGATTGCTGATCTTGTTCTTGATTTGATTTTTTGAATCCATTTATTTGGTTTTTTGATGTAGAATCATTATCTTCAACAAAGCTTGTTATGTTTTGAACAATAGATTTTTCAGTTCCATTGTTATTCGTATTCAATGTTTTTGAGGAAATGTCAGATAACGCCATATCATCTAAAGCTTCCCTTTTTGAGTTGATTTCATTAAGACTTTCAACGTTCAACAAATTATAGTTCTTTTTTTCATCGTAAAGCCCTTTCAAAGTTTTTTCTCTTGTTTTCGAAAGCGATGATTCTGTTTCTTCTCTATTAGTGGACCCTTCATTTATAAGGCACTGAACAACCATACGTTTTTTCTTCTCAACCTTCTCGAGGGTTGAATGTTTCATGCTTTCTCTATTTGCGGAAACAATTAATTTTTCTTCAACTTCTGTATTATTTGTGTTTATTTTTTCTCTAGAATCAAATCTGAACTCTGAGATAGCAACAAACTCTTTTTCTTTTTTTTCATTTATATTCCAATAGTTTTCTTTTACAGTTTTTTCTTTTTTGTCGTTTTTATTGGCATTTTTCTCTTTACAAACGATATATTCAAATCTCATGTCAATGCGAAATTTTTCTTTTTTTCTATAAACAACATTAAAAGTGATCATTCAATTATCAAATACCATGATCATGACATATGCTAAAATAATTTTCAAGTGGATTATTTTAAAATAATCTTTTATATATTATAAAGTTAATTTTAATCTAAGTTTCCCACCCATTGATTTATCAACTGCTTATTACTTGTGCGCTTCGCAAAGGGCGCTATACAAGCATTAGTGATTGATTGATTGATTGAATACTTACCGGAGAACATACAACGACACAGAGGAGTCTGAGTTGAAGACTTTTCTTATTTTTGAAGCAGCATTCAAATGGTTCAAATAAGCCAAGCTCGTGTCATTTGCCTTTGCAAGAGTTTCATAGGAGTGTTGATTTTTTAAAATACATAAAATAGGAAAAAAAACTTAATGTTAGAATAAGCTTTTTCTACTATACGTTTTCAAATTATACGGCTTCAAATGCTTTTTACTGTTGTAGTTCATTTAACATTAATCTGAATAACGAAACTCGAATTTAAATTCAAAACCAGATTTGAAATAAATCTCAACTGATTATTTACTATTAAAAATCAGAATGATTTTGAAAATACATAAGATATAGTTATTTCGTTTATTCACCTTCAGTATTCGGTCTCCGGCTAAGACGTTTCCATTGTCATATGCAATGCTGTCAGCTATAACCTCTTTCACAAATACACCGGTTTCGTTTAAATTCCCAATAAGTTTCAAACCCAGCAGTCTTTGTCTAGTTGGGACATTGTCCAGCAACTGAGAGTCGACAGAAATCGGTTGCTCAAAATCTATTCTTAGTATTTGATAGAGACAAGAATCATCTTCTGTTGGGGTTTTAAAGGATCTGTTAACCATTAGTTCGTTTAATATATTCTTTACTTAAACTTGTAATTTTTTGAAAATGTATTTAAAATACAAGTTTTGATTAATAATAAAATAAATCTAGCTTTATTTGAAAATTTCAATGAATAAACGGCGATCTAACACACCTTCAATCAAGTTGGCAACAAACTGGAGATCATTTGACTCAAGATGACTTTCTTGTATGAAAAACCTGTAGCTAAAAACAATAATTATTTTAACTTACTGCTCATAAATTGTTTTTTCCATTTAATTATTTTTAAAATCCAATATGTTCACTGAGTTTGCCTTTTTCAAACAATGCATCATTGTTTTAACACTGAGGTTTTGTATTGCTTTAGTATCTCGTAAATGAATTTAATTTTTTTAAATAAAATAAGTATTTATGAAAGATTGGGTAAAGCATCGAATTTATTATTTGTTTCGACACCCTTTATAAAGTAAGCTAAAAACGAAGGTTTTAAAGTTTCAAATTCTTATTTTTGAACAAAATGATTTATGCATTTAGACTCAATCATATGAATAGATCCCGTTAAAAATTTAACTCAAAACATAGAATTCAACTTTATTTAACTAAAAACATTGAAACAAAGTTTAAGCATCCATTTATAAATCAACAGAATTTTAAAAAGATTAAAGCTAATTCAAGAATGAACTCAAAATAGTTAGAAAAACATAATACAAATTTTAAAGCAAGTTTAAAAAGAAAAGAAATTTTTATCTAAAATAAATGCAGTTTAAGAAAAAAGTAGACAATAAATAATATCTATATGCTTTTTTAACATTCTGAATGAAAAGTAAAATAATGTTTTCAAATCATCAAAATAAAAAGTAAAAAGCAATAAACTTAAATGAAAAAGACTTAATAAACACTTTTAAAAAAGATATTTTCATATATTTGACAAAAACATTGAAATTAAGTCTAAATAAAAATAAAATAGTTTGATACTAGTAAGCAAAATAAAAAAACAGCTTAAAAAACGATGAAAATAAAAATAAAACTTATAATTTAAATTTTAAATTAAAAAAAAAAAATTAAATCAATGCTGAAGTGAAATAAACTTACTGATCAATATATTTGTTGAAGTTTTGTGGTAACATTTTCTCTAACGATATAAACTTTGATTCTTGAATGTCTCTATACTGGATGACAAGCACTTCCGAAGGAATGTAAGTCAGCCTATAAAGACGGTGGTTGAAAGTTATAAACGAAAAGCATATGAACAAAACATCATAACTACTATTTGTATATACAAAAATTATAAGTCATTAATGAAAATAAAATGAAAACAACAAAATGAAAAATGAAAAATCTATTCACGGAACTCACTCGATCTTATTTTCCGATCTTAAGTCAACAGTTTTCAGAAGAGACTTGACACAGAAAATAGACATACCATCCAGACTTTGACTATTTATAGCTACAAGAACATCCCCAATATTCAAGCGACCATCTTTCTTGACACAACCCGAAGATATCTCTTCAATTATGAAGCCACATGCATCTTCTGGGCCAGTGTTGGTAGTGTTTTTGTCGTTGAAGTGGGCTGGTAACTTGAAAGAATTGATCGACAAGCCTGTTGTAAAAAATAAACAATTTATGTTTTCAAAAAATTATTTTTTTAATGTGCATTATTTTGTTGGGATGTATTTTAATAAATGCCACCTAAAGGAAGGTTTTCTTTATTTATAATTATTGATCTCAGAGGGAAATTGGTGATTCTGCTTGCACACAAGTTTGGAAAAAAAGAAGAAGTGGGCAAAGAAGTTGATGACGGAAGGTAACTTTCTCTTTTTGGAAACTGCAACGAAGCTTTGCGAAGCTGTTGTTGATTTTTTTGGTATCTTATTTGTTGACTTTGCTGTTTTAAAGGATTTTTATCGTGCTGTTTTTGCCTAGAAAAAATATCATTCCGTGATGTTTTTGCTGGGAAGTTGGTTTTGATAATCTTCTCAGAGTACGAGGTTGGTATAGATGCTTTGAAAAGCCTTCGATCAAGTATATCTTCGCTTTTGAATTTATTTCTACCTTTCCCTGGATTCAACCCCGAGGAAGGATCACACTTTGAAGATAAGATACTTTTTCCACAACTATCGACCATCGAGGCCTGAGCAGATGTTGGCATTTTTTTAGATTCTAGTACCGGTAGACTAGTGGGTCTAAAGGAGGAAAGAGATAATTTTGCATTTTTTGCGCGCGAACTAAAATCAGTACTTTTACTTATAGGAATTATGCTATTTAATTTTGTGATATAATTTTGCGATCCAGGCACTTTTTTGTAATCCGCAGATGTATGTGATAGAGTTGGAGAGGTCGATAGTGATTTTTGAAACTTTTGAGAAATATTTTTTTGAAGATTTTGTGAAAGTGGGTCAGGAAAAATGTTGCTGACACTAGGCAGATGAGGGCCTTGATGAATTTGCTGGGTATCTTGAGACATTATTGGCGAAAGGGACAATGGTGAAGATGTTTCACTCATTGGAGAAGCATTCTGTAAACATTTTTGTTGACTAAGAATTTTATCATTAATAAATACTCAAAAATTTATATTAAAAAAAAATCTTTTAGAAAACCTTTTGAAAATTCTTATTTAACTGCTCGAAATTGAAATCATTTACATTGCTCCATCTTTTCTCCGAATTTTTACCTGAAATGAATGAGATTATATCCTAAGCCTATATTTATATTTTAAAAAATTGGAAAAGTTATTTAAATAATTGAAATTTTAAAAAATAATAACTATTTAGTTTTTTCTATAAAGAATAACATTTTCAAAACCCACATACCGGTAAGAGAAAGGTCGTTAGTCGGTGAAACGAGCGGCATCGCCTTTAAAATTCCTAAAACAACTTTTCCTTTAGGGGCGCTCTTGAGAACCGCCACTGCTGCATGGAGACTGGCCTCGTACAAAGAGATCCGATTAACAAACACTAACCTATCTCCCGGAAATATTGCCTTCGACATGTGTGTCACCCCACCAGGAACTAAACTCCGAATTAGAATCATTGATGGATCGTTGCCTGAAGGACTCTGTGGATAAATTTGTCTAGTGTTACTTTTTACGCTCAGCTTGTGATGTTTAGGTTTTTTCAATTAATTACAATTTCTCATATAAAATGAATCAAGTTTAGGTTTCTTACTTTGTAATCTGTTACACTAAAACCCAGTCCTTTATCTCCTTTTTCAAGTTCAACGGTTAAAACTTCTTCAGACCAAATTCTATACTTCGAAACTGGTTCTAAGGACATTGACCTCAACCGACTCATATTTTGGGTTTTATTATTATTCACTTTGAAATTTTTGATATCTTCAATATTTGTAAAGTTTTCTTCACTTGTTTTAACCTTTGGCTCATTCATAAATTCTATAGAAATAGAGTTATCACTACAGTTGGGAGATTTAACTGAAGCTTCAAGCTCTTGTTGTTGCAAGGAATCAATTTGGTGAAAAGCATTGACTTGCTGACAGCTTTGTTGCAGTAGTTTGTTTTTACGATCTTTCTGTCGAGCCACAACAATACATACATTTTGTGAAAGCTCTTTCAGAGTTCCCACCACACTGTTTCTATTCATGCCATGAATTCGAATTCCATTCACCTAGAATTGAAAAATACATTATTCTGTTTAGATCCAATTAAAAAGTTTATTTAACTAAATAAATTGTGACTTTTAATTGAAAATGAAATTATTAATCAAAATGATGAGCATTATTATTGTGGCGTAAAATCCGAAAGGGGTTGAATTTGTGTCAAAGGGTTATTAGGGCATTGGTTGCACTCGAACCTATGACCATTAACCATTGGTCATACTTAGAGTCGTTAAACCATTATTGAGCTATTTTTTATATATAATTATTGATCCTTTTTTTTGTTTTAGACTCACCTCGAGCACCTCGTCTCCCACTTTGAGTTTACCATTCACGGCTATAGGCCCTCTGGGATAAATGGAACGTATGAAATGGAAAGGATGGAAGGTACCCTCATCGTCCATCAATCCCTCAAGCACCATTCCCAAACCTCCTCCCTGCTTCAGCTTCATGACGTGCGTAACCTTGAAACAGGGTATGTAGAATTTATAATTTTTATAAGTTTTAAAACATTTATTAATTATTTAGTAGAAAATTATGAATGCAAACAAAATTACAAAATAGAATTCAAACAATTCATTATGAAATTTAAAGTTTTAGTTTTATTTCCAAGGATGTCATACAATGATTTGAATATCGTCATTCTCGTTATCTATGTCTTCATCTTGTCTCTCATCACCAACACCTTGAAATCCTTCCGTTCGGAAGATTTTATTCCACTCAATTTTTATAGCTTCATCATTCTTTTGAATGACCATTTCTTGAAACGTCAATTAATTAAGGCATTTATTTAAAATACATGACTGCTAATATTTAATTGAATACACAAAATAAATAAATTGAATTCAATTAATTTCAGCATTTGAATGCTGATTTTAATTTTGATATTAATTCAATCTAAGCCAGTCTGACCAAGTGTTTTTAATGAGCTTCTTCTTCTCTCCGTACTGCTATTAACAATTGATTCGATTGGAATATCTGTGGAAGAAAAATGGAGAACAAATTTATAGTTAGAACTTATACAGCATACTCAAAACACACAGTATAACCATTTTATCAATTATCTTACCAAATACGTACTTTACAGCCTATTCATATAAATACATTTTATTATTTAATGTGTCATGTGAACTAAAAAAATTATTATACATAAACGAATATAAAGTGAAAGATGATTAAATACGGAAGCTATTAAGGCATAAAGTTTGGCCGCTTCAATATTTCTTTCAGATAATTCCAGGTTTTGTATTATATTAGCTTTATTCCACTTAAAAGCCTTAATACGCGCATTATTCCTCGTATTAACACAAATATGCACCTAAACAACGTTGAAGAAGGTCGTGCTTTCTTCCTGAGACGTGTCTTGCAATGGTCACATTTACTACCTTGCCTGTTCTCCTCAACACTTCTACAGCTTCGTGGTTGCTCATGCCTTCAATGCTTTTCCCGTCCAACTGTTTTTAAATAGTTTTTAATGAAAACTTGTAACTAAGAACTTTATTTATCGAAGATTTTTGACTTTTAATTTTTTGTTAAATTAAAAACTGAATTTATAATGTGTTTTATCTTTTTCTTTAAATTTATTTTTATTTAAAAGTTAAGGTCTCTGAATTCAAAAAAATATTTAAAATCCATTTTTACCATGGTGATTTGATCATTCACTTTGATCTCTCCTTTCTTTTCAACGTCGCTTCCCTCCACAATTCTCAACACAAACAAACCGGTCAGGTTCTCTGGTTGGTTTTATCATACTATGTAACTTTTTCTAAATGCAAATTCATTGATAAAATTGGATAATAAATTTTGAAAAGTCGTTTTTGTCGTTTCCTATTTTGCGTAATTATGTATTCATGACTTTAATTTTGTACTTTCGAATAGAGAACGAATGGAATGAACTAAAATTTTGGTTAAATCAACGATATAAATATATATATATAATATTAAAAACATTGAAATAAAACACTCTCAGGTTTTGACCATTATCGGTCGCGTATCCCACAACAGTAATTCCAAGTCCATTTTCGTCTTTTTCAATTACAGTCTCGATGTTTTCTACTACATCTGGAGGATCCTTTAGTTTTGAAATAAACTGGTTTGAAAATGTAAAAGATAAGAATTTAAAATTCAAAAATTATAAAAATATTATTTCAAGTATTTACGTACGAATTTCATTTGAATCTCTCCAATAATAGTTCTATTTTCTTTTATACTTCGACAAGGACTTCTGCTTTCAGTGCAAGCATCTCTGTTGCCAAAGTAAAGGCTCGTTTTATTGTTGTCAAAACTATCTTTTCTGAGTTGTTCTTTTGACGTATCCAAAGGAGACATTTCGAAGACTGTAGCTAAAGAAAGTCTTTTAGGTGTTTTGGGTCTGGTGCAAATGATGTCTGAATCATTGGCATCTTCGTCGTTTTGGCTAACGTGCAACTGGTCAGTTTTGATAGAAATTGAAGAAAAAGCTTGGTTAGAATTGATTTCAGTCCCGTTGTAACGTGATCGGTACTCTTCTTCCCCATCATCTTCGAAACCGATAAAGTCTGGGTATGCAGATATCATGGCGTTGAGCTGGTTGATATGCTGTGATAAATGCCTCGTAGAAACGATAGGAGAAAGTACAGACGTTCCGAACATTCCTTCACCAAGCTGTTCAACGTTTAATGGTAGCTCATCTAAAGGTCTTGCTACCAAGAGACGAACATGAGAACCTGACTGCCTCAACACTGCAGCCACTTGCTCCGATGCTAATCCCCTCACGTTGACGTCGCATATCTGTAAGATATGGTCACCAGTTTTCAAGGTGCTATCCTGAAAGCATTTTTTTATAGAATTAATTTAATCTATATTTCTTATATGTTTTTTCTCATTAAACTATGTAATGCTTTAAGTGTATTTCTATTAGCTTCGAAGTTATACATCGATGTATGCATAAATTATGCATTGCATAATAGGAAAACGTCAGTCAAAACAAATTTTAGTTCGCAATGCCAAGGTAATTTTGCATGAAAAAATAATAGTTTTATGCCTTCATTCTGAACTAAGGTTTATAGCAAAACACACAGATAAAGTTTATCTAAAGTTCGAAGAAAATCTGCAATAAAACACACATCGATCGTATGATTCAAATAGACATGAATAAGTACATTTTAAATATACATTTTTTAATCTTTTATATCACTATTTTGATGTTTAAATACTATATCAGAACCATTCCATCTCAAGGTTTTTGATTTAAAATTTCATGAAAATTTATTTTCAATTCGTTATTGAAAACAGATCTAGATTTTTAATGCTTCTCAGTGGTTATAGATCATTGAAATTAATGAAGTGAAAAAACAATTTCATAAATAATTCTCATAATTTCGAATGTTTTGAAACTCGTTTAGATTCAGTGCAATTTCATACTGCTCTTAGATAATGTAGTTTTTATGTAGCCCTTTTTAAATATGCATAATATTTTGAAATCAAATCTTATTTTCGTGAGTAGAATCATTGTCTAAGGCTTCAAATCGATGAGGTGGTGCCTTATTTATGCCTTACACTTTAATGAATAATTTGTATTCATAAAATTAAGATTACTTGTACCTACAGAATTAGTCAAATTAAAAGATTCTATTAATTCCTTTAATGATATTTTCTTAAAAAAAAGATGTACAGGTATCTTGAAGAAATTTGCACTTGAAATAAACATTATGGATTTCATAGTTATGAAAGATTTATTTCTGTTAAAAATTAAACGATAGAGAAAACAGTCAATCAAAAGCCTTCCGAATCGTGCTAGAAATTTTCAGTAACATTTTAAAAGTATTTTCAAATTAAATGCTATTTTATTTTTTAAATTAATACTTACATATCAAAAAGTAGCCTGAATTATTTTAATTATAAACATATTTCAATTTTTTTTAAATCTGCATTCCCACAACCAACCCACCAAATCTGCCACTCCTCCCTCCTGGATGCTTTTGACAACAACGCCAGTGCTTTTACCGCCTGTGATTCCAAAGCCTAATCCTGACCCATCGTTGACGAAGTGAAGAAGCTTCAGCTGAGTCCATTCGGTGTTTAACTGTGAGTTCAAGGAAGGCACTAATGATGAAATAGAATGAGAAATCGATATTTTTTTATAAACTACATAACTTTTTCCACAATAAACATTAAAAAAAGAAAAAAAATGGTAAAACAGCACTATTTGCATTTTCAAACCCACTCATCATCCTCGAGCGGGCGCTGATAAGAGGTCAGAAGACTTCTTTTTTTTCGGTATGATGAAACAATAACACACACTCACAGAAACAAACACATACACATACTCACACACAAATACACACAAAAACACACACACACACACATGAAGAAATGATCATTTATTAAAGGAGCGAGTAATTGGAAACACATATGAAGCATAAGAACATAGGATCGATGATAAAAAGGTACACACCAGCTAGAATGAATCAAATGGAAATAAAGAGGGTATTTAACAAAGTAAAAGTTCATGTGAGATCAGAGAATGAAGATAATATATAAGATTAAATACCGCTAATTACTTCTTTGAGTTGCAAGAGATATTGATGAACAATTTAAATATTTTTAGAATGACTTTTTTCTCAATAAATAGATAATAAAGGTTAAAAAAATTAATTACAAATTACTTTTGTGAGTACAATTTTAAAACTTTAAAAAAAAATTTCAAAGGCTTTTATGAAAATCGATTTTTTATATTTAAAAAAATATTTTTAAATAATGTTTTTTCTACATAAAATTTCTAAAAGGTCAAAAAACTTATAATAAAAATTCTTTCGAAAACGATTTGATTCTACTTTAAAAATTAAGATAAATGAAATATTCAGGCTGAAATACTTGGAATAGTTTTAAACTGTTAAATCAGATGTTTGTTTATTTTTAAAGTTCTTTTTATTTATACTATCCTCAACCCGCTCATATTAATAAAAAAATTATGAACAAATATTCCTTAATTCTTTAAAAAATCATTTATTTTCAATAATATTTAAACTAAACATGTAGATTTATGTAAAATCAGTCAATTAAAAACTTTAAGATATTTATTTTAACTGTGTTATACAAATTAAAATATGCTAAGAAATCCAAATATGTTAACAGTTCAAATAAAGTTATTAGATTCATATCTTTGAGAATTCCTTAATATAAATGTATTTAATAAAAGTTGAGTTCGATTTAATTTTTCAACGAATGATGGTGACGATTGTTTTATTTTTTTTATCATCGGAAAGGCAATCTATGCTGATGCATAGGCATGAGCTGCAAAGATACATAATTTGCACAAGTTTTTTCTTTATATTCAGTTAGAATTTATTTCTCCTGAGGCAAATATTCATACAATAGATGACCTTAGCCATCCGCCTAGCCATGTGATAAACTTCCAGCAGATGAAAGCGTTACTGTATGGTGGGATTCTCTTATAGTTAAAGTTGGCTTCATTTTTCTTGTATTCGATTTTTTAAACATCTGTTTTTAATTGTCTCTCATGTGATCAATTTCCTACGGCTAACAAGAACATTAATTCTTTAGTAGTGAGTACTTTAAGAAAATATTATGAAATAAAAAAAAATATAAATATTTTATTTTAACAATTTTTATAAAGTAATGTAAATTTGTAAATCTTACCACCATAGTTTTTTCGTTTGTGTCGTATTTTCCATAAATAACATGATCTTCCAATTTTTCTTTGTCTTGGTTTTGTTTTCCATTAACAATTACACATTTGTTAGTTAAAACAGGAATGTTTTTTTTATTGTTATCAGTTTCAATAGTTATTTTGTTTTTATCTAAACTTTTGCTGGCAATATTGGAATAGAGAATATTTTTTAGTTTCTGAAAATTCTTCGGTTTGGGTTTTATGGCTGGTCTGTTTGATTTGTCTGATTCCTTGCTTGATGTTGTTATCAAAGATATGGACGTAGATGCGTTGTTGATGCTCTTTCCATGCAAGTGTGTGGAATCAATTACATTTTCGGCAGCTGAAGGATTATCGATTAAACACTCTTCAGAGTTTACATTGGCCGCCTTTTTAGCAGGCTTTTGAGAAAACTTTAATTGTCCTCTAACGGGTTCTGGCAGTTTTGTTTTGGTTCTAGCATCACATTCAATTGAAGACGGTTTATGGTGTGTTGTTTGTTTACCATAATTTTTAGAGATTGTATTAGCTGGTTGACAAGGTTCTAGTGTATCAAATTGTGTTTTTCTGTTCACACTGGTTTCTAATACCTCAGACAGCTCATTTCTGTCACCATTGCCACTACATTTTTTTGTTTTCTCCGACAAATTTAGACTGTCAGAAATGCACAAATCAAAATTCGTTGTTGAACTCTGAGAAGATAGGCTGTATGAAAATGGAGATTTTTTTTCATCAGAATTTTGTTCTTTTGTAGCAGTAACAGTGAACCCAGATTTTTTTATTTCTAATGGGACAACTTTTAAATCATTTCGATTAAGTTTGAGTTCAGGCCTCCGAGTTACAACCAGTGTAGTAGTTGGGCTTTCTTTCAACCAACTGATGAAATCAGATTCGTAAGTTGTCGAGTCGACAAGGTGATTGTTCACTTTTAGGACTTGGTCATGAGTTTCTAGATTTGACGCCCTAAAGGGGTTTCAAAGGAAAGTCGCTGTTTTAATCAATTTTTCAAATACTTTAATATTATACCTATTTCATATACAGATATTATAAATTCTAAAAAATAATATAAATAACTTATATTAATTCAAGATTTTCGTATAATTTTTTTATAAAAAGTCCAAAAGAAAAAAGAAAGTCAGTTTTTTGGATAATTTTTTGTTAAACATGATAATTTTTATATATTTTCCATAATGATGTTATTAGATGTTTCTATTAAGTTTTTTCCAAATAATAATAATATAGAAAACATCTGCTGTTAATTATAAATAAATCAATGTCTGAAATTGGTTATAAAGATTTTAAATCATAAAATGTTGACTTTAGAAAAAAAAATATTATAAAAGAATATTTTTTTATTACTTTAGTTGTTAACTTATTTAGTTATTAACTATTGTTATTTAGTTGTTAACTTATAAATTTAGGCGTGACTGTTTACTTTGGATGTATTTTTAGAAAGATATCCGCAGGGTAAACTAAAATCAAGAGCAACAATAATTCAAATTCAGTTCTCAAACAATTCTAAAGCATTGACTTGGTGTTTTTCTAAACAAATGGATTGTATTCCTGTATTAACAATATTTGTTTACATCATTTGCATTATATGACATCTAAACCTCTCCACGCATTGGTTTTCCTGGCAACGACACCGAATACCTTACGGAAATCCACTATAAAAACATAGTGCACGTTCTATTAAAATGGTGACTATATTGTTTGAGGCTCAAATAATTGTACACTTTGTGCATACATGCTCGTTGTGTCTAAATACACTCATATATACGAATATGTATGAAACGTCGATACCTTCAAAAAGAATTTTTACTTACTCAAACCTTTTTGAGTAAAATAAAATAAAAATTTAGAATTTTATTTGCAGTTTCTAGAAAATACTCAAAAGTATCTTTAACTTAAAGTTTAAGCTTTAAAATGAAGACTGAGAAATACATCAGTTTTGAAAAAATGAAAAATATAACATTAAATATTCTACTTTGAGCTTAAGTTAAATTCAAAAATATTTTCTGTATACAACTATATTTGAAGTATATATTACATGAATAAACTAAAATGTTATCTAAATGACATCAAGAGTACAATAAATTCTCTTGAAAACTCACGCTCGTCCAGTGGTGATTGACTTCACAAAAAAGCCCACTCTGCATCCATTTCCTTCAACCACCTCCACTAGATTGAGGTCAATAACTTGAGTCTCACACAGCTTTACAACTATTTCAGGCGTTTTTATCGCACCAGAATCGTTTGACTTAACATCGTTTGCGTCTTTTGAACTACTCGAATGTGTCACACGTGGTTGAATTTTGTCTTCTTTTTCTATAAAGCTACTTTTTTTAGATTGATTTGCAAACTCATTTTTTGTTTTTGTTTTTTCTTCTATCGGACTCTTTGTCTCTTCAGTTAAAGTTTGAAAATCATTTAGTTTTGACTCAACCAGTGGTAATGTTTCGATTTTCATTTCATCTGTGATGTCTCTGAAAGTGACGAAGTTGAATTTATCGTCATTTTTGGAAGTCTCGTCTTCCTTCTTATTTCTTCGACTTCTCTTCAGTCTGAATGCAGACCCTAGTCGTTGGCTGAAAACTGGTTTTCTGTGAGAAGCATTACGTGAGAAATAAATTAGTTCTCCATTGTTCAAGCTTATGTCGAAATTTTCAGTTTTGAGTTCTCTAGTTTTTGATATGAAAGCCAACTCTTCAATTGATTCTTCCACAGATACTAATTGCTTGAAAAGAGGGGACTCCAAAAGATGAATCAGATTCATTAACTTGTTTTCTTTCTTTTCTCTTAGTTTTTCCTTCATCTCTTCGAGCATTTTCACCGAAGTGGCAAACTCTATGAAATTGGAAGTTTTCAAACATTTAAAAAAGAAAAATATTGTTAGTTTTGAATATATTGAAAGGCTGAAACGAGTTTACTTTAATATGACTATTTGAAACTCAAATATTTATAACAAATGTATCAAACGTGTTCATTTATTGAACAATCATAAACAAGATAAAAAAATAATAATAATAACTCACTTTGCTTGAATGATGTCATTTGTGTGTAGGTTTTAAATTCAAAATTCTTCAATTAGTTCATGTATTTAGGTTTTTAATCTCGGAAGAAAATCAACAAAACAAAAGTTTAATGACTTAATCAATTTTATTTAATTTTTGTCAATCTGAAAACTATGAAGTAATTAACTTTTCTTTCGAATAAAATAGAATTTTAAATATCAAATCTTTTATCAATGAACGAATGAAAAGTTGGTTTTAAAAATTCAAAAATTATTTCATACTCTACTAAGAAAGCTGGCTCAGGATAAAGACGAAACGTTTAAACAGATACTTCAAACTTTGACCTAGTTTTCATCCAATAAATGCTTGATTTCCAATTAGGTCAATGTCTTTCACTCCATCAGTAAATTTTTATTTTTGTAAAAGTTCATAACTTGAAAGTTTGTATTTTATTTTAAATTATCTCTTTCATTTATTCAATTAACATTTTTTCTATCTTTTTATTTTCATATAGAAAAACCAACGTTAATAAATCTAATGATCAAAAAGAATATTTCAGAAATTATAAATGAAATGAATGCAACAATAATTAATAAAACTTATGAGCATTTCATAAAAAGATAATATTCAAAAATTTTTTTAAATAGGTTATTTGAAGCTATTGTTGAAAAACCCGTTGGAATTTTGTATCAAAAGACACCCAATTACATGCATTCTCCACTGGAGGAGCCTCTCATTACTACAAAAATTGTTTTCCAACATATTTGAATTAACATAGAAATCAATAACGTTTGCTTGTGCCAGTAAAATCCTATTTAGAATCACAAGCTCTTTTTTTAGACGGATATTTGAAAGAAATCCACAATTAATTTGTAAATTGTCAAGAAAATCTTTTTGAGGGGAAATCGTTTCTTGATTAACTTTAAGGGCAAACGAAAGATTTTCATTTTTCGATTTATAAGATTTATTACTGGAAGCAATTGTTAGATTGCAATTTTCTGGAAAAAGTTTCTTTTTACGATACTTTGCTCTTCGGTTCTGAAACCAAACCTTCAAAAATATTTACCATTAAATATGTATTTATATAAAAAAATATATTTTATCGATAAAAAAAATTAAAAAACGAGTTGAGATGGAACGAACGAGAAACATGTATTCGGCTATTAAGCGAAAAAGCCATCATGCTCTATTTTTTCCGATATTTAAATATGGCAAAAACTATTGCTGAAATTTTCATATTCTTATTTAGAATGAAATTTGAATTACTATTTGCGAAATGTCAGCTACAGTATTCTTTGTCACCTGGACTCTTGCTTCAGCAATGTTTAACCTGCAGGCCAACTCGTCCCTCACATGTATAGTTGGGTAAGGTGTTTCTTGGAAAACCTTTTCTAAGATTTCTAGTTGCTTCTTTGAAAAAACTGTTCTGTTTCTGCGCTAGAGATACAAATAAATGGGGATTTACGTTAATATTTCGTTCTTTTACACAAGAACGCAATGTTAGAACCTTCTTTTCAGTTCACATTGTAATTTTTTTAAATTCAGTTGTTTTCTCCATAAAGGATAAAAAAAACTTTACAAAAAAAAGTTTCAAACCTGCTGTTCTGTCATGATGCAACGAAGCGAAAAAAAGCCAGTAGCAGAGAATTTATCCATTAGTTAAAGATTTTTAGAACGTCTTTGTGCTTTTTATCTTAAATTCAATATTTTGTTCACGTTTGAATTTTTCAAGCAGACCAGAGAATTTATAGTAACAACTAACGGTGAAACATTAATAAGATGAATGAAAAATCTATATAAAAATTAGATTTAGAAAATTATATAACTAAATGTATGCATAGAAACTTCATTCACAGGCTTTTAATAAATTATTATTCCCCAGGTATTAGAGGGAAGGATAGAGAGAATTTGATGATTACTTTTCTTATTATATGCCGAAATATGCTTGCATTTTCAACATAATTAGCTAATGAGGTTCTTAATTATATTAGACTGAAAAAATTCTTTTGAGCTTTTTTGAAATACAATTTTTAAAAAGGAATAAATTTATTAAGTTTTATAGGTTGTTAAAAATATATTCAAAAGCAATCTCGTTAATGAACTAACTAATTGATAAAACTAATTATTTATAAAATTAATTAATTATTCATTCATGAACTTTATTATAAAAGTTCAAAAAAATTACTCTTTATTTATATAATTTATATTCATATATTATAGGAAATTGTTTTGATTTTTACACTTTGTAGTGACAAATAAATCTAATTACTTTCATACTAGTTTTTCGTTTCCAAATTGTTATGGCATTATAGGTTTTACTTTTATTATTATTTTAGTTTTTGTCAAAATAACATTTTCAACTTTTATTATTTTATTTCACACTAATATTTGTCAATTCTATAACAACACTTCAATTCAAATGTGTAACGATAATTGCAACAATACCAATAAACTCAATGAATAAATTCTTTTCGATAATTATTTGGAAAAAAATACTAGTCATTCATAGGATTCTATCATCTCGATGTCAATAACGGCTGTGTTTAGAATTAAAATTTATAAGCGTATATTATTTTAAACATGGAAAAAATTATAAGAAAAAATTAAGATTTTTTATAATTTCTTGAATTAAAACACACTGAAAAAAATTAAAAATTAAAAGCGTTCTTTGAAAAAAATATAAGATATCATTGATACTCTGGCTAAATTTTTTAAATGCTTTTTTAAGATATTAAGAAAATATATTAAAATAAATCCAAAATCAAACCTTCAAATGATTAATATAAATCCAAACCATCTTTTGTGTGGCGATACAAAGGTTTATTTTATTTTGTGGAAATAGGAAGTATGAATAAAACATTCTTTGAATAATAATAAAATTAAATTCATATTACGCTATCAATAAATTAAGGAATAAATCATAGTTTTAGTGGTTTAATAATTAAAACCATTATTAAATAATTAATATTTTCAAATCCATAACAGATTGAATATAAAAGCCAAGCAAGCGATGAAAACATCCATTAAAGTTTTGAAATTTCTATTGCTACATGCGTAAGAAGTTAAACTTTGAACTAATATTTTTTACAAAAATTATACTGATAAAAACATGCTAATTAATGAGAACTAATGCAAATATTGTATGAAGCTTTGGTTTTTAATATTTGATTATGATTTTTTAAGACTTATGAAGAAGATCTTATTACCACAAGAGTGGCAATAAAAACAATAGACAACAAAATCTTAAAGGGTTCAGCGCGGCTTCCATGACTGGGTAGATCTGATATTTTTTGTGAAAATATTATTTAATTTAAAATTAAATGAAAAAATCTATTTAAAAATTTGGATTCATGTTGAACAATGTTACAAATATAATTTAACAAAATTAGATCTTTGACAAAATAAACTTTAACAATAGAAGTTTAACAAAAATATTTTTAAATATGCTTTTAAATATAAGGGTTAGAAATACTTTTTCAAAGAGCTATTTCTATTGAAGTCTATAATTTAAGATCTTTCTTGTTCTAAGTCTAATTTTATTTAAATCTATCATATTCTTAATTCTTAAATTAAAAACAAAATTCTCACAGTCATGTAGAGTTTCTTTTATAAAGTCGCATCGTTGTTTACTCTCCGTGGCTTTTGCATCATTGGGGCCGATATAGAACACTTCTCTCCCCCAGCCTTTATTCATAATCGAGCTTGGATAACTGTTTTTTGAATCATTTCGCAAATTTTAATTTATTTAGCATTTTCTTTGCCAATTTATGGCATTAAATTTGTTTTTAATTATTTTTTTCAATTACTATTATTTGTATTTGTATGAATGTTGTTATATTTTAACATTTTTTCGAAAGGTTTTAGACGTATTTTTAACTTATAAAATGAAGTGATTTGATTTATAAACTAATTTAGTAACTTACCCATTGTGTATGAATCCAGAAAGTTGAATGCCTGACTTTTGCAAAATAGTAAAGTCAGAAGG
Organism: Piscicola geometra; assembly: GCA_943735955.1. Classification (NCBI taxonomy): domain Eukaryota; kingdom Metazoa; phylum Annelida; class Clitellata; order Hirudinida; family Piscicolidae; genus Piscicola; species Piscicola geometra. Next base: position 6,980,385 of record OX030958.1, on the reverse strand, counting down.
CTTAAAATTATCCGTTTGAAACAAGAAGTATTTTATCTCTTCTTTTAGCTCATCAGCGCTGAAATTTTTAATTTGAAGAATGTATTTCAATATAATATTTTTCTAAAAATTGATACATAAAAGCTCAGTAAAAAATAAAATAAAATGTTTAATATTTGAACTAATTACTTAGTTTTAAAACTACCACGGAAAATATATTCAACAAAAAACTTAATAACTTTGCTCATTCATAGTTGCATACCTATGCATCTCGTATTGATAGACCGTTGCTCCATGCTTCCTTGCTACCCTAACAAACTCGTCGGCGGGACATCTGAAGTACCGATCCGTGTAGATGTCAGACAATCTAAGAATGTGGAATTTTGGAGTTAAAGGAATATTGATTTCTTGTTAAATCATATTAATTTTATTTTGAGTGTAATAATTTTAATTATTTATTATTATTCTACCAATTTTATCTATTAAAAAACTAACTTTAATTAGTCTAAATAAAGTTCAATGAATCAAAATTTAACATTTTGTGATAGTATTTGACAGAGCTTATGTTTTTATAAAAAAGGTTGAATTTCTGAAAAATTGTGATGTTGTTTCCAAGGTTCGGCAGAAGAGCATTCTTGAAATGGTCGTGGTAGACGATCGATTGATTTACGAATTTCATACCTGGTCAGAATTAGAAAAATACTTGCTCAATTGAATACATTGTAACTTAGTCTTTAGAAAAAACTTTTCATTTGAATTAAAGAGAAATTGAAATAATGTGGCAAGGATTTAAAAACTATAAATCTATAAGTTATCCAAAACTACTTCTTATTAGCATACAAATGAAAATAACAATATTTCTTTACAAATTAAACAAGTTCTATTCATAAGTAACTGATCCATTAAAAATATGCAAAAACACGCAGTCTTGAATATGAAGCAATCAGGAAGAGCAAACATGTAAAAACCTTGTAATTATGAAGCAATATGTTATATTTACTTCATATGTGCTTTCCAAACTCTACAGAATGCAATTACAAACACAATAACAGTTTCCAAAATTAAGTAAGGAAACATTATACTTTTTAAATATTCATACATTAATTAAATCGCTTATTATTCAAATCTTTTTTTTAAACATTAAATCAATTTATTTTTCAAGTAATTTGTTGACTATTCAACAAATTCTCACATTTTCCAAATTCCCACCTGCTTCTTTCGTGTTTCCAATCATAATTGTTTTTCCTCTCAAGTGCTTGGCTCTATGAAGCAATTTCAACGGGTGATCGGGCACAACCTTGGATTCTTGGGTTGGGAAAAACGGAATTTTGATGGGACCTTCTTCTGGAACCACTTCCCAATCTCGCTTACACCCCTCTTCCGAAACATATTCCTTCATACAGTCCAATTGTTCGTTACATTGCAGTCGTTCTTTCACTTGAGATGATCTATTGTAGGCTTCTATTTTATCCATGAAGGCCCATTCAGTAATTGGAACTCCGTCGAGCATGACGGCAGATTTGAAGAGCTTGCTATTCTTAGAAGACAATAAATGGTATCCTACGCTTACAGCTCCTGCTCTAAAAAAGTTTTGAAAAAGTGTTAGTTGAACAAAATAATTTATGAAATATTTATAATAGTTTAGTGAAATTTTGACTTGATCTTATTATTACTTCAAAGAAATAATTTTCTTTAAAAAACAACTGAGAAACTTACTCATCACCGACTAATACAATGTTCTTATGGTTTCCTCGAAAAAGTTCGATGTATCGGTTGACCCACTTTAAGGCTAGAACTTGGTCTTTGAGGCCATTATTACCAAGAGCGTATTCGTTGTCCAAGTAAAAAAATCCGCTTGGCCCAATTCTGTACTGCACAACCACTAGAACTGAATTCGTCTTGTTTGCAAAAGAATATGCTCTATACTTATCCAAGTTACTGCCTCCTTCCTTGAATAAGCCTCCAACAAGCCACACAACCACAGGTAGATTTTTATTTTCGGAGCCTCTTGGAGTCCATATGTTCAAAAACAAGCAATTTCTGTCAGTGTAATGTATTTTAGGGTTTCTGGCTTGCAAGCAAAATGGAGGACCATGTTGAAAAAAACGGTGTTGAAGGTCTAGTGAAGTGCTGTCATTGATTTCACTGAAAATAGCCTTTCTCATGTTATTTTCCACGGCTGCATAGCGAATTGACAAGAACTCTTCCACATTGTCATTTCGCACTGTATAACGGAACAATGAGTGGATGCTGAACTTTTCTTTTATTTTCTTATTGACACTTTCGTCCGTTGTTATCAAATTCACCAAAAGAAACAATAAAAGTGTGCAACTGAATACATTCATTTTATGCCAATTATTTTTTAATTAGTGTTGTGAAATATATTATAATTAACGCAAAAATTAGTCAGTTGTTTTTCAATGATACGATAGTAATTAGCTCAAAATTATATGCTTAAAACCTAACAAGTATTTTTCCAACTATATTCTCGCTGGGTATGAAGAAAGTTTCTTGTAAATTCTTGTAAATATACATATTTTAGTATTATCACAGAGATAAGGGTATATAATAAATATGCAAATATGGTTATAGGAAAATTTGTTTTGTTTTTATTAGTCAGTTCGTCTTCCTCTATAAGTTGCATGTGTGTAAAAATGTAAGTGAGTGATAATTCTTATGAATTATTTGGATATTAAGTCTATAAAAATGTTAAAGAAATATAATATATAGCGCATGTAAATAATTATATATTGGAAAATGTGTTAAACTGAAGCTTCAAAAGCGCACTGAAATAAACAAACGATTAAGTTCAAGTTTGAAAATATAAAATTATGAGAATTATATAAAATAAGTTATCATTGAGGGATCTTGCGAAATATGGCCTTGGAAAGTGGCTGGATTTTTGAGATAATTAGTGTTGTTTTTACAGATTGAACTGTTTCTGTAATCTCTCAAGAAACTGAATCTAAATGCAATAATATTTATTAAATAGTGAAATAAGGTCAAGATTACATGTAATTCAGCAGGCATGTAGCTCTGGCTGTGGGTAATAGTATTTGTCTACGGTGCTCCCCTGAACTAGTTGTGAAAAAAGGATGTCTTACATTCCCATACAAGTGTGAACCTGTCCACTGCTTTTTGGTTAATCGTTGACACTCTAATGTGCTCATCCACCTTTGGCAGCTTTTCCTCTCCGTGCTGCTGGGTTACCCACTAGTTGCCTTCCACACTAGTTGGAGAACCGGTTAAGTCCCAAAACAGGGCTGTATTAAACTTACTTAGTAGTAGTAGAATATTCTTTACAAAACCTGATCTGACCAGGCATTTCAAGTTTATTAAAAAAGATAAACTTACAGTATATCTATGTTTTACTAAAACTAGAGACCGACCGAAATTCGGTTCAGTTTCGGTTTCGGCACCGAAATTGTCAATTTTCTCAGTTTCGGCAATTTTTCGGTTCTGGCCGAATCTAATTTTGTAATTTCGGCTCAATTTCGGTTTCGGCCGAAATGGATGTCATATTTGCCGAAAAACCGAAATTTTTATTTTTTATTTAGTTTATCTGATATATCTGTAGATCCTCAATGTTATTCGAACTATTAAGTTTGGGTTTGATTCTCATCTCTATTAGATATCTATTAGATATCGTAGTTGATTGATTTATGTGTGACAAGACTAATTGTTCGAATAAAATATACAAGCATCTGGAACAGCAACAACCATTGTATTGAAATTTAAGTTAATTGGCATGCGTTCAATGATAATATTGGGAAAAAAACGTTTTTTCAGCAAATTTTTTAAAAACAAAAATTAGTTTAAAAACAATAGACATAGACATCTACACAACTAGAACTTTTAACCTACAGATACATACATACATAGACAACATACAAATATAAGACTCAAAATACCAATTATACCAGACCACACATTGACAACATACACATATAAGACTCTAAATACCAATTATACCAGACCACACATTGACAACATACACATATAAGACTCTAAATACCAATTATACCAGACCACACATTGACAACATACACATATAAGACTCTACATACCAATTATACCAGACCACACACTGACAACATACACATATAAGACTCTAAATACCAATTATACCAGACCACACATTGACAACATACACATATAAGACTCTACATACCAATTATACCAGACCACACATTGACAACATACACAAATAAGACTCTACAATGTAGAGTCTCTACATACCAGTTGCAGTCAATATTCATGTTTTGAGCCTGCTGCTTGAAAATACTTTTCTGCACCCCCAACAAGTGTTGCAAGCGAGCAACTATTTAGTTCTGCAGGAAAAATCTACGCAGATCGTTGCAGCAACTTCTTGGTGAAAATGTTGAAAATAAATTGTTTCTGGCTTCGTCTGTTTAGGATGAATTATTAAACAGATTTTTTTATCGTTCAATACTATTTTTTGCTTTTAATAAACTTATGTAGACCATTTGAAAAACTTTCATTTTTTTATAAATATTATTTTGCTTGAAATTACTTATTAAACTGACATTATCATCGTTAAATACTATTTTTTTGTTTTTAATGAAAGTTTGGAAAAATTTCGGTTTCAGTTTTCGGCCGAAAATCTGATTTCAATTTCGGCTCAACTTCGGTTTCAGCCGAAAATTGAATCTCAATTTCGGTATAATTTCGGTTTCGGCTGAATTAAAATATCAGTTTCGGTCGGTCTCTAACTAAAACTGTTAAAGATGTTCATTCCTAGGTTTAGTTTAGATTCATTACTCTTAGTAAAATACTTATCGATTCAAATAGTTCGGTTTGAAAAATAAAAGTATCTGAATAAATGCTAAGCAGGCCAGAAACTTTAGCCTAAGCTTGACATTACAATTGTTCTGCATGTAGGAGTGAGAGCAATTAAGTTTTAGAAACTATTGATAAAATGAGAATGATAAAAATCTATATGAATTCATTCATATCAAATGCACTAGTATCTTTCTTAAGTGTTTTAAAGATTTTAATCTTATTTAATGGTTATTTAAAGTATTATTGGCAGAATAATGATACTATCAATACTTGCCCCTGAATCTATTTTTCAATAAAGCTTGTTCCAAACCTTTGCAGGTTTTTTACCGTATTTTCTAATATATATTTTTTCAATTAATATTTTTAATAAAATATTTTTTAATAATATGTTTTAGTTTTACAGTACGGTTTAACAAAAACTTTATAATAATTATATTTTTGAAATAAACTCTTGTCGTTACTCTTCGGATTTAAAACTAACATTTAGAATATTATCTGCGTTTTTCGAGAATTTATTATTAATTTTTTCATGAATATGATGATAATGTCGTTAGCTAACAAATACTTATCTATTTTTTATTATAAGCTATATTATACTAAACCGTAAAAGCTATACGCTATAGACTATACCGTACAGTCTTTACCACAACAATGGCTTTGCTGACAACCCCTGTTGTCTTATATATTATAAAGTAGTTCTATAGAAATATATTTTACTTTCGGTTAAAATAGAAAATTTGTAAGAAGATAAAACGTTTGATATCCTGCTAATACTTGTAGAAGATATCTAGGTGTTATTAGCTTTAAAAGTCAACTTACTAATTGAGCGAAAGAAAACATCAAGATGTGTTGAGTTGATAATTACAAACCTGAAATTCTATACAATTATATTTTTAAAATTGTCTTAACCACCTCTATATGGATATGTTGAAAACAACTCAAAAGAATCGTTAATTACATATAGTAAAGTAATTATTTAGTTTTTATTAATCTAATCTAAAATGTTTTTAAAGATTTTTCCGAATAAATATGTCATCGTTTTAGCACTCATCCTTTTTTTTGGAATCATCATTTTCAAAGAAAATGTTCGATTTTTCAAAGTCAAAGCAACAGCCGAAGCAAGTGGGTACCCTGATTAAACTATTATTTATTAAAGGATTTACAACTAACCTACTGTATTTGTGAATATTTTAAAACATTTAATTTTATTTACCATATTTTATCTTAAAATTAGGAAAGTTAATTTTTATTTTAAACTCACGAAAACTGTTATAAGCGTTTGATTTATTACATCTTTAAACAACACTACCTTTCTCTCATAACAAGAATGTCATTGGAAGATCTCCATAAACTCAAACCGTCCAAAAGGGGTTTCAATGTCGGGCGAACACAATTTAGGCTCTTGTCTGGCTACATGTGTCTCCATACCTGAATGCAATGGCTTCGATTACGTCGCTGAAAAGAGTGTTGTTAGTAACTGCTTTCTTCATTTTCTTAACAACTCTTTTCCAGTTTTGTATGGAAACGCTGTTGGAGTCGTGAACTATCAAAGATTATGTAGTGATGTGAAGACTGGAATGCTGAAGGAACAGGAGGGTGAGTTGTGGACTTTGACTGGGTTTAAGTAGTGTTGGTACTTCTAAATAATCTTTTTTTAAATTTCCTATGTGTTTAATAACTAAATAATAATAATTAATGAAATTCAAAATTCAGTTATTTCTAAATGGTTAACGTAAATGCCAATTTAACACAACAAAAGAAGCAAAGTTCTGCAAATGGGTTGAGAAAAAAGGCATTTATGGGAAAGATGAATTGATGATGCATGGAGTTTCAGACCTGGAAAAGTGTAAAGAAGCATGTTTGATGTCATGGAATTGCAAAGGAATCAACTGGGACGAGAATGAATTTGATGCTTTCAAAAAGTGTTCTCTCACTACTGAAACGGCTTTCAGGGTAGATAGAAGTGGAATCAAGCACTTCGCTAACAAATGCGGTTTCGTACTTAAGCTTCTTTTGTTTCACTTATTTAATTCATCAATTTTTTCCAGTTAATTACTTTAGTTTTACTTAGGTAGTTGATTTATCTCATTAGATCGGTAAAAACTATAACTCTTGTGAAATTAAATTTAATTTATTTTGTTGTCCTTAATTATTATTCATTAAAAATTTATTTAATAGCATAATTAGTATATATGTTTTGTATTTAATAATAATAATTTTTCCAAAGTTTATCAAAACACATAGTTATCTCTGCAATCCTTTAAGATAAGGAATCAGCAGATAAAAGTCTAAAAATGTTAATCACAGGTAATTCATCAAAACAAATTATTGATTTTTATTTTTATGGTTAAGAGAATATTAAAATATTAAAAGACGAATTTTATTCATAAATCATTTTGGAAAAGAATTTTTTCTCAAAAACCTAAAATTTCTTAACCCCGTCAGATTGTTCTTGGCAAATGTTCAAAGACACCACAGCAAGGTCAACGAAACTGATGGAGTCATTTGATAGCTTGGAAACCTGTAAAGATTCCTGCCAAGCAGATCCTTTTTGTTATTCCTTTGAATGGAACTCCATTCAAAAAGGATGTTTCTACAGTATATCTTTTGACACTATTCAGCAATACGGGGTAAATCATTATCAATACAAGTGCCTTCAAGTTTGAAGACATTAAACGCTTTAAAATACCTCTATAATAGCTTTTTAAGCATTTACCCGCTGTCCTCGTTAACGATTATATGGAGCTTATAATAATCCTTTAAATTGAATCGTAAAAATTTCGAGTTGTGATATTTACCAATTAAGTGCTTTCAACAATTTAGAATACTTTTTATTTTATTTTAAAAGTCTATTATCATCGTTTAGAGCTTTTCTAGTGCTAAAAAGTTGTTTTATGAAAGTTTATAGAATTTTTTTTTCTTAAAATAGCAGTTAAGTTTTTTGTGTTATTAGTAACATTTTAAAAGTAATCTGGTATTAGCACTGTGCATAATAATTCTTCTACAATTTAACTTATTTTTTTGAATGTCTATTATTAATTTTCCAAATAGACTATACTATAGTCACTATAGGGAACAAATTCCTAAACCCGTAGAAGTGTCACTTAACTAGTAAAATTGATCTAATTTGTCATGATTTTGAAGAATAAAGATTAATATTTAAATAATATTTTGATTTGTATAACCATAACTTTCCTGATACTCACTTATGATATTATAAGTAAAAAAGAATGTTTTAGAAGAAGCATATAAAAACTTTGACTCACATCTCTCGGTTTTGCAAAGATATCGTGTAAATCCGTTTCTTTATTTATTGAAGTTTATAAAGATATACTAAACTTGTACAAATAAATTTAGAAGTTGTAAAAATGTATAAATTAAAGAGGTTTTCAATGTTTTTTTTTCAAATACAAATTTTGATATTAAACGATAAAAGATTATTTTAAAAAATAAACAAAAAATTTTCTAAATTATTCGAAACATTATTTTTTCAAACTTATTCAATCGATAATTATTTTTAAATATTATAAAGTTAATATACCGTTTTCAAGTTATTTATTTTTTGCACCTTTATTAAATATCATTTTTGATAATCCTATTACAAAAAAATCAATAAAAAGTATGTCTACAAGAATGTTACAATGTAAAGTTGTTATGTTGAATCTTGATCCTGTGACATCGTTCAAGTTATCTTTCCAAAGCTAGAAACTATATTTAGAGAAGCAGAGGCCAACCAGCACCATGACAACCAGCAGGAACATTTCTACATTTAAGAATTAATTATTTATATATATATTTTGATATATTCATTTTTAAGCTCCTATTTAACTAATAAAAAAATTATTTGTATTTTTGTTTGTTTGAAAAAGTCAAAAATACATTTTAAGTTAATAGTATGAAACAAAAAATTTACCTGACAACAGTCTGCTGGCTTTGCTTCCTGCATAGAAATAACATAGTATTGAATTTGACTCAAAAATAGGTAGAGTGTAATACATGATGTATATCGCGTGTTTGGGTTTATTTAAAGAATTATAGTTTTATAATTTTTAAACAATACAATAACACATTTTTTTATGTGAGATGAACTCAAAATACTTCAAGTTTCTTAGTTATAATTAAACGGTATTTTATATACCTGAAATGCCTGTAAGAGTTGTTGGTGCCTCTGGAAAGTGATAAAAAAAATTTCTGCTAATTTTATATCTCACAAACAAGTTTTAAGAAAAAAACAAAAAAAATTTAAGTATAAATTTAATATTAAAAAAAAAATTTTTTTTTATCAATTTTTCTCATCGTTTAAAAAACCTGAGGTGCACTTAGCAGTGTAATGCAAAACTCCAGTTGACCTATACAGCTGAGCAGACGTCGAAATAAAACAATTCAAGCCCTGCGTGAAAATGAGTTTTAAATTTTTACCATTTATTTTTACAAATGAAATTTAGTTACATTTTTTTATACTTTGCTAGTTTTGAGTAGTAAGTAATGCATTTTATAATTATACCATTAAACCAAATAAAAACGGAAAAAGTATTTTCTAATTGATAAACAAGACATTTTATTTCATGAAATTGCATCATTTTTCATGTTTTCACATACAATTGATATATTTCATTACGTCCAATTAACCGTGGGTTGTGACGGGTTGAAATCGAGACCAAGAGCACATTTGTTGGTTCTCAAGCAAGCGGCTTGGCATTCTTGTATGCTGCTTGCCGTTACCTTCATTCCATTAGCTGTGTTCACATTCTCCTGAAAGCTCCATGTACAAATAACAGTTTCTGCTCGAAAATTGTTAATTTTCTAAATTATTAATAAGCTGTTTTATGAAATACAGTAGCAAATAAAATGTTTCAATTTAACTTCAACTAAAAAATGTAATTAAAAAAACATATTTAAAATACAATTATTTTAATGTCATCTTATTATCTATTGATTTACTGAAGCAGTTTTTTTCCCAATGATAATGAAAAAGCTATCTAAAAGCTCCATTGAAACAACCTGGACCGGCTACTGCAGATGTTGAAGGCAAAAAGTTAATTGTCGTTGCTGAAAATGTAATTAATGAACAGTGTCTTAAAAAGTCTTAAAAGGTTAATATTATGAATCTTAGTTTTTTATTTAAAATAAAACATTGCATTAATAAACCAAGTCAATAGGAAGCGAGCTACGCATTTAAAATCAATGAAGCATGAAACCAAAGTACACTAGAACACCAACCCGGACAAGTGAACGAGAAGTGAGTAACTCCGGGAGCAAAAGAATTGACGTTGGAAGTGGAGAACCAGCACTTGAAGTCAGTGCTTTGAGGGTCCCAATCGAAGCCGAATTTGCAGCTGTTGTTCGACATCATGCATGCCTCACGACAGTCCTTGGAAAAGAATGGTGTGATCAGTGAGAAAAAGATGAGTAAAAAGGTAGTAACGAAATCTCAATTTCACAGCTTTGAAAAGTGTAGAACATTCGATATGGAACTCAAGTTGAATCATACCAAAACCATGAAGATTTAAATAAAGATCTTTATTATTGAAATGAACGATAAAGTACGATATTGCTTAAAATTTATTATCCTTATTTATGTTCAATGCCATTGAAGAGTATTGAAGCCTATCACGTGAAATAATCCAAACTTAATTTTATTCTTTTCAAAGCAATTGAATTCAAATAATTCTTTAAACTAGTAATTATTGTTTTTTAAATACATTTAAACGATTTTTTTAATACTTTACATAGCTACGCAAAATTTGTTTACAAAAACAGTAAACAGTAAAAAACCTAAATTCAATTAGGGTAAAACAGTAATACAAAAACACTGCTCAAATTCATATAAGCATAACAAGCCACTCCAAATTACAAACAAACCTTGATCAGCTTCACCCAATTACACCAAACAAAATCCTTACATATCAATTTCCAACAAGCCACGTCTATGCAAAAAAAGAAACAAAACTCACGTCTGAGCAAAATAAAATAACACACAAAAAAACGTCAATCCACACCAAACTTTCCAAAATTTGTAAAAAAAATTGAACTACCCTTGGTTTCATGAACCCTCAAAAGGCCACTTACTGTTATGCTCGTGTGAGCTTTTCCCATGCCTCCTTGAGTATTTGTGTCCCTCTTCTCGTACCAGGTGCATAAACCAGGATTATACAACGTAGTAAACGGGAAAGCTAAAATGCGTTTGGGCAAAATATGTTTTTTTAAATCAACTTTGAATGGAATTGGAACAAAATAATGAGTATTTTTTAAACAATTTATAACAGAAAAAACTATTTTTCAATTTTAAATTAAATTTAAATAATTTCAGTTAAATTTTAACTGTGCTTGAAATTATTAAACAACTTATTCTAACTTTACCTTCAAGGTTTCTAATCATATTAACGGATATACAGATAAAAGTCAATGTTTTCATAGTTCCAGAGTTCAGTGTAAAAATATATAATTTGTGTATAAAATGAATTTTTAACCTGTTCCCGGGGGTGTAATCGTCTGTCCACTGACGCACCAGAGCACAGAATATAACATTAGGCTTTTGAGCAACATTTTAGCATTTGAATTAGTCATATTATAAAATATTATAAAATAATAAATATATTTTATTGATTTCAGATTATACTTTAATAAAAACTTGAGCAGTTTTTTATAAATTTCTTATTGAAGAAAAACTTTTTTCAATTTATCTTTAAAGATACCGAAGTAAAACAAATATTTATAAGTTTCGAAAAGGTGGAGTGAAATTATTTAGTTTGTTAATTACTTCTATAATAATTTTGCTATACGTATATAAAGTGAAAAAAGTCAATAATAGCTCTTTTGTCACGCTGTATGTTGAACAAATATTCTCAAAATCCTCAGAACTTTAACAGGCGTAAAAGAAATCGACTCAGTTTAAGGCTTCTTCTATAAGTAATGCGTCTTAAGCCCATACTACTTATATATTCGAAAATCACTCAAGTGTAGAAAACTATGAAGAAAGGCTAAACCGAACAACACATACCTTTCTAAGCCTACCATTCATGTGTGATTAAATTTGTAAGTCTCCCTCACGACTATGTCATTAGAGTGCAAAAGTGTTTTTTCATCCATTTTGAAGCTCTTTACTTAAACTTCATACTTAAAACTATTAATAAAGTTTTTATATCTAACTAATCATCATCAGAGCGAGTATTTAAAAGCTTGATTTAAAAAAACGATAAAATAAAAATCTTTAAAAATGCTTTGAAAGAGTAAAGATTTTGTATGAAAAATGAAAAAATTCGTATTACGCATAATCATATAAATCTGACAACATTTTAATAAGTATTTTGGAATAAATGTTGTAAAAAATATAAATTTTTAATAAACTTTTTACAATGTATAAATTTAATTTTTTTTACAATTGTTTAATTAAAATATAACTTTTTTCTTTCAATGATAAAGTATTTCAGAGGTTAGAAAAAGTTTCATAGACTTGAAATTTGCAAGGGTTTTTAGAGAAAATTAAAAGATTTCTATGCACGCAATTACAACGAACAAAATATTAAAAGACACGCTATTAGTCTAATAAATTGTTATTTTAAGTATTAAATTGTCAGACTTAAACCTATATATATATATAGTCTGAATAAACATTTTTAATCAAACTTTGTAGAAAATTTGATTACAGAGGTTAAATATGTATAGCTCATTTCAATATTCTAGTAATTAATTTTTATTGTATTTTCGTGAATAAATCGAACTAATATCAAAGAAGAAGCATATTTTATTCATTAAAAAGTGTATTGTATTTTACTATAATTAATAAAACATTTTACATTGATTGTTTAATGATGTCAACTTCACTCTTAAGAGTATCTATAAATGTTTTATTAAATAAATGAGTTAATTAAAATAGAACTTTTTATTTTATTTAAAACTGTATAATTTTGATATTAAATATGTATAGGAGCAATCTTTTGGATTCATAGCCATATTTATATGAAAATTTTAAATGTCTTTTTCCTAACATGTTTTATCAAATTATAATTTTACATTTTACTTTATTTACAATTAAATTCTAGAAGCAACAGACAAGTATTTAAAATTCGTTAGTTTCGATATGAAAAAAATAACCTATTTTTTTTGAAAAAGTAACATTGAAAAGTAAATAAGTGGAGAAAAAATTTTAATTTGAGTTTTTAAATTAAGTTTCAAAATATAAAAATTTTCATGAAGCTTTGAAACTTACATGTTCAGCGCTTGAAATATTAAGTTTGGTACCTGTAGTAGTTCAGGTGTTGTAGTTGACAAAATGTTCTTTAAACTTATAGTAGCGTTGTTTTTAATTCTAAACTACAAAACACCATGTAAGCATTTTATTTATTTGTTCAATTCTTTTTTCAATGTAAAACACTTTTTTTACTAATGATTACTTTTTCTAATAACTATAATTAAAGGTTATAAAACATATAGGTACTCTCCCTTGATAAAACTATAAAAAATTTGAGATGTAATTTAACGGCAACTTGAAAATATAAAGCTAAAAATTTTGTATGTAAATTCTATGAAAGCCAATTATTTTAAGTTTATTTCATAATCTGATAATGACGAGCATTATTATAGTGGCTTATAACCCGAACGGGCTTCCAGGCCACTTAGGCTGCATATTTTCATTTGCGCCTTTGGGCTACTATGGCATTGGTTGCACTTGAACCTAAGACCTTTCATTATTGGTCAAGCCGAGAGTCGTTACCGACTCGGCTACCCGTTCCCCTGATATATTAACCCTGAAAACGGTCTTAATAGCTCTTAACTTTTATTTCATTTCAATGCATTTTAAGACCACTACACTGATTTTAAAAAATTATTAAAGCCGCTAAAAAATATTCTTATCTATTGTTCCATTACTAAAGAAACCTGCCATTCCAATACCAATTCTTGGAGACAAAATTTATTTTTCATTAATTACATTTATGAATCTATTAACCCCTGTAAACCACTCAAACACTGTTCTTTTGAAGGTGAGGCTCAGAGTCCGACAGTAATGATTCGACAGACAGTTCCTAAAACTCGCACGGGAAAAATAATTGTGGTAGAGAGGGATCGTGATCTCGTGATGGACTGCTATGTGGAAAACCTCTTGAGCGACATGACGGTATTTTAGCTTCTCTACTCTCATTCATATAGTTTTCAAAGAAATTATTTTTTTCTTTATAAGTTTTTATTTTAGAAAATTAGTAGATTTTGCAAAAAATAGAAGTTCACTTAATCGATTTTTAATCTATGAAAAAAAATATATACGGAACAAATTAAACTTTTGTAAATCCAATAAATTAAACAATACATTAATCTCAATCGATTCTTTCACAAATATTTTTTTTCAAATCTTGAAGGTGAGATGGCAAAGAGAATACACGGACCCTGTGGACGGCTTGAGAAAGACCAGATCAATTTCTCAAGATATGGCTCTTGAAGACAACATTCACTACGGAATAGAAAGACCTTCGCAGTACACGTGGAGTCTCAGGGTCAGAGGTATTCAGCTTTACGATGACGGTGTCTACATCTGCTTCGCTCAACTCACCCAAATGAACAGCGTCCAAGATGAAAGGACTGTCTATGTCATAGGTGGCCTAGAAATATTGTTCTTTCTGTTTTACATGATTAATGGTATTATGGTAGTCAATATTTTTTTCAAAAAAAAAATTATATCAACAGCTATACAGACCTAGTTACAATTTTAAAGATAAAATACTTGTTTTTTCATCTAACTGAAATATCACTTCAATTGAATTCAAACACTGCAGTAAAGCCATACTTTGAGCCTCAGAATTTGAGTCCTGACATGACAGCCAACGAAGGAGAAAACCTCTACCTTCTGTGCAATGCAACTGGCTTTCCACAACCAAACGTTCTATGGCACAGACTGGGTGGTCAAGTTCTCTCAGTGGGTCAAGAGATCTATGAGGTTAAACTGCTATTTTTAGAGTGTTTAAATTAGAAGTTTGACGTCGATAATATCATATTATTAATATGATAAGAGTTTTACTTTTAATAAAATAAAAATTGTATATTTATTTATAATAGTGATTTTCATAAGTAAATTTTTTTATCCATAAAATCATTTTTCAACAAATTAATTTACAAACAGCTTCTAAATGCTCTTATAAGAACTAGTTTATAGTTTTAACACAATTATAAATCAATAATAAAAATTAAGCATCAAAACTATAGAAAATAATTCATTATTTCAATTTCAATCTTCCAACCTTCAAAGGGTGTGAGGCTTCCTTTGATGAACATCCAAGCGAGCGACCGAGGCACCTACATATGCACGGCCATGAACGAATACGGGCAGTCATCTCACCAGATCGATGTTAAAGTCAAATGTTCGTAGAGATGGGACTGATTTTAGATAGTATTTAAATCTATGTATTCTTTAAAATAGTTTATTATATTCATAAATAGGCTTAAGTATTTGAAATAACTTGTTTTGTTAACCGTTTGGTTTTAATCCATTTAAAATTTGTTTCAACTTCTATAAACTCCTTATACACAATTTTATCTTAATTTTTCAATTTTAAATTATTTTTTTTGAAAATCCACTTTTTCACTTCCTACAGTCCGACCCCTCATTTTCGTGCCAACTCCAGTTCTTTACCAAGCGGTGGGGTACCGTATTGAACTGCAGTGTTTCGTCGAAGCGAACCCCAGTCCTGTGATGGATATATCCGCTTGGGTCAAGGGAACCACATCCTACACAATGTCTTCGGACAATTATGAAGTTTGTGGAAGGAGTGAAGAGTTGTAATATCAAATTTATTCTTTAATAATGTTGAATAGGACTAGCTAAAATTCATAGGTTGATTTTATAGATGTAATGAGATACGATATCAGCGTAAATTTTATGTTAAACATTAAAAAATATGTTAATTATTTTTATCTTGAGAAATTTAAATAAATATCTAAAAGATATTTTTTCCTTTAAAGATAAAATGGGTGGAGAGTGCGTTCAACCGCATGCTGTACGAGCTGATTATAAAGGATGTGCAGGAAGAGGACTACGGAACGTTTGCGTGCAAAGTCAGCAACGATGATATAACCACTGGTCTGGTCTCAGCCACTATCAGGCTTGAAAGTTCGTGGAAAAACGTTTTTTGTGGTTTGGAACCGTTTGGGAAAAGTTTATTAGACTTTAGTCTAATCCTAGAAGATTGTTTGAGTGCTTTATGTTGTGACCTTCAATGAATCAATAACTATTTTTAGACTTCACCATCTCATTCTTATACAATTTCACTCAGAGACGTCAACTCCTCAAAAATCATTGAAGCTGGGCAGGGTGATCAGAGGCGATGAAAATCCTGAAACAGGAGGGGCATCATCTAATAATCATTCTTTTTTATCAACTTTAGTTTTTTCAATTTTTATAGCCTTTTCAATATTTTTTTGTTGAAAATCTAGCCATGTTTGGAACTAAATAACTGTTTTTATAATTATTTTTTCCCCATTTTTTATTTCTACCGTTTTGACTCAAAGAAATAGTTTTAGAACCATGAAAGGAATTCATGAATAATAACATTTTGAATTGAGGTTAATCTATTTATGATTTGCTTCACGTCTTATCAAAAACTGTTTTGAAATTTGAAAAACTGAATTGAAATAAAATAAATATTATTTCGAGGAAAAAACTTTTAAATATCAGTTATTATTATTCATTATTTTAAATTCATTTGATTTGGCATAAATAACTTTATATAATATCTTTTCATGGTATGCATTTTCTCTTTAGCGTATGGTGCAAGGGCCGTGGAAGCAGCAATGCTTAGCAGCATAGGGTTTTTTATGCACAAATGAAGTGAAAGTTATTAGTTAAAATTTAAGTACTAACCTAATTTAGTTTATATACTCTGGAAACACTTACCATACAAAATATTTTGTTCATTGGCACAATAGCTCTCTCTCCATTTTTTAATCTTGCACTGTGTACGAATTCTGGCCGTAAAATTAAATGTAAATCATATTTGGTAAATATGAAGACTCCTTAAATTAAATAAAAGTTGAAACGTCTAATTAACTAAAATAAACAAGATTCCAACTTTTTAAACAAATAAAACCTCTGACCAGATTATGAAAATTTAAACATTGAGAAGTTGATTCTCATCTACAATGTTGATTCTACATCACAGAATGATGCAGTAAGCTCCACTATTTGAAAAAAAATATTTAATATGAATTCAAGTAAATAATTTTTATTTTGAAATTTTTATTTTTATTTTTTTACAATGTGGTTCATGTTAAAACGTTTATTATTTAAACACATGTTTGCCCTATAGTTGGACCTTTAAATATTTTTCTTGTGTAGTCAGTATTCAGTTAGTTTTCTAGAATTTCTTGGTTAGTTATTCCAAATTCAAGAATTTTGTATTATTAATTCGTTTTTTCGTCCTTTATTAATTACATACTAATCATATTTTTTTTTAAAAGCATACACTTCTTTCAGAGTTATTCATTAAATCTTACCAAAGAATATATTTTTTTGCAAAAAACTATATAAAACTATTACAGTCGTGTACGTTCAAACTATAACTGTCATGTCTAATAATTTCTATGAAATTTTGGGGTTAAAACGATCTGCCTCTCTCACAGACATCAAAAAAGCGTGAGTTTTAAATTTTTTGACAAAATGGTTAAAGTAATAATTTAATAAATAATAAAAATAAATGAAATTCTAATCCGAACTATAATTTATCAAGGTACAGGAAACTTGCATTAAAATGGCATCCTGACAAAAACCCAAATAACAAGGAAGAAGCTGATCGCATGTTCAAGCTTATTGGACAGGCCTATGAGGTTCTTTCTGATCGTGAGTGGTTATGTGGTTGGTGATGAAGTGACACGTTTGATGGTGGAGAGGTGCTGCACATAGTGTTCCTTTTTTAAAGAGTTATAATAAATGCCTAAGTAAAAGATTACAAGGTTGGATGTTTATTGGAAAAATGTTTTTGAAAAATAGGGTTCCTTATAATGAATAAATGGAAATAGAATGTATCTTTAAACATGTTTTTTTGTAGTAAGAAAGCACTTCGTAGCTCAATTTGGCCTTGAATAAATGTTTTGGCCAGTCATGAAGAGCGAAAGACATGGCCATACCATCTCAGTTTTTTTCTGACTAAGTCAATAGGTCTTCATGGGACCCAATAGCATTAGTAGCTGAAACTTCTTCTCACTTTTATGTAGTCTACTTGGTTATGGTGTTTTTCATTGGGGCTGTGCAATTAGACTACTCTTGTGTATTTGCTAACATGAGGTTCTTTAGCTGGCGAACTCCAAGAATCTCAGACTTTTTTGTTGGAAATCATGTTGCAGTATTTTTCGAACATTCTTTTCAGTCTATCCAGAATTGATTGAGTTAATAAATATGCATAGATCTGATAATCTCCATGACAACATAATCAAGAAACAGTTGTATAATAGGTCATCATTGAGGATTATAGAGGTAATAAATAAATGAATATTTGTCTTTATCTTGGGATTCTCAGGATTTGGATATAAAAGGTGGTATAAAAGCAATGATTGATTTGAAATACGAATATTTACAAGAAAATTAATAATGAGGATTCTGAAAATTAATTAAAAAGGTATTTGGAGAACCGTAAGAATTAATCCTATAGGTAACAAAAACAAAAGTAGGCTTTTCTTTTAACCTTCTCAATAACATGGATGATGATGATGATGATGACATGTGTAACATGGTGTTGTTGCTACCTTGAAAACACCACTAGCGCTTTGTAACAAAGGTTCAAACTTTCTTTATAAACAGATTTTTAAGGTTAAATATTCTTGAAGGTGTTTCAAAGCTATTTCGTTTTAAAGCTATTAAATGTTTTCTATCAACTTTTTAGAAAACATAAAAAGGCTTCAATACGAATATATTTACTTTGAGGCATAGCAAATCAAAAGGATGTGGCTTTAAAGACAAATTCTGATCATCTGGTTGGAATGTAATATTGTTTCTTTATTTTTAACTTACATGGCGATATAGGTTTTAAAACTTGCCCAAAAATGAGACTCTCTAGAAGTGCCGTGTAATACGGGATATTTTAATATTTATTTTCATGATATTGATATACAATTATATGAATTTTCATTGTACGCATGTTTTTTTGCTTGATGCCAACACCTAAACTAAAGCACCTGTTCTTCTCACATGAACCAACAAGTCGATCAATTCACCAAAATTCACTGTTTCCTTTTTATCGATCTATGCGCTTATTTGTGTTTTTGTTTTTGTTTATTCTATTTCATAAATGCATGTATGCTTCGTGAATTCATGAGCGAATATTTTTCCTAACTGTAATTAATCTTTTCAAACAAATCTAGCGTTCACAATACACAATGGCGATTAGCGTTTTTCCTTTCCCTGTGTACCGCTTCCAAGCATGCTATAGTGAAGGTGGTGTTGTTGGTGGCTGGCTTTAGGATATTGGGAGGATGAATGGGTTTGTAACATCGATAACACAAAGGATGAATGGGTTTGTAACATCGATAACACAAAGGATGAATGTGTTGGTAACATCGATAACACAAAGGATGAATGGGTTGGTAAGGAGGTCGGAAGTTTCGTTAATGTTATTAACATTTAGATTATCATGTCGTAAACATTGTTAATGATGACAGTTAGTGTGGTGGCGAGGGTTAGTGGAACGGTGATTATTGTATAGTGTTGAGAGAAGGTTAAATAATCAATCATTGAGATTTTTTATTTTGACAAAAATTTCACGTTTTCAATTCAAGTAGAAAATTGATAATATTTTAAATAATGATGATTTACTTTTTTAATACTATTTTTGCTTTAAACGTAAATTCTTTCAAAGCTGGTGCACTATCCAACTTTCTCCTAGCGATAATTGATCGTCTCTAACCATCCCAACCATCCTCAAATCCACCATCTTCCATTAAAATCACCATTATCCCTCTCTTGACCACAATACCATCACCATCTTCCTTTCCACAACCACCTCCACCCAACCACAGAAAACAAAAGAGAGGTGTACGATGCACATGGGGGCGTTCCAGGCGGCTCAGCGAACTTCTCATCCAACATGGATTCTTCCCACTTCACCTTCAGAAGCCCTGAAGAGGTAACACCACAGGAAGGATATATAGAAATTTTTAGCACTTATTTTTCTCCAGTTTGTTTCTTTTTTGTTTAATTTATCATTTTCTTGTTTTTTTTGTATTAATGCTGAAGGCCATAAGTCATTTTTAAAAGATTTTAGTTATGTTTCCATTGATGAGTTAATTTATATTTAGCATATTTTATAAATTAAACACACTTTAAACCATGTTTTCTAACCGCTTATCGCACATGAAATTTAAAATACAATCAACATATTACTATTAAAATTTAATTAACCACGCTCGATCATTTTTTTGACTGCCTTACGGAATCATTCTTTGCATCGTGCATTCTAAGCTTAGCGCATTTACCTACTAGGTGTTCGCTGAGTTCTTCGGTGGCAGAGATCCCTTTGAAGATTTCTTCAACGGAGGTGAGGTGCTTTGAGTGGGTGATTATGCCATTTGGTGTGTGTGTTTAGTGGTTTATTACTTTGTGATGTTTAAGACTTGGTTTATTTTAATGCTACTTTTTTAGCCTGTGATTTTGTATATATTTTTTTTAAATTGGAAAGTCTTTTTGTCTCACCCAGCAATGTACTTGTTTAAAAAAAATCACATTACATTACATTCACCCAACCCTCGTTCAGCCCAATACACCACCCATCAACACAACTTTCCACCACACACCACCCATCAGCTCACTTCAATTTAACACTTCACTTTTTCCATTTGCACATTCAACAAAAATCACAATTTCCCCTACATCAAGCCTCCATCAAACTTACAGGAGGTTTTGCTTCAGGCATTCAAGATCCATTCAGTGCACTACACCAAAGCATTCTCACGAACAACGGGTATTCTATTAAATGATTTAATACATTTAAAATAAATAAATAAGTTATATTTCATAATCTATTATTTTTAAGTATTATTCATTTTTTGATACTTAGTAAATATTTTTTAAAATATTTAATTATTACTTATTTTTATGAATTAGTAATAATAATAAGTTGTACCGAATATTCACCCTATTTTTTTCCAATTTCAACTATTTGAATTCGGCCAAATGGTTCCGATCAGACCGGTACAGCTCTTATAATCATAAACATATAAATTTCATTTACTTTTAGCGCAAATACCTAGGTTCAAAGTTATAAATACTTAACTCTTTTGATTATACTTAGACAAGGTTTTGTGGGTTGGGCTAGTTCAAACTATGTAGTCTAGACAGACTACTATTTATAATATTAAAACTTACTAATATAAAGAAGAAGAATAATAATAGGAATAAAACTTTCCAAAAATAAGTATAAAATTAGCTTTAAAAAGATCATTATTCAAAATAAGATTGTGGGAGCATGCAAGCATTGAATTCTCTGGAATGAATTAGCAGCTGCTGCATTTGTAGGAATTCATCTCATCATTGCATCGCGTCAATGGCTTCAATAGCAGCAATGGCTTTGACTCAGATGCTCGCTCGATTGTTAACGAAATGTTCTTTGTTGAGGAGAGTGCTTCCGATTTGCGGTTGTAGTATCAACGAAGTCATTACGGTTAATATTAGTTTAAAGGGTTTTAGTTGCTAGTTGAGATCGGTCGTAGTTTTGGATGTAGTAGGGTTTGAGCCTATTTGTTGTAATTATTGTATTAGTAGTTCTAATCGTTTTCGAAGTAGAAGTAATAGAATTATCTTTTCTGATTCAAGCTTAATACACATTTATTGAAATTTAAATATTCTAACGAAACTATTTTGACAATTATGGTTCATAATTTTAGTAATATAATGTCTGTTATTTTTAATATATTTTATTTTATTCTCAATTATTTATTTTGCTCAATTATTATTTATTTTTTTAATACTACTATTCAGTTTGATTGTTTATAAAACATTTCTTTCTGGGTTAGAGTCTTTGTATTTATGGTTTTGACACCTGTTTATCTTTCTGTTTTTCTCATCCACTACCCATTGCGAAAGTCTTTTCATTGAAGTAAAAATTATAATTTATTTAATGAATATTATTCGTGGGCTGCTTTTAAAAAGTAAATGTCAGTTTGGATAAAGAAATTTTTCATTTTTATCACTAGAATAATTATTTTCGGAATATCAGATTTGCCAAAGTCTTTCTACAGCCATTACGCATCAGATTGAAATGGGTGTTAAACTACAGTGAACTCTCGGATATTTCCGATTTTTATTTTTCCCGATCCCTCGTTTATCTCCAAGACTACAGCGATTTATTTTTACCAAAAAGTAAAATTATTCATTTAATCCTTAAAGCTTCTCACGAAAATAAGTTTTTAAAAATACAATTTAATAAACAGAATCTAAATTTGATGTTCTTTTTATATATTTAGTTTAATAAAATAAATTTTACAAATATTTTTACATTTATTTATTACTTATTGAATGTTTTATTTTTTTATAATCCTGTATTCTCAACTTTAAAGATGTTATTGACTGTATAACAATTATGTTTAACAATTATTTTTTTCGTTTTTATGTACGATGTCTATCTGGCGTTTCTAATCTTACAATCATACATTTATTTTCTGTCTGTAAAATATGTTCTCTTAAGTCTTGTTTCGATATACGTCCAATATTGCTTTGCCTGTTTCAGGATCCGTCAGATAGTGTAATCACCTCAAAGAAATTTCTAGTAGTTTTTTCAATTTTCCCATTTCTAGATGCTTTCGTTAGAAAACATTAAAAAAATATTTTTAACCACGTTTTCAAAGTTAAACCGAATAAGTTGAGATAAAACTTAATGCTATCTCATTTTAGTTTTCTTCTTCAATTATTATTCTTTCAAAACAGCATTAGATTTTCTAAACCTTTTTTAAAGCTTTACTCAGTCTCTTTTTTTCTACTTTTTCTTATTCTCTCCTCTTTCATACTTTTTCTTCATTTTTCGTTTTTTTCATCTACTTCTCCATGCCTTATCCTCCCTTCCATCCCAACCTCTTTCACCTTAGCAACAACAGTGACGTGGTGAGCACTGACCACGTGAACAACCTGCACAACACCCTCCACTCCAGCCAACATCTCCTTCACCACCACATGGCCTGCAACTTCCCACAGTACGCTGAAGGGTAAGTTCTTTCCAGTCTTCATTCTTGTGCTGTCTGTGTGTATCTCCGCTGTGTATTTTTAATGTAAATATTATTCTTAGATACATATATGTCATCTTTTTCTCCAGTATTCTTGTATTTTTATAAACTTTCATCTTATTGCTGTGTAAGTGTTATTAAACAATGCAATAAACTGGCATTGCTAAAGTGGCTTAACGCTTGTATTCTTCAGTTCTCTCTGTCTAATCAATTCTTTATAGTTTTTCACAATGATCACTATTAGAAATCGCAAAAATGTAAGATCATTGTTTTGACATTCAATTTTTTCACATATTAAAATAATATCTAATGTCCAGGCCTAGGTTATCTCACCATCTGCCTAAAATCACATAATCTTCTTACATTTTCTTCTCAAACTGTTATAATTTCTTCTTTCACTATCACTTCGTTATCTCTGACTTCTTTATCATCTTTCACCTTGCTTCTTTTTTAGTTTTCTTTTTTGCTTTTTTTTCAATCCTAAATGAATGTTTTTACATTTTCTAAAAATCTTCTGAATATATACACTTTTCAATTTTGGATACCAAAGGCTGAGAAGTCTTACATTTAAATAGTTTAATTTCAATTGAGTTCTTCAAGGGAAACAACTGCTCTTTTCACATCCACAACTGACTCCATTAACTGTTTATCACACACAAAAGTCGCTTACTTACTTACTAAGTTGGTTATTCAAGCGTAGTTATATTATTATTTTATGAGTTAATTGGTAATTTTTCGCCTCTATTTAATATTATATAATTTTATTCAAGTTTTAGTGAGAATTTAGTTTAATCTTTTTGGGGGATAAATGTAGAGCTTAGTTTCAGTTCCAATTAAGATATTTATTAACTTAAAGTCATTTAGATTAAAAGAAATATATTTTTACGTTTATTAATCCGATCTTTATTACATTCTCAAATCATTAATGTTTATTTTTTCATTATTGCTTAACCACTCATCTATTCTATTGTATTTTTAGTCAAAAGCTTTTAAGTTTGTTTTTCTTTTAGTCTAGAGTATCGAGGGGTATAATCTAGTACTATTGGAACATTATTACTATTATCTTTAAAAGAATATATAAAACCAAAATTAATTAACTGTGTAGAAGCTAACGGCAATAGAACTGTGGACTGTCTGGTTTAATGTCGACGACGGTCTATTTTTTCCAGTGGCCATTGAAATTCCGAGGGCGATTTATACATGGTGTTTTACAGAAAAGTTTTATCGGAGTGGAGGAAGGGAGATTTATATGTTTTTGAGTTTTATGAATTGAAATATTTTATTAAAGGATTTTATTTTTCACAACTATCGTTTTTCTATAATTATATAATTTATTCAATAATTATTTTTATTCAAATATAATTCATTATTTTTAAATGATTCTCATCATTAAGCTGTTAAATAAGTTTAAAAGATGCACTTGGAGTTTGAAAGAAGATGATATACATGTATATTGATTGAAACAACAGTGGTTGCAACCATCTTACAATCTCCACACTTTTCCAATATCAATATTTTGATTTAATTCATTCTTCTCTAGCATCTTCAGAGCTACGCTCTTATAATCAAAAATTGTCTTATTTGTATAAATACCCCATAATAAACACAAGCATTATCTTTTCTAAAGCCACAAATACTATTTACCTTTTGCTTAAATACAAAACCTCGCCACAATTACTTCAATCAACACCATACCACTACACTCACCCCAATAATAATAAGCATCTCAACTACACCATCATACCAACTACATCCACCCACAAACATACCACCTACACTAATCACAGCACAAGCATTGTCCATACAAACAACCTTTCCACCTTTACACAGCGGAGGCATGCCTGGCATGACATCGTTTTCTACCTCTTCGGGAAACGCAGGTGGCAACTTTAAATCAACATCAACTTCCACCAGAATCATAAACGGCAAAAAAATCGTCACCAAAAAGTTCGTTGGCATTCCTTAATGAATTGATGCATGAATGGGAAGATTATTGAGGGAACATGCAGAATTAGATGATTGAATGAATGTATAGAATATTAATCATAAACTAAAAGTTTCTGCAAACACATTTAAAACTCTTCAGCAACGAAAACTTAACCGAGTATTATATTTTTATAAAACTCTATTACCACACTGTAAAGTTTTCACGCCCTCCAATAATACCGATAAATCAACTACAGAATAATCGAAAACGGCACAGAGACGGTGATAGTGGAGGAAGATGGCAAGGTGACCAGTAAGGTGATCAATGGCATGAATCAGGCCATCGAGAACTGAATATGGAACGGGGGAACTATTTAGTTTATTAATTTTTTATTTACGAATGCATTAATGAATGCGTGCAGTAGTGCATGGATGCACTGATGAAAAGAGCATATAAGAAAAAATCACATGATTTATGGAAGAATGGATGCTTTGAAGAGTATATGATTGGGTAGTAATTATGAGTAATTAAGGTCCTTTTCATTAAAAGATGTGCAAGGAGTACATCATGAATGTGTTGATGCTGTTCATGCTTATTTGCTAAACGGCTCGCATATGTTTGAGTTTTTGTGTTTGTTTGCGTATGTTTGTATATTTTATAACGCTATTCTATTCAACTTGATAAAAGTAGTATATAAACAGAATGATCATTCGGTTAATAATTCAGTCAATTCAGAATTAAGTGGCTTGTTGAGTAAGCTGTGCTACCAATTCATATTTTAGAAAGACCAGAAAAAATATTCTTTTTTTTCTTCTTTTATATTTATAGTTAAATAGTTTTTTTGGCATATTATTATCTTTTTTTTCTTCCATTTTTCTGCTTCAGCCCACTTGTGCATAATGTCGCCCACTCTAGCTCTACTAACTCATCCATTCTAAATTAGAACTCTTTGTATAAAAAAAATTCAAAACTAATGAAGATGAAATAAATTTGTCATAGTCTTTCAATTTATTCAAAGATTCCCATTTTTAATCGGCGTTTTCAAACATCCGTTGACTAACTTCTCGATTTAAAACTTACTTTATAGTACTGCATCATATAATTTCAAATAAATCTCAGCTGACGAATCTTTATTGACCTAACTGGAGTTTTCCTGTCTTCGGTAAGCATAAACTTTCCTGCCTGCTTTCCTGGTTTTTATTAAAACAACGACCTATAAAGTTCACAGCTCATAATTGGAAAAATGAATTCTTTATGAGATTTTTTTTATGATTTAATCTTTAAAATTAATTTCATACTTTTAGATTTGCACTTTTCATGTATTCAACTCAAAAATTAGTGTACAGAATTTCTAACTTCTATCTGAGACTTACAAATCCTAGGTTCACAGTACATTTTTCCAAATGTTTATTGGAGATTAATAATAATGAATAGTAGAAATTTATATAAATTAATTATGATAAATTAGTTTCAGATACGCTTCGTTGCACTTAACGAAGCTGCGTCATTGATCGTCATACTGTCATGTGCATTCGGGTGGGCTGCACTCACATACTTATCTCTATTTAATCATCTTTTCAACCTTCGTCAAGCCAACCATCAACTTCCTTCTCACTATAAACCCTAACATATCTACCATCTCCATTAACGCGACCATGCTGTTTTAATCACCTCAAATATCTTATATTTATACTGTCTCAAAAATTAATTTTTAAATTGAAATTATTTATTAAAGTTATTTGATTAGGGCATTTATATCATATTCATTTCATCAAAATTATTAATAAGATTTTTTAATCATAGAAAAATATTTTCATTTTTGTAAAGATATGTTATCACTGTTATTAACGGAGACTACCCAGCCACCTCATCATTATTCTCATCGCATACACCAATAAACAATAAACATCATCGTTATTGTCATTAATTCCATTGATCACCTTTGCGAGTGCCAATTATCCTTTTGTTTTTATCTTTTTTACATAATTATTTTAAAATAAAAAAATGTTTTAATATTATTTTTAAAATACTTTTTACTTCTCAAAATATGATACGGTGTTTTGGCATCCAAATTGATGTTTGTGTTTGTTTAGAAGTGGGTGATTGAGTAATACACAAACTTCTCAGTCGAAAAAATAAATGGAAAAAAAGATTATTTCGTGAGTTTTTTTTTCTTTTTTTTTCTAAGGATTGGGTTGCATATTTAACATTGAATCTTTTATTATTTTAATTAAATCTAAATATAGAATTTTTATTCTTTTTTCGAATGTATATCAATTCATTTTAAAGATGTTTGATATATTTTTACAGTTTTGTATTGGTTAAAATAGAGGCGTAACATGCTTTCATTATAAATCACCATTCCTGTTCAGCCTTTGATATCATTCTTTAAATAGCAAACAACGATGTTTCACTAAAAGTGTCAAGTTGAGAGTAATTATTTGAAACCAATGACGCAAATGCTGGTTTACACACAGTTGAAACATGACTAGTCCACAGTTATGTAATCTCTAATCTCTTAGTTTAATAATATTATTATCTCTTTGACCCCAGCCTCATTATCCGTTTTCTTAGAAGCTTTCTGACTAGGCATCGTCTATACTCCAATCCGATGCATGAGGTATTCTATTTCTAGTAAGCATCGAGCCTTTATTCTAGAATTCTTTAGTTCGCTATACAGTTTTAAGTTGTAATTTAGAAACATTTTTTTGAAGTTTTCGTTAAATATTTTTTTATCTTTGCAACCATATCTACATCATCTCAAAATTATTATCTTACATTAAATCTTATACTTCTTTTTTAGTTTCATTTTAGATACAAAAAAAGTAAACTAACACATCAAGAAAAAAATTAATTTAGTTTTTTCTAATAATAAATCTACTTGACAATCCACCAGTTACTTCTCAAAATGACTGTATTGAAGCTATGCCGTATTAAATTTTTATATGACTGATCGTTTTGTTACGTAACTCATCGTCATATACTTGAATAAAGGATTAAAAGTTTAGTTTAATAATATTAATAATATCATTCACCGGTGACTCTTTGTCGCTTTTACAACACTCCTGTGCGATAATGAACTTATTAACAGGCTATTTTCAAACAACTAATGCATTCATAAGTTTGAATAATTTTGAGAAAGAAAATAATAATATTATAACCATCTTTATTATAGTGGTGTATGACCCAATGGGTCATTGACCCATACGGGCTCTTAGGCCACTTGATCTGAAAATTTATTTTGCTTCTGTGGGCTACTGGGGCATTTGTTGCACTCGAACCTAGAACCATTAACCATCTGTTAAGTCTAGAGTCGGATATACCATATTTATATTAAAAAATTATTAAACATTTCTTTAAGCATTTAGAGAGTCGAAAGCGTTAGAAAGTTCATTTTTTGTTTTGAATTTCATTTCTATTTTAAACTGTATTCTATTGTGAGCTACTCAGATAGAATGCAATTACTTTTTTCAAACAAATATAATACAAATTATTTCTTTTTTTTCTTCACATTTAAAGATTAAAGAGCATATAACAAAAGTCAAAGTAATTGAGGAAAACTCACGCTGCTAATATAAACTTTGTAATGAATATTCGATCTAAGCACTTACTGAAAACAAAAATAAAAACCCATAACAAGTTACCCCACAGCAATGCAAAAGCAAAGAAAGTGAAAGAATGTAGTGAAGCACAGCAGAAGAATAGCTGCCACCTCTTCACGCTCTGTGCGCAATTCGATAACGCCTTGCTGTTATACGACTTAATGACACGATATTTAGCTATTCACTCCTTGGTGCTTCGAGATTAAAGAGAATTTATTTTCAGAATTAGGGTTTTAGGTCTTCAAAGATTTCGTTAAAATGTGGAAGTTTTCTCTTCTTTTCGTTATTCTTTGTGGCAATTTTTGTGGAATACAAAGTCTTTGTATGTTTTATTTATTAGTTCATTCAAAATTAATTTTAAAATTTGAGTATTTAAGTTTTATACTCTTATTTCATAGAGGTTTACTTTTTTTAAATATATTTACCAAATAAATTTATGATTAGGGTAACCTAGAAGTTTAAGTAAAGTTATAAATTCTTTTTTCCTTCACATCTAATTGTTCATCTACTAACACAAAATCATTCAACTTTTACCCATCAGTGGTAGACCAATGTGTTCAGTTATATGAGAACCAGCAGGAATACGGTGGGGTGGCTCAGTCAAATGTGACTACGGAGGTTCAATGTTGGCTGAGATGCTCTAGGATTGCCGGATGTGGTGCCTTTGAGTGGGTGCCTGTGAACCCAGTAGACAAATGTTTCACTTTCAGCTCTTCAAATCCGCCTTCTTTGCAGAACAAACCGGGAGTTTTCCATTACGTCGTCAGATGTGGTTCGTGTTGTTTGAAATCTATTTTACAATGAATTTGACTATATTTTTAATGAAAAATGTGGATAATTTGAACCGTTAAGTAATTATTTTTAAAAAGAGTTTAGTTGGTTTTAAAAATCATGTAAATTGAGTATCAAAAACTATTATTTTGTAAGCACACTTTTCAAATTTGATTTTTAAAACTTAGCAGAAACTTCTCTTATACTTCACTCTACAGATTGTGCTTGGAAGATGTACACTGACTTGAGAGCATACGGTGGCAAGGAAGCTTCCTTCAGCACTCTGGACTTATGTAAAAGCGCGTGTCTTTTGGACCTCAATTGCATGGCCATTGAGTGGGTACCAAGCTCTCCATCCGCAAAATGTTTCTTTTTTGACAATACGGAGATCCCCAGTTACTCACAGACTGGCATCGATCATCACTCATGGCTGTGCACTAAAAGATGTAAGTGTTTGCGTGTCTTGGAATTGTTGAGATTGGACGCAGAAATTGATGGTAAGAGTCATTTTTGAAGAATTTTGTTTGTTTGGTCAAGCTTGAAGTAGAATGTTTGTTAATGTGAGAGCCTACGTCAACGTGCTAATAGTTTTAAGATGTCGGAAAATAAAAAGACTCATGCATTAAGACTCGATAATATAATAAAAGCGAAAACTATTTGCTTATTTAGAAAAATTCAAAATGTTGCTTAAAACCGAATGCTGACTCTTTTCAATTAATTCTTATGTATTATAATATTCATAATATCGTTAAAATAAAACTCTTTCATTTTAGCCATGGCCCAGACCACCACCTTCAACAAATGTAAAATCTTTTCTTGATAAAATCATTATTATTTTTGTAAGGGCTATAAAACTTTAATTATTTTGAAGCTGATTAAAAATGAAACACGTTTTTCTAAGAATTGTTTTATTTAAATAATATTATTTATTCCTTTTCAGTGATTCTTCAAACAGTTGCCCCAGGTTTAAAATTAAAAATTTACGTAACATCAAATTTACAATTTTTGATGATTTTGAATATTCTTCAATCCTATTTTTAGGCATAATTTTGTTGATGACTTTCCTCTAATCGTCTTCACTATTATAAATATTCATTTTCGAAATGGACAATTGAGAAACAATAATACATTGTTATCGAAATAACTGAAACAATGACATGTTACTTCGCAGCATGTTTCTGGTCATTCGTCATTGACACAAACACACTGAACGCCATAAGAGTGTTTGCTGGAGACAATTTGGAGACTTGCAAGCAGCTTTGCATCGAAACAAACAAATGTCAGTTCGGCTTTGACTGGCTGCCCTTCAATCCTCCTGGATCTCGTTGTTGGATCAGTGTTGATAAAGGTCTCTATATGACTCGTGGAGTGAGACACTTCTCCTATAACTGCACCAGTGAGTGAGGCATTTTGAAAGCTGGTTTAACGACTAAATTGACGTCATGAAAATGTATTTACCTCTTTCTTATAAGGAATGGCTGATTAATTATATTGTCAACAAAAGATTTTTAAACTAGGTTTTATAAATTTTTTATGAAAAAGCAAATGAATTTCTAAAATGTTCAAAAAGTTAAACATACAATTCCAACTTATTCCTAGGCAGCTTGAACGCTTGGTTGATGACTTTGAACAAAAATACTCTTAATGCTAAGTTGGTGCCTTCAGTGTATACCCTCGATGAGTGCAAAGAACACTGTATAAGTCTGGAAAATGGCTGTCAATATGGATTCGATTGGAGCTGTGAGGCTCCTCTAGGCCAGGGATGCTGGATTTCAACCAACAATGCGCTGAAGGACGCTATCATTCTTGGAAAAGTCGACCATTATTATCTTTCTCCAAGTAATGAGGCTTTTGATAGACTTAATAGTGATATTTTAAGAATTAAAACAAAATTACTGGGTTGATAAACTTATAAATACCCCAATTTATTGTTATTTCATTAGGCCATTTAAAGTTTTTACTTTCTTATTTTAAATTATAATCATTTTCAATTATTTAACATTTTGATATCTATTAAACTTGTATAATTATATACTCATTTCATTATTTTTTAGCATGAAGTTTAAAACTTATTGTTATTTTCATTAACACTTTTATTCTCAGATTTGATTAATACAGAAGATCCGGCTAATTTGGCAGATCCAATAGGTACATATTATAATTGTTAAACAATTTCACTAAACTTATAATATTAAAAATTAACACAACTTTGGTTATCTTGATTTGTTATATTGAATTGCTTTTTATAATCTCATTTGATTAAAAACACAAAAAAATATTAACAAAACTTTCAGTTAAATGAATTTCAAACACTTTTTTCCAATTTTTATCTTTTCATTTATAAGGATGTATCTGGTCTGTCTTTACCAATAGTAACAGTCCTGGTGGAACCGCGAAACCGTTTATTCAAACCCTTAGTGAATGCCAACAGTCGTGTGTCAAAAGTGTCCGATCAGCTTGCTTTGGAATAGGTTAAGGAAAAATTATTGTTTTAGAACTAAAATTTACAACATTTCATTTTTTAGAACTATAACATTACATAAATTTGTTTTTTGGTAGATTGGAACCCAAATGATCCAGTCAAATGCTGGTTTTCAATAAGCGATAGCTTGAACTATTTTTCTGGCGTGAACCACTATTCCCTTAGCTGTCCAGGTAGAATTATTTCAAAAATGTATTTTACATTTGGCTTTAATATTTAAAACTGTATTGAACAATTAAATATTTAACTCTTTTTTCCATTCGATTTGTACAATCTTTTTCATTCCAATAAGAGGATTATTTAGTAAAAATAAGCCTGAAGGAATGAACATAATAATATTAAAAATATTTATTTTATAAATAATAAAGTTGTAAAGTAAAAATTACCATTCAATAGGGCAAACGACCCCAATGCCTTCAACAGGAGCTTCCACAACTATGCAAAGTTAGTGAGATACTTTAATTTCAAATAATTTTTGCAATTTTTGAACAAGCATATAAACTTTTAAAAAAACGAAAGCTTTTTCTATACAATTTTTCATATCACTATTTTCTTCAGTGATTGCAAGTTGTGGCTATGTCAAGTATGACAACAGCTCTTCAGTAAACGGTGCACGCAAGATATACCAAAGTGACCGAGACTGCAGAGACCAATGCACGGTTCAATCTTTCTGTCAAGCTTACCAATGGAACGGAGAATGCTTTTTTTTCAACACTAATGCCTTGCCAACAAGTAATGGCCAAACAGCCGGCAGCACATATTACCGTTATGTGAAGTGTCAATAAGAGGTTTAGTAAAACTGTAAAAAAAACTTTGAAATGATAGAATTATTTGTATGCTTATCCAGCTATTAAAAAACCCCCAAATTTTTTTTACAATTTAATGTTATATTAATGTTTACTAGAATAAATTCTCGTTAGATTTGGTAATAAATTAGAAAACAATTATGCAAATTCAATATTTTCCAGTAGAACACTTTAACAATAATCTTTTCACTATTTTTTTCACACTTTGTTTTTAATTGTAAGAATAAGAATCTCAAAACTGTTTGAACTAGACTTTGTCTTTTTGAAAAAATAAAGTTAACGTTTTATCAACGCACTCTTTTACGTTCAATAAATAAACTTTTTGAATGATAATTATGTGATTACTTTTCATAAAAAAAGTCATAACTTTCATGGAAAAAACGAATTAAAAATCAGCACGTTCCACAGTTAATTGTTCCCATGGATCTTTTAAACATTTAATTTCTTTTTTTAATATCTGAATTATTGTTAATTATTTTAAAATTTTAAATTTCTATTAAAAAAATCTTTAATATTTCTAAACTGGATAAAAGGTTTCTAGTATAACAATTTATAGCATAATTTACACTATTTATATGCGTTCTAAAAAATATTTTAAGTTTATTATTGTATAAATTAACTAAGAGTTTTTAAATCTTTAAAACTTATTTTCTCTACTCTTCGTTGGAAAATTTTAATGCTGAAATCCGTCTATATTATAACGCGCTTTTTTCAAATTCAAAAGAACTCTGCAATAAATTGTCCAAATAAAACAGTATTTTAACCCTTATTGAATATATGTATATATATATATATTTGAAGGTGTAGTCGAAAGTGTAGAAAAAGCTCTTGCCAAAACTGAATCTGTTGTTGTTGTGGCTGGTTTCCCCTTTCTTGTTGCAGCTTACCTGGCTTACTGCGGCCATCCCTCAACAGACTGAAAAATAACCAACAGTCAAAAAAACATTTCTTATTAATACTAATTATTTATTATTTAAAACTTAAATTTTAAAATATTATTCCCAAAACCATTTAATCGACTAATTTTTCAGTTGCTGACCAAAATTAGTAGATATAATAATTTTAGCATACGGCTGTTGTCATCTTTCATAAAAAGAGAAAGCGTGGCATACAAAAAAACTTTGAAAACTGTACGTACTCGAAGAAAAGCAAGTAAGAGTCAATATATTCGCATGAAAAAGTGAATGTTAAGTGAGACGGTAAAAAAAAATGTTAAAAGTTGAAAAGTGAAAGAGTTCCAATATCTGAGTACACCAATGAAAAGTGAAAGAGTTCCAATATCTGAGTACACCAATGAAAAGTGAAAGCGATTGCTTTGAAAAAGTAAAGAAAGGAGTGAATGAGTGGAAAAGAGTAACAGACCTGATCTGTGACCAAAGAGTTTTGACCGGAATAATGGGAGAAAGATATAAAAGCGTGGTGATACAAAGTGTATCTAAAATGATGCAATGTACACGGGCAGTGGCAATAGAAGCAAAAAGCGGAGTTTGATATAACCTAGAGCAATAAGCGCAAGACATACGTTTTGGTAACAATTTATAAATAAATGTTTTAACACTTAAAATAAATAAATTTATAGTTTTTAGACAAAGAAAGATTTTTCAAAAATACCTCGAATTTCTCATGCTACGTCGTATTTTAATCACGATTTGTGTAGGAGTTTTTACAATACAGACTTTAAGTTTAAGACTAAACATATGTTTTAAATCTTCATTTTTAAATTTTAAAAATTTGAAATTAGATCTAGAGATTTTTATGAAGTTTATAAAAAAGGACGTGCTAAAAGTTGTAAAAACTTAAAGCATCTCCAAACTCTCTGAAATACTTATTTATTTATTTTTTATGTCGAAGGAACTGGTTGAATGTTTCAGAACTTTTTTCTCTTATCCATGACTCACACTATTAAGTTTGAAAAGACACCGAAGTTTGAAATTTCAATTAAAGTAAGCAGATTGGGCTGACAAAAAGCAATGTTTATTAGTTGTAATTTCAAAAGTAAACTGTAAGTTGTATTCCTGTTGAAAATGTAACTACAAAATAAATTGTTAGTTTCATTTTATATATAAAAATTCATTGATGTGAGCAATGCTCACCACGAGCATTGTTATGAATATTTGAAATAGGATATGTCTTTACAAACATTGATATTTTAAAAAATTATTTCTAAAACTAAAATGAAACAATAGTTTGTAAAAGCCAAAAATTATTAAAAACTAAATTAAATTTTATATCTGGTTAACAAAACGACTGGAAACAAAAATGGATAGTTGCTATAATATAGACCTATAAATATTGTTAACAAATCTTAAATAATTAAAAATGTATTTATTTTCTTGTATCAACCATTACATTTCAAATGATAATCATCTTGAAACAAGATTGTTTATTGACATCTTAAATGGGTGATTCCTGGAGCTGGGAAAGTGCTTGCAAAGGTGGAAAAATAGCACTTTTGGCCTGGTCCAGCAGTCGGATTCCAGTCAATGCCCAAGGGGCATGGAGGAGCAGCACCTACAGCAGGTTTAGCAGCAATACAAGCCAACTGACAGGCAGCAAGGGTATCAAAAATCTGTGCTTCTCCCCCTGGACTGTTCGTATCAGCTTGTGTAATCCAGGTGCATCGCACATCTGTGTTTTTTATATTTTAAAACTGAAGATTATTGCATACTTAATTATATTATTATTTAAAAATTTGAAAATTAAATTATTTGAATAATCAATTTTACAAATCTAGCTTATTTATTTATATTTGCTAACAACTTATTTTTTGACTTACCTCTGGGTAAAGTTGCTGAAAATGATGATAATAGCGGTTTAAAAATTTATATAAAACTGAGTATACAATTTTTATCAAACATTTTGAAACTTCATTGAATTTAATAAAAATGATAAACTCACTCGTAATCTGAAGGGTAGCTGTAAAAATATTTATACAAATTAATATTTAATTCAAAATTATAAGATGGATTCAACTTTCAATAAGATCCAAATATTTTTTAATCTTACAAGTTTTATAATTACTTTATAAATAAAATTCCTTTCACTATTTATATGTCTCAATAACAAAATCTTTAAAATGTGATTCAGATTTTTCTTCAAATTTATTGCTAAAATATTATTACTTATTGATGTTTTTTAGGTTTGAAAAATTTCAAATTGGTTACTTACTTTGCTGTGGATTTGTCGTAGCCCCAGACACTGTTTTTGGGAATTAAAAAATTATTTAAATTGGTTATTAATGCTCCAATCAACTACCATGGAGTTTTTAACTAAAATCATACCAAAACTTTTTTATATTCGTTGCTTTTAAATTATCATTATTATAAATTTCCATCGTTCTTTTTTATTTAATGAATATTTCATTATATTTTTTAAAACCTTTTCCCAATACCTACATGAACAAACGTAGTGGTCAACATTCGGAACATTAGAGTTAACAGTTGCGGTGAGAGAGAACCAGCATTGGTTGTTAATGTTGTTGAAGTCAAATCCGAGCTGGCAAGTGGTGTTTATGAGGGTCAAGCATTTGGTTTGGCATTGTGCTAAAGTCGTTGCTTCAATCTGGAGTTGGCCACCAGCTGTGTTGCTGTTCGTCGAAATGCTCCATGCGCACTCTGGTGGGTTGGGTGTGTTTTTTATAGGTCTTTCAATCGACATATCACCCATTTCTAAACAAAGAAACAAAAACATACTTGGCGTCATAACTGGCACGTAATGAGTGATTCCCGTTCCAGGAAACGTGGACTGCATGGTAGAGAACCAACATTTTGAGCCGTCAGGTTGGCCTGCGTTCCAGTCAAAACCGTATTTGCAAGCGGTCGTAACCATCAAGATACATTGCATTTTGCATTGGTCCAATGTGTTAGCATTTATTTGTCGATCTCCATTAGGTGAAAACGTATTTTCAGCCATGCTGAAAGAATACTCTGCATGGTGGGGGAAAAGACAAAATTAGTTTCTTCAGTGTATAAAACATACAAGAAACTTGAGGTAGAGTTTTTGGATCGGCTCAGATTGACTTAACCAATTATCTTCAACTACTTTTATTATTAGAAAAATAACAAACCCATTCCTCCAGTGCCTCCAGCGTTCATAAGAGTTGCTTGAAAATATATGTGTTATAAGTTTGAATAAATAATATTATTAATGACTTTATTTAAATTTTTAGTAAAACAATTTGATACTAAATTAATTTGAAAATCTCACTATTGGATTTTTAAATTAAATAATTATTTATTTATTCTTATTATTTAATTTGTAAAATCTGCTAAATACGGTGTTCCAAAACTTTATAATATTTAATTTTCATCTGAAATTTTAATATCAAGAATATTCCTAAATAGTTATTAGATGCAAATATAATTCAACAAGTCAACAAAATAAGTAAAGCTTACTCCCAAATGCTGAACCAGTAGTGGGGCCTGAAAGAGTTGTGAAAAGTATTTTTAATAACTTTCTTTCTTGAAACCAGTTTGACTTCAAAAATGTTTTTATAAATTATCGAAATACCCGTATTATGAAAAATGTGACAAACCTCCGCAAGATAGGCTGTAATGCACGACACCATTGAAAGTATTGAGAGTGCTGGTGGTGGAAAACCAGCATTTGAAGTTGGTCTGTCCGTTTTGCTCCCAGTCAAACCCGAATTTGCACGTTGTGTCTTTACCGGCCAGACAAGCTGCTCTGCAAGTTTCAAGGGTGTTGAAGTTCTGGTTCAGTCCACCTCTTGTGTTCATGTTTTCCATTGGAGCCCAAGTGCAAGTGCCTGTGTGGATTTTTCAAAATGCGGGTTTTTTTTTTAATCGAATTGGTTTTATGATCTGAAAATTGATAGTTTTGGAATTTTCAAATGGTTTATTTAAATATGTAATGAATTTTTATACATATTTTTAAATATTGAAGCCAAATCTTACCAGCTCCACCTGTGAATGGAAATAAAAATAGATTGATGTTTTGAATGAAATATGAAATTAAAAAAACTTTTTGTAAACAATATCTAAAGATGGAACGTAAATTTTTTTTATTTATTAAAGTAAATAAATAAATAAAGTATAAAAAAAACAATATTTGAAAATAAAAATAACCGCAGCTAAGAGAGTAGTGGTCAACGGCTGGGTAGACGGTGAGAGTTGAGCTGATTGCAAACCAGCATTGGAAGCCCGGCTGGGCGCTTTGATTCCAGTCAATGCCATTAGCGCAACCGCTAGTCTGCTTGGCGATGCAACTTGCCTGACAAGCGGCCAGGGATGTGATGGCTGCTTGTGAGACACCATTCGGACTGTTTTGGCCTGCTGTTTTTGTCCAAGTGCAGCCTGACGTTGAAAAAAATAAATAGTGATGATTTGAATATCTTAATGTTAAAATTAAGTTTTATAGACTCAAAAGTGTGAAAAAGTTATTTTTAAAAATGTAATTTTTAATTTAAAGCATACCATCAGGTGTAGAAGTGACTCCTGGGGCTGAAAACAAGTAAAGAATGAATTAAAAAGTTAATTATAAATTGAACAACTATTTTCAAATAATAACTTATTGAGTTTTTTGGGATTATTTTAATAAATATTTTTCATATTAAATTAATAAAATATTTATTCTTATAAACGTTAATCTCACAAGAGCACTGGGGGTTGTAATGAGTAATTCCTGGGGCGCTTTGCGTGGTGGCAGTAGTGGAAAACCAGCACCTGGCTCCAATCGGTGCACTTGGCACATAATCGAAGCCGTACTGACATGTAGTTTTTACTTCAGTCTCACATCTGATAATTTAATTGAAACTTTTAATTCTGAAATAATATTTTTTCAATTAATGATTTTTTGATAAATTGGTTTGAAAAAAGGCTTCATATGTATACGATTTTGCCTACAATTTTACTTTACACAACCAATACATTCAAGATGTGCTTTTTTATTGTTCGCTTACCTGGCTCTACATTCAGCAAGGCTGTTCAAGGTGTTCATCAGCATTCCCGAAGGACTGTTTTTGTCAACCAACTCAACAAACGTGCAGGCTAAGTCAGTTTTAAGGATTAAATTATTTGGTTTATGATAAATAGAAAAATACATAAATTAAAAAATATTTACACAATTATATAAAATACATACAAACATACAGAAGTGCTTATATATGCAAATAAATCAATTTAAATATAATTAAATATTAAGTTATAACAATTTATGAAAAATATAGTAGGGGGGGGCATAAGTAGGCAAAAAAACGAAAAATTTGAAGTTTGTTACGTCCACTTGGAATATGGCTCACTAGGTTATTTCATGAATATTTAATATTGGAAGTTGGTACCCAAAAAACTAAATCGAAGATTTAGGCTTAAGCCTCAGCGTTTTCAAGTAAAATGAAATCATTAGATAAGTTAATTTACACAAATTTGAGATAATAAGGTTACTTAATATAATTCTTAAAATAATATAAAATTATAAATATTTAAAAAAAGATATTTGTGCCGCCCACACTACACTGGGCTTAGGCAGTGGCATGAATAAAGTTCTGCAATTGGTTGAAACGGATATAACGGATATAAATCAGGTTTAAAAAGTTGTATGGTGGAAATAAACGTATATACAAAAAATAAAAGTGTAGATGGACATGCACTTGACATGTGTCTTCAGCTGGTGGCTTCTGAGCTCAGTTAAACCCTGGAACCGATTCATTGAGTTTCTCCACTACCTTGAGAAAATAATGGTATCCAGGGGTTGTTTATTTACGAAAACAACAAATTCGGGGTTTTTCAAGGCAACAACAATTCTTATAGGCCTCTTTAATAATCTCGCTGAGTTCTCAAGCCAAAACCCACAGATAAACAATCGCCTAGGATGTCTAGTCAGAGAAGTTCTGGAACCTCCCTATTTCAAGTTGTTCGGATGGTGTTTTTTGGCTTGAATGTGCATTTGGTGTCAAAAGCAACAGTTGAGCACTTGGAGTAAGTCTATAAGTTGTTTACTATTAAGCAGCCTCTTCTCAAGACGGTTTTAGATAGACAAAAGAGAGACTAGGACATTGATAAAGAAGCCTTACCTATGAAGTACCTAATCAGTGAGCAGGCTCTAAAACTGATGGCACTCTATTTCACAACCTTGGAATGGAGAGGCAGTGTGGTAAGGGAAACCGTAGTAAATTGAATGCAGTCAGTTGATCCATCATCCTATAAAAAGCCAGCAGCCTAGAGATGGACAGATCCCGTCTTTCGGAGGCTCCAATGCAACGGGTCAAACAAAAAAACAGTCAAAACTTAAATAAAGTAAAGAAAAGAAAACTAAGTTTTTTTAAAGCAAAAGTTTAAAAAAGCTGGTTTATAGAAAGAAGCGAAAAAGACTTAAACTTTTATGCCTGTTGAAATCAAAAAATGATCCTTTCACTGAAAATGAAGAAGTTTAAAAATCTTTTGAAAATGAAAGTATCAACTAAGAAAGATTAAAAGATATATAAAAATAATAAAGTTTCAAAAAGTTTGAAAAAATGTGTTTTTCAAGTTAATATTTTGTGGGTTTTTTTTCAATCGCGGGTGGGGGTTGCGGTTATTTTTGACATAAAAATTAATTTTTATGTCAAACTTCTAATATTGTTACTGTTAATCATGTCCTAAGTGGACGTTTTGAAGTTTTGAAATCGATGATTATGTTCCTCCTACTATAGATGTATTTTGAAAAAAACGATTATTTGAAATTTTGCATGGTCAAAATTTTATATATAAATGCCTTTAAACATTAAAATTTCAATAATTTTAATAATTAAAATTGTATTTTTGTGAAATAAAAAATATATAAATTCCAGTTAATTATATTAATCAATCGAAAAATCGAAAAAATTGTTTCTCACTTGTAGAAGTTCCTGCGAAAAAATATTTATGTATAATTGAAAGCGTTTTGATGTAAAAATGAAAAATAATTGAACCGCAATATTGTTATTTTAATTAAATGACTTAAAATAATATCTTTTCATGAAATTAATTATTTGTAAAACCTTTATTCAATAAAAAATTCTGGAATTCTAAAAGAAACTTCTTCTTACTTTGGCAACTGGGCGTGTAATGGTTAACTCCAATGAAGGTGGTAAGAGTGCTTGAAACGGAAAAATAGCATCGGAAGCCAACGGGAGCAGAAGGCTGGAAATCAATGCCATACTGACAGGATGAAGTGTCCGCAGCTGTTAAACAAGCTTGTTGGCAATCGACCAAAGTGTTGTAGCTACCCATCACTTTTCCCTGGGGACTGTTTCTGTCCGCTGTCATGTTCCAGACACAAGCTAAAGAAAGAAGTAAATGGTGAATAATTAGTTTTGATTGTTGGTAAGTCAGGAAAACTGAAAAAGTGAGGCATTGAAATGAAATTTAAAAAACGTTCCTATATGGAATTAATTTAAGATATTTACTGATCTTAAAAAACGGGACTTCAGTGAGAGTTAATTAAATCAACAAAAATATTGGAGAGAATCATCAAAATGTTTTTCATTAAACGAAATTTCTAATAAAATCCAAACAATAAGCTACGCACGAATCGGGCAGTTAAGTGTGTAGTGGCTGACTCCGGGATAGGATGAAAGCTGGCTAGTAGTGGACACATAACACTGGCTACCCTTAGGCACTGTAGGGTTAAAGTCAAAACCAAATGGACAATTGTTCACTGCCAAGCACGCAGTCTTGCAAGACTCTAAGTCTCCGGCCGCGGTGATGAGATTGCCTCCAGGACTATTCTTGTCAGGTGTCACGTCGTACGTGCATTCTTGAAGGTTGAGGGTGAAAGTGGGTAATTAGGCGAATGAGTATTTTTGAGCGTAAGTGCCGAAAATATCGGATTCTGAAGTACTAAATTAAAAATTCTAAAAATGTATTAATTGAAATTATTGTTGATTAGTCTATGCCCTTGCAATATCTCTTTATAATAACAGATTTGAAATTATTTCACAAAAATATTTTTTTCGAATCTTCTAATCAGAATAAATTATGTTCAAATACAAATTTAAATTTTTGTTGAAAGATTTTTTACAATTAAAAAGTTTTTAACAAATATTTAAATAGTTGTTTTAATAATTAAATGTTAGAACATTCAACTTACTAGGAGATTCACTTGAAACTGTAAAAATGAGAATATACCATACAGAAATCTATTTAATGAAATAATTATTTTTCAATTAATTATTTTTCAATTAATTATTTTTCAATTAATTATTTTCCAATTAATTATTTTTCAATTAATTATTTTTCAATTAATTATTTTTCAATTAATTATTTTTCAATTAATTATTTTTCAATTAATTATTTTTCAATTAATTATTTTTCAATTAATTATTTTCCAATTAATTATTTTCCAATTAATTATTTTTCAATTAATTATTTTTCAATTAAGTATTTTTCAATTAATTATTTTTCAATTAATTATTTTTCAATTAATTATTTTCCTATTAATTATTTTTCAATTAATTATTTTTCAATTAATTATTTTTCAATTAATTATTTTTCAATTAATTATTTTTCAATTAATTATTTTCCTATTAATTATTTTTCAATTAATTATTTTTCAATTAATTATTTTTCAATTAATTGTTTTTCAATTAATTATTTTTCAATTAACTATTTTTCAATTAACTATTTTTCAATTAACTATTTTTCAATTAATTATTTTTCAATTAATTATTTTTCAATTAATTATTTTTCAATTAACTATTTTTCAATTAATTATTTTTCAATTAATTATTTTTCAATTAATTATTTTTCAATTAATTATTTTTCAATTAATTATTTTTCAATTAATTATTTTTCAATTAATTGTTTTTCAATTAATTATTTTTCAATTAATTATTTTTCAATTAATTATTTTTCATCAAAATTAAATAAAATGAATTCCAGCTTACGTTTATAGTCGTAGTGGGTAACTCCGGGGTAACCTCCAACATTAAGCTTGGCTGAGGAGGCAAAGTAACAACCACTACCAGCAGGGAGAGATGGGTTGAAGTCAATTCCGTACATGCACTCAGTGTCTTTCGCTGCAAGACAGCCATTCTTGCATTGGTCTAATGTCCCGAAGTTCGTTTTGAGGGTTCCACCAGGGCTATTGCTGTTGGCAGTCTCTACCCATATGTATTGGGAACCTGGTCGTGTAGAGTTCAGATTTGATTATTAAAAAGAGTTTTTTGATATTTTTATGTATAGATTTGTTTATGATTTATTGATTATAAAGTACATCTTAATTTTAGTAACGTATAATGTAGTGTGATTAAAAGATTTTGGTGTGGCAGGGTTGTCTACTGCGATGAAAAAATATATTTAATTCTTCAAGATGTTTTTTTTTCTAAAAGTTAAGTTGTATAGATTTGAAGCTTATATTTATTTTAGTCTAATTTCGTAAGTAACTGATCATTTTTCAATTTTTAATTATTTTTAAAGAATTTTTTCTCGAATCTAACCTCCAGAACCCGATGCCGGTGTTGTCACGACT
The DNA here is from genome assembly GCA_943735955.1 of Piscicola geometra. Lineage (NCBI taxonomy): Eukaryota > Metazoa > Annelida > Clitellata > Hirudinida > Piscicolidae > Piscicola > Piscicola geometra. The sequence continues at coordinate 6,937,383 of OX030958.1, read as the reverse complement.
GCATGAAATGGTTGGTGAGAACGTTAATAAAAAATTACTAATAGACTTTTTTCATTCTATTACTATACTTCAAAAGTAAAGGAAAAGCATGGTAACAGTTAAGCTTTCAAGCCATTATATTCTAGTTGAAATAGTTTGAAAACAGAAATATTATCAGAGCTAGTGTAATATTAAAGGGAAAGTTCTTTTATGGAATTATTAATATTATGATAATTTAATTTCCGAATTTGAAAAATAATGAGCAAAATAATCGTAATTGGCAAAACTGTGAAAACGATTAAATGATGAATTGTTTTCAACGGTTTATAAAAAAACTGGCAAAAGTACAATATGTATGGAGTACAAAATATTTTTTTTCGTTTAGCTACTTCTAAAGTATGGTTTTTCTTTTACCCTATTTTCATTAAAAACATTTTCACCTATTTATAAATCCATATTTTCATCTTTACTTTTATTTATTTATTCAGAGTGTCATTAATATATTTATCAACTATTCAATCCAATCTTTTTTCAACTTACTCTGAGAATTGTCAGTAACTTTTGTAGTAACAAGAGCAGAGGCTGGAAAAGAATGATTTTGGTTTAAAAAACAATTAAAGATATGTTTTGTAAAACATTTAACAGTAAAATACTATCATTCCAGTACAAATAAGTTACATTTTCTATAACATAGGAAAGTATGGTTCATTTAGAAAATTGCATACATCCAATCTAAGCGCATTAAATTTCCATAACTCAGCCACTCTAATACGTACAAGTGCATGTGTAATGGCTGTGTCCCGAAGCAGAACTGGTGACGGAGGTTGTGGAAAGAAAGCATCTTACTGAAACGGTTCCAGGAACATAAATGTAGTCAAAGCCAAAGGCACAAGCGTTAGCTTGTGCAAGACAGAGAGTCTGACAGGCTTCCAGGGAGGAGGCGGAGGCCTGTGCTATAGAGCCTGCTGTATTCACGTCCCTGACCTCGGTCCAACTGCATGCTATAAAATAGAAGCGACTTATGACACTGGAAAGACACTTTTTATCCATAATGTTGGTAACCAGCATTATTTCTATATTTCAATTTCAAAATACATTTTAAAATGGTTAGTTTAGAATGATTAATTTATATATTATTTTTTTACATTTTCACTTGGTTATTTTAAATTTAATCGAAGATTTGTTAATTTTTTACATTTTATTTTCATCAATATCATTTTATTAATAACTGAAGGCGTCTTATGTCAAAATTAATATATAAAAATACTTTTATATTCAAAATAAAAAAAGTTTTTATAAAAAGAAAATAGAAATAAATTTTATTTTTCACGTTGAAAAAGCGTCAAGGTGAAAATTTTTTATTATTACAGCCTCAAGCTTTAGAAACGTATGAAAATTGTTTTCTGTGAAATAAAAGCTTTGAAAATAGAAAAAGGAAAGCAAAAGATCAAAAGATTAAAACATATATGAAATAGGTGAAACTCGATTAATAAAACCTTAATAGAAAAATTTCACGTGTTAAACTTATAAAAAACGGTTTTAAAAATTCCAAAATTAAGATGATGAAATTATTTACTTTGAGACGAAATAATAGGTAGACAGGTCAAAATGAGGACGAAGACGGATGCGAACACCATTGCTTCGCAGTTGTAGTTGTAGTTCTGAAAGTTCAACAATCTATCAAATTTCTTAGGATATATTGTGTAATAACAAATTGGATTGATTTTTCTTAGTTAGATTTAGAATAAAAAGTAAGAAAACAATCTCGATAATCGGACTTAGTATGAAAAGAATGTTCGCTTAAAAAGAAATTAGAATAGTTTCAAAGTCGATTCCATTTGAGTTGATAAAAAGATTATCAAATGAACATTTTAGACTAATTAAACGAACTTACTGAAAGAAGTTTTCTTGAGCTAACACACTTCTGAAAGAAATAACTAGCTTGCAGAGAATTTATATTTGAACATTATATTTATACAATTATTTAATTTTGTATTGTATACTTATATTGTATACAAATATACTTATAATGTTATTAATTGTTTTTATATAGCTCTATAATGAAAGTATTTATAGTACATTGTCACAGTCTATAAATTTCATAGAATCGCTATGAACTTTCTTAGCATTGAACACTTTCATACTAAAGAAATATCAAACTTTCTTAACCAAGCAATACCCTAAACCTCCATTCACTCGCATAGTCAAGCTACACTTAGCAATCGAAGATTGTCTTCAGATAAGATATTCAAACATACATTCTTTTACATACCTGCTCCTCGGAGGCCCTTAGTCATTGACGCCTTAAACAGGTATCGGCACGATCACGCCGTCGCTGAAGCGTAAAAGATCACCTTCAATGATCCTCTTTGTGTATGCGCACAGATAAATTTGGCACTTTTACAAATTATTAAACGTCTAAAATAAAAGTTGAATTTCTAAATATTAGTGTACATGGATATATAAAGCTTTTTACATCTATTTGTTTTGCCTTTCTTGTGGAAGCAATACAATTTTTATAACGCTAGTGATCTAAATTATAAATTTTAAAACAAGTACATTTTAAATCTGAAACCAATATTAACCATTGGCGGCTCTTTCAATCCAAATTATCACAATCAAAATGCAATGATAGACCCATGAAATTGTAAGACTTTGTGCACGCCTATATGAATTATTTTTCCACCAAATTCTTCTACTTTTATCAATCCAAATATCAATATGTTAGTAAGTTTCGCATCGAGTTCCTTGGACCTGAATACTTATTCAATGATTGGCTGGCGAGCGGGTTGGCTTAGATGGTAAGTCGTTAGACCTGCAACTTAAAGGTCGCCAGTTCAAATCCCTGTACAGCCAACCGTGAGCTATCATATACCTAGTGTATAGGATGCGGTGTGAGTGGCGCTTCAGTTGCGTGCCCGGGCGCTATACAAAACTGACAATTATTTTTATAGTATAATAATTATTCTTCAAAATCCAGAGTTCAGTACAACGAAGCAGGTTCTCCTTGAAGCCTCAAAGAAAAAGAAATAGAAGACTTTCATAAAAACCGCAAGAACTTGGAGGCTGATACAATACAGAGATAAAGAAAATAGGAGCTGCTAGAAAAACTCACCATGAACCAACGGTCTATATCCCAGAAGGAAAAAGGGATAGATGTAAGTAAGAAAGTATAATAATTTGTGTGGTAAAAGAGTGCGTGTTGGTTGTTTCTACATGTTCTCACGTTCAGTCAGCTTATCTAAGTTTCAATAATTTATTTAGTAGATCACATTTATTTGAACTATTTGATGCTAGAGGTGATGTTGAAGATCGCATGGTGATAATAATGGAAAAATGTGTAGCCCATGGAGATGACCAATTATTGACTTATTGTGATTATGGTTATGTGTTAAATGCTTAAAATTGGTAAACCTTGCAAAATTGAGAATAAAACAAAAAGTGTGTTACTGATAAAGAAAATATCATGACGCCGATGCTTTTCACAGAAACTTTTAGTGAGTTAGATAATGAAGATTTGAATGATTTTTTCATCAGGCCTAAAAGGGCGTCAAAGTTTGGCTGAAAGCACCAGCATGTCAAAGTAGACCATTTGCATGACAAAATGTTTGTAGCAAGCTACACGACTCACGTCATATTCTGCTCGTGACTAGGCCCATTCTAGAGGTAATACTTAAAATGTCGAACAAGAAAGGCGTGACATTTTTTTTATTAATCTCGAAACAAATACCAATAGCTGAATTTGAAACGTTTATTTGTCTACTTTTTCTTGCGAGTGTTTTCAGATCATCAGCTTAAGGCACAAAAGAACTGTGGCACCACCAAGATGGTCAGTAAATTTCTCGCGTTGTCGTGTCGAAAAACGATTCAAACTCTTGTTTCCAGTTTTATGATTTGACGAGGGAGAGATTAAATTTCTCAGACTAGCAAAAGATAAACTCGTGCCTATTTTTAATGTGTGATTAGGCTAGTTGAATCCTCCGAGGTTAAGAAAGATTTGTAACATTAATAATACAGGAATACAAAGAAAACATTAATAACTACTAAAAACTAGTTCACTCTGCATGAATCTCGTCAGGGGGTTTAAAAACTAAAGCAAACTTTTTATTTTTACATAGACAATTGAATCCCATGAATTTATTTGTAATCTGATTGTAAAAACAGGAAAAAATGTTCAATAATAGTTAAGATTAGTTCTTAATATTTTCTACAACCATTGAATTTGTTTGTGTCATTCAACTTTTTAATAAATAATAACTTCAGAATAATAAGTTCAATATCATTATAAATATAAAATTCTTTCTAGTTTATGTTTCATGAAAAATATTAATTTATTATAATCGTAAAAAAGTGGCGTAAGATCTATGCATGATATTTTTTAAAAAAATCTTATGCAACACGAATTTCTTTGCTTTATTCTTACTTTTTTATGCAAAAAAATTTACAAATTTTAAGTTTTGAAGTTGTCAATAAACCATTTATAAATTTATTACAATGGGCTATAAATGGTGTGAAGTACCCCTTAAAAGTTTAAAATTATGCATTTTAAAAATAATTAATTGAACTGATGAGGAGTCAAAGTATTAAAATTGATACAAAGTGACATCTCATAATAAAACTGCATTTGAGAATATTTCCATAACTTAGAGTTTAATTAATAATCGTGGTAGCGCTAAGAAGAACAAATACATCAGTTAGGCAACATGACACTGTACAACTCTCTCATCGTCCGGATTGCCCTCTATGGATGTAAAACGTGGAATTTAGAAAAAGCTGGAAAAAGACAACTGTTTGTTTTTGAAATGACGGTGTTTAGCAAAATATCATGGACAAGATGTGAAATGACCACGTCAAGAAGACGTTCAAGCGGAAACGATAGTTCCACGAGCACACCAACGTCAAAACTTGTGGTTCAGGCATGTACTCCGAATATACAAAAAAAAACTTTCAAACATAACACTGATTGGTAGAGTGGACGCCACAACTAAAAGAAAACACCCAAGAACAACATGGTCATTCGCAGTATTCTCAAGATACGAAGAGGGACAGTTAACGATAACATGGTTGGACCAAGTTAAAAACCACTGGCGTTTATTTTCTAATCATGGGAAAGTCTATTTCGATGTGCCCCAGCACTAAGAGAAGATGAAGCGAGAGAATCCTGTAAATGTTGTGAGCTAAAGTACAAAAGACACTCAATCACGACAAAGTTGTCGTGTATTGCCTATTCTCAAAGACATTCCTTCAACAATAGCAAGACAATTCTTTAAACGGAAACAATCAAAGATTGGGCTAGAAAGTAGAGAAAAGTCGTGGTTTTCTGATTAGAACTCAGGTAGAGTTGTAAAAGAACGTAGCTTTTGAAAACTTCATAGTTCAACTTTAGTCTCATTCCAGTGTGGCATTGTGACCTACTGCAAAATGTCAAAAAAAATTTTACCTGAATTAATGCTTCTTTTTTGTTTAAACGAGTTATTATAGGCCGCAAAAGAAATTTTAGTTTTAAATAGAAGGTTTACAAATTTGTCCGAAATAAGAACCTAGAAAACAACTATTTTTTCGAATAAAATTGTGTCTTAAATTTTTGCGTGTCTGAAGAATATGGTATTATACGGCAGTCATCGAAACAACTGTGATTGTGCGACACTTATTCTGAACTTGCAATTAAGACATACCGTAAAATACCGATATGTTCAAATACAATTTATTTTTATTAGTAATAATTGTAAAAATTTTATTTATCAAAAAATAATTCCAAACTGTGTTAAATTTGAATGATGTTAAAATGACAAAAACTACAAAGTACAGCACTAGTGTCATAAATATTCTTCAGTTAATAAGATTTGAATTTTACACAATAATAATTTAGAATACCTATATTTCAAGAAATGTGAATAAGCATTTATTAAAAATTTGATAAAACTTTGATATTTTACGGTAGTCGGATGCCAAAATGAAGTAAATAGGTTATGCAATTACTATTACTCATTCTTATTATTGTGAATAGTTCAATTTGTAATATTAGTTTGTAAACGAATTTTATATAGAAATATAGTTTTAAATAATTGAAATATAGGTATATTTTGAAACATATCCAAGAAATTTTTTGGAAAAACCGTGATTTGAAATTTTATCTATAAAAAACATGAATTCATTTTTAATAAACTAGTTTTTGAGTGACTTTTATAATTCACTTAAAAGTAAATTTCCAATACATTAAATATTTGCCGAATGCTGGTAGGAAGGCTGATTGCACACTGAGAGTCGATTTCTAAATAGTCACGACACAGCTATTTTAAAGACATTACATGTTCTTTCTAACTTTAATTAGTAATTTTAAAATTGTAAAAACAACAACAAATACTACTGGCTTGAAGCAAGCATCTTTTTTTTGAAAAAGAAACAAGATTTTCAAATAAAATTCTTTTGTTTCAATATTCATAATGAAGTTTCTTAAATGATTTTCTAAACAATGAATTTACCGTAAAATACCAATATATTCTCACACTTTTAAATATGTGTTTTTTCTAATTCGAATTCCATAAATTAGAAACTGATAAGCGTTGAAGTTCTTTGTTCATTAGTCTTTCTATTCTTAGTCAAATTGAAGTATTCATAATATTATTTAAAATCAGTAATTTTTCGCCATAATTACCACTATTGACATTTTAGTTTTAGAATTTATTTGGAACTAAGAGCCAAAAAACCATTATATTTTCTAAAATACTCATATCCGAACAAGCTGTAATTTTACAGTAAGTATATATTTATCGACTTATTCCCAAATAGGTACAGCTCAAACAAAGAAAAGATAGTTTAAGTCACTTTAATATAATTTTTCTAAACTTTTCTTGAAATTTTCCATTTTTTTCAATAGTTACATATTTTAAAATCGAACATTTTAAAATTATTATGTAAAACTTCTAACAAATCTCAATTTATTTTTAACATATTTAATCTATAAAATATTAAACGAATAATTCATTTTAATAGAGCTCAGTCTGTTATATGTGGTGGTTCTTTAGAGTCGATTACAACTGTTAGCCTTGTAGAAAATATATAAATCTTCTATATTTAATCAAAACGTCTTTCTATATTCATGATTTAAGGAAATTTCTAAGATTTATTTGTTTTGATATTTTACATCTAAAATAAGAACTCGAATATTGCAAAAAGGAATTTTTGAAAAATATGTTTACTTTTTTCAAAAACAAATTGTCTTTAAAAAAAATATTATTTTAACTACGGGGGCACATGTTTCAATTAAAAGTTATTTTGCCAAACAAATTCTTCGAAAATTAATTTAATTTTCTGTTTTTATTGGCTTTTACTTCTTTTTTAATTAGCGAAATAGGCATCAATTTTGGATTTTAAGTTTAGGGCGTTTTTGAACTCATATAAGTGGATATTTGAAATATTTCAAACAATTCCTAAAAATATACAAAACATTTCATAGATTAAACTTATAATGAAGCATAAGAACTTAGGAAGATAGGGGCACAGAAGCTATTCTACGCTTGAAACTTTGGCTGTGTAGTTTACAAGCATTCGAAGCAGAACAATAGTTTGTTAGCTTAATCTTAAACTCAAATCCGTTGGTAAATATGCACTATTTAATTTAAAAATCACGAAGGTTTTGAAAATATGAACTAAAAGTTTCTTAAGTAGCTTTTATTTTCATTTCAGGCAATACTTAATGTTAAATCAAAATTAGTAATTAATAAAAAAACTTATTTATTACAATTCATTTGTATTATTATTATTATTATTAAAAGAACTCTTGAAACAGCAATGTTATTGTTTCAAACAGAAATAATGCATTATTCATTGATTAGTAAAGAAATAAATCTCTTAGTCTTGAATAAAAGAAACTGAATACTTCACTATAAATATATCTTGTTTTCCAAAATAAAATTTTTGGGAAGTTTATGAATAAAATATATTATTTAAAAATTCTCAATAGACTCAAAAGATTTAGGAAAATTCAAAATAAAACAAAATAAATAAATGAAACCATTTTCTTCCGAAAAGCTAAATTCTATAACAAAACGTTTTAAAATATGTACAAACAAAATAAACTTTGTATGAATGTGAGCTTCTGTAGTATTAAAGGGATAATTTAGAATTAAAGAATGTTTATGTTTATGTACAAAAATGAAAACGTAGAGATAATTTTATTTTTACAGCTGGTTATATAGATCAAAACTTTCAAGAAACAAAATCTTGCATTAAGAAGAATCGTTTTTTGTTTGAAAACCACGCACACTAAATATTCGCCCATTACTGAAAATATTATCCCCATAAAACTAATAACTTGTAATTTTTCATTGGAGAACGAAAAAATAAAGAATAAATTTCAATAAAAATTATCATGAAAATTTCAGTATTTCGATTGCTGTGCTTCCAAAGAAACTCACACAAGTTGAACTCCACTAAATTGAACGATAGTCGAAAAAGTCATATAGTTCGATTTAAGATTTAAATTTAAGATTTTATCTTAAATTCAAATTTATAAATAAATATATCTGGAAAAATCTATCCAGCTTTTTGAGAACGATTTTAGAAAACTGTTTTTCAAACTTTTGAAAATAAGCTTACGAATGAAAATCTAGTTAGAATTCATTCCCGTATTGATGTTTTTCAAAATCTTAATTATCAGTTCTTAAAACAATTTCTGCGTGTCCTATTATATTGGAAAGACAAGAGGATGACATAATGAGATCATAAAAGATAAAAATATTCATAAAATATCCTTTCACTTTTTTTAAATTTTCAATGAAACCAGCGTCTTCACTCGCTCTTTATACTATTGAGAATACCGTATTTTTTATCAACCGGCTCAAGTTATGATTTTAGTAGTATTGAAAAAAAAATCAAATTATTTTTAATAGAAAAAATATTTTATTTTCAGGTTAAATGTCTTTATCTTTTTTGTTTCATTTAACACGCAACGTGGCGAACGAGAAAAATAATTATTTTAAAAAACCTTTTTTATTATAAGTTATTTTTCTTTTTTCAATGCATTTAGTAAAAATTATTTTGTTTGAAACTATTAAAGTAAGTTGTATCTGTTAATTAACTTTTTTAAATATTTATTTTACTTCCTCATTTCGATACTGTCAACAAAAGCTTTCTGGAATCAAACTTGAAAACAAAGTATTAATAAACAAACTTAAATTTAAATTAAACTTTTTCCTATAAACATTTGTTTATTCTTGATGCTCTTTTTTTATTTAAAAAGCATTTATTCATAACTGTAGGGACAAGTCACAAAGTTTAACAACACTAACCAAAAAAACCTTTATCATTGTAACTAAACACATCTGAAAACTGCCAAACAAAAAAGATTTTTTTTAGCAGATCACATGGCCGCACAGTACAAAGGTGAGAGGGACGCCAATGGCTTGATGACTGGCTCCGGAGAGCTCATCCTGCCTTCGGGAATTCGCTATTCCGGAAAATTTGAACGAGGGCTCCCCAACGGAAATGGCACTGTAGAATTTCCTAATGGAGCTAGGTTAGTTGAGTTTTTAAAATAAATATTTGTATATCTTTAAAATCTTGAGTTTATGCAAGCTATTTCATAACTTCCATATTTGCTCATTTCATTGATTCATTTTGAAATTTTGAAATTATAAACATGTTATACAAAAATGAACCAACATATCTTCAAGTATTAACAAAGTCTTTGAGAAAAGAAAAAAAAGAAATGTGTAAAAAAGTTTCACAACTTATGTTTTGTCTGACACTCATCTCAAAAATATATCAATAAAACCATCTACAGATATAGTGGCGATTTTTTGGGTGGAAAGATGGAGGGACAAGGAATGTACGAAAAGGAAGCTTGCAATTACAAGGGACAGTTCAGTGACAGCTGTTTCAATGGAGAAGGTTAAAACTATTTAGTTTTGTAAATCTTAATTCCAATCATAATCATTAAAATCTTTATACATATTATTTCTTTTTATATTATCATCCTCAGGCAAGATTACTTTCAGAGATAATACAACAGGCATACCAGCGTACAAAGGAGTTTTCAAAGAAGGGTACTTTAATCGAACTCAATTTTGAAAGTTTTACATTTAAATATTTTTAGTCTTATGCTGGAAGTTATCTACATTAATCTGAATATTCATTTTTATAAGCAAAAGTTTTTACCAAAAAAAATGTCATTGACATTTGAAAAACAAATAATAGTTTTGATAGGTTCAGAAGTTACATAAATATTTAAAGCGCCAAATATTTTGAAATTATATACTTAAATTTGATCATTCAAATGTTATAACACCAAACTTTTTAATAAAAGCATATTTCCAGTTCGTCATTTTATGTTTGTAACAGCAATTCTTCCACTCTTCAGAAAGTTATATTTAAAAATAAAAAAATTGTCTTTCACCAAAAAAATGTTCAACTATTAAACCATTGAAAACTCAGTATTGTAGATATTGTAGATAGTATTGAAGACAACATAAATTTCAAAATGAAAGTTCAAAATACCAGTAAAAAGGCTTCTAGGATATATTTTTTCGATATAATTAGTCTTTCCCGAATGTTTCAATTTCCAATCTTTTTTTTACTTCTCTTGTTCGAAAATCGGCTGGTGCGGAAAAAAGGTAAACCCAACCAAAAAGTTTTTTTGAGGCGAAAATGCGCCTGTTATGGTAAGTTCTTCAATTGCTGGGATAGATTTTATATTTTATTTAGTAGAAAAATATTTTTTTAAAAGCATTTTTTCAAAATAACTTAGGTTATTTTCCGAACATCATAATTTAGCCAGCATGTTTGAAGATCCTGTAGCAAGTATCATGAATATAAATGTTTTCAAACACCTTTATTCGTCCATTAAAGCTGCACATACATTTAATTCGAGTTTACTTTTCAAGACAAATAAAAATTCAGATTCAATTGAATTTTCTGAAATGAAAAAGCCATCTGCTATTCGTAAAGACCAAAGAAACCACCACCAAACCAAAAGTCCAAACTAAATTCCCAATAGAAATTGTTGCTTATTTAAAATAGAAAAAAATAATTTAAAAAATTATCTTATTTTAATATAATATAATATAATATAAATCAATTATAAAAAAGAAAAAAATAAGTCCGATTTAAGGATTGACATTAATGGAAGGTACATTGGAATATATATTAATTAATATTATAAATTAATAATTTATATCATTAATGCAATAATGAAAAAGCCTTTCCAAGTCTTTAAATGGTCAAAATAATTTTCGAATAAATGAATGAATGAGTGGGGTAAATCTGAGAAATAGATTTAAAATTCATTAACTAAAACAATAGTATCCAAACTGAAATTCCAAAAAAGATCACAATAAAAAACAAATTAATTCAAATAAAACTCTAATTCAATAGAAATAATCTTCTAAACTTAATAACAAAAATGTAAAACAATGGTAAAGAAACAGACTGCAATCTCAAGCCGACTATAGATTTCAATAATTTATAATTTAGAAAAACAAATTTCGGAAGCAGCAGAGATTAAATGCAAAATTGGTCCTTAGAGAAGATTTGGTGCGAAAAAGAATTGAACAACTTTCATATGATGAAGAGGAATGCCTAGCTTCTTTGCTGATGAACTGCTGATGAAAGAAACGATGGTAGGGTGTTGGAGCATGATGATGAAAGTTAAAACTGGAATATTTATATTTTAAAAATGTTTCAATAATTTGAACTTTAAAGCATTTATCAAAGGCACTGGACTTAATTGAACGTTATCATCACCATTGTCCTCATTCTCATCACGATTATGAATGATCAACCATCATCTAGCTACTATGACCCAAAACCACTTATAAATATATATGTACCTTATTTCATTGTATACCACCATGCACATAATATGAAGCCGAATCCGCCGTGTTATTCGATCATGAAAATATTGATGATCCTGCTGAAATCATAATACAAAAATATAACAATTTTGTTATACAGTGTGAGCCCCTAGATAATCAAATCAAAGAATATACTTGCACAATAAATATTCTTGATAAATGCAAAGCACGCAAACACGCCAAGCCAGATGTTAACAAGAAAGATCAATGCTACAAAGTTTACTGCGCTTAACATTTTCATAGTGCACATTAAAGCGGAAAAGAAGCAAAAAAATATTCTTGAGAATTATTTGAGAATGGAATTAAAACGAATATTACGAATATACCTTTCCCGACATCTAAAAATATAATTTGAAGAAATACACCGCCTAGATTATCATTCTTTACTGGCACTACTACTGACTACCACTGCACTCGCCGTAACACCCTCACTACTAGGCTCTTCGTCGGCACCCTTGCGAAGGAAGTTGGCTTCTAAATTGTTGGAGGTGTTGTTGCTCGTCAGAGAGATGAACTGCTGCGTGATGGCGTGCAGCGAATGATGATTGTGCGCGGCGTTTTCGACAAAAGCTGTCTGCAGGAGGTGCAAGTGTTTACGGAAGACTTTAGCCTGGATTGGTGGTGTGGATGTCGGTGTGGTTGAAGTGTTATGCGTGGTGTGAAGAATGTTTAGACTTGTATAAAAACTCATCCTGTTATTATTCAAATGGTAACAAATATTCTTCTGAATACTCAATCGATTTTAATTCCCTGATAAAAACAAAAAAATAAATAGATTAAAAATAAAGAATAAAGAATATAAACGAATACCGGGAAAATAAATACTTTTAGCAACTTTTTTTTCAATACACAGAAAACTTATTTAGATAAAAAGTCATTGAAAAAACAGATTCTGGTTACTCGGTCCTGATTTAAGAGCCAATTGCACGAATAAAAAAGTCAATAAAAATGGAATAAGACATCAAATCTTGAACGCACCCTGTTGTCGTCGAGGAACTTCAGCTTGACGTTGAGGTCATGGTGCAGGCGAGTGTATCTGTTCTGTGGTGCAGAAATTCTAATCGGAAACCTTATTCACAAGTCTTTAATTTGATCATCATCATTATTAAAATCATCATCATCGCCCTCATCATCATCGTCGCCATCATCATCATCATCATCGCCATCGCCATCATCATCATCATCCCGGCACCAACCTGATGCTTCATGAAGTTCCTTTCAGCCTCTTGAAGCCTCAACGTGTACTGAGAATCCCTGCGTAACAGAGGTGCATTGTATCAATGGTGGTGGTCTTTCTGGCTGACGTTGATAATACTTGTATTTGATTGTATTGCATTGCATTGTATTTGATTGTATTGTATTGTATTTGATTGCATTGTATTGTATTTGATTGCATTGTATAATGGTGGGAAGAAATTGGGGTGGTGTAGATGATGATGGTGAAGATGATGATGACGAAGACGATGGTGATTGATTGGTGATGATGATTAAGGTGAAAGCTAAAGATGGTGACGAGAATATGATGTTGGTGGAATGAGAAATTGTGGTGAAGGAGATGGTAGTTAACTATATGGCACCCAAGTTTACAAAATCCAAGTATACGGTTAATAAATGCTCAAGAAAATTTGAATAGATAAATTTGAGATAAATAATATTAAAAAATGTTTAAAAGGGAATTGGTGATAATTAAATAAGAAAGCAAGTTAAGAAGGCAAGATTTAGCGAAAGTAAGAAAAACCTGTGCGAATTTTTTACTCGTTCTAGGCAGGAGTTGTATGCGTCAAACTTCAGTCTGTGTGGAGGTTAGTGGTGAAAAGGATGCGGTAGATGCAGGCATATATGGTGGTTTGTAGTCGGATGGATGGGGTAGATGAAAGGCATATATGGTGGTTTGTAGTCGGATGGACGGTGGTTTGAGGAAGGAAGTTCGCAAAGGAAGAATGGATTAGTGGAGGAAAACGGTAGTTAGTGGGCAAAAAAGTGTAAGTTACTGTAAAGAGTAGAGATCACCTGGCTTTTTCGAGCATATTAGCCGTGTTGAGGGAGTCTTGGATGGTGGTGTTGCAGAGAGTGTCCATGCTCTTCATGAAGACGCCTATGTTGCCTGCATCGAGGATGAGTGAGTGTTTGTGCTGGTGGGGCGTTGTAGCCGTTGTAATGAAGTGAAAATACAAACATTTATAGCTATTGAATTTTAAAAATTTAAGAAAACTACTCATATTTGATTTATTAAAAACCATTTATAACAAATAAAAAAAATCATCGTTTTTATATAGTGCCCCGGCACAGAACTGAAGCAGTCACTGCTAGGACATCGGTTGCACTCGAACCCAAGACCTACCATCAGTCAAGTCGAGCCGTTGCACGCTCAGCTACCTGTTATCTTCCCTTTCCAGTCCTTCCAACCACCAACACCCACCCACTCACGCAGTAACTTCACGCCGTTCTTGTGGATGGCTTTTTGAGAGAGGGAATTGCAGCCGAAACTCTCGACCAGACCTCCCTCTCCATCGGTCACCTTGTGCGACAACTCGGTCAGAACGAGGCCTTGGTGATGGTTGTGGTGGGGAGATGGCAGTGAGTGATGGATAATCTACTCAGGGTTTTTTTAGTGTGTGATATTTTGTTAGATTGAAAATTTAAGAGTAGTGATTTATTAGTATATTTAGATTATTTATGGACGCAAGTTTGAGTGACGAGTTAAATGGTTTTTTCAGAACTTTTCAATAGAAGCACATAAACATCATTGCTGAAGTTACAACATGAAACACAACAGCAGCACCACCACAAGAACAGCAATAGCAACTACAAGTTGCAATCAAATCTCACTGAGCATCTTATTGGTGTTGATGGTGTTGTGGTAGTGGTGGTAGAGAGTCCGAGACAGGTCGTAGAGCATTCTGGAGGGTCGTGGTGCTAACGGTAATGGTGCTGAAACAACAATGACCTATTCTTATAAAAAGTGTATAGACTTTAAATGAAATTCACCCATTTTATTTTTCCCATTCATTAAGCCACCAAGAAACCTATTTCAAACTATCACTATACAATCTTGATTGTATTACACACTCCCATTCACCACCATGCCTTGCAGCACCACACACCACCTGAATTCCTTCTGCAGCTCCTTGAGTTCTTGTATCTTGTTGTTGAGTTGCTGGTCAGTCGTCGGTGTCGATCGACCCAGCTTCTCCCACAAAAACTGGCGTGCATACTCAAATGTGTCTGTTGACCTGTTTGTTTGTTTGTGTGTGTGTGTGTGTGTGTTTGTGTGTGTGTGTGTGTGTGGGTTTGTGTGTGTGTGTGTGTGTGTGTGTGTGTGTGTGTGTGTGTGTGTGTGTGTGTGTGTGTGTGTGTGTGTGTGTGTGTGTGTGTGTGTGTGTGTGTGTGTGTGTGTTTGTGTGTGTGTGTGTGTGGGTTTGTGTGTGTGTGTGTGTGTGTGTGTGTGTGTGTGTGTGTGTGTGTGTGTGTGTGTGTGTGTGTGTGTGTGTGTGTGTGTGTGTGTGTGTGTGTGTATGTGTGTGTGTCTTTGAAAGATATTTTTAAAACTAATAATAACTGAAATGAAAGGCATAAAACATGTAAAACCACAAGTAATTAATGAAACAATGGACAAGACAAGTCCTCACCATGACTTGAGATGTCCTAGCTTGGTGGGAGGTGCAGTGGTCACGTGCAGGCCTGATGTAGCTATTATTACCTTCTGTGAATGGATGAGTGGGAGGCTTGGCTGGTTTTTGAACATAGAAAAGTAAATTAATATTCTTGGTGATTTTTCAGGGGTCGTTATAGTTGTGGACTTTTTTTGAAGTTTTATTATTCAATTTGGAAATTAAAATAAAATCTGAATTATTTTAAAACTAAAATACTAACTTTCTTGTTGGGAGATGTGGTTGATGAAGAAGGAGATGAAGGTGTTGACGCTGGTGAAGGTTGGTATCCTTCTGAAGGAGGTTTTTTTAATTTTAATAATATTTATTTCCATCATTTTAAAGACAAATTTGAATTTTTGTTATTTGACTTGATAATTTTAAGAAAAAAATAGTTTAAACGTTATATTAAAAAACCTTTTAGTGAGTAGGATTGTTGAGTGGACATTTGTTGTGGCTGTTGTTCATAATTAGGCAGTTGGCTTTGATGTTCCTTCCTGAAAGCTGCCGAGGTCACTTGGTTGTAGAGGCAAGGAAGACCTGCATCTCCCTCCAAAATGTCCCCAGCGCCATCTGTTCTTTCCTCAAAACTGTACTCATAAAAACTCCCTGAATTTTCGTTGCCAGAGTGTTGAGAAGAGTTTGAGGCATGGACATGGTTTGAATGGTGGTTTGTACTATGGTTACTGTAATGGTCATCTGACTCAACAAAATGGTTGTTTTCAATTGACTCAGATCTTTGAACGCCTCCTAAGTGAACTCTTTCTAATCTGTACTGCAACTCCCCCTGTTCCTCTTCTTCGTCTTCCGTTTCATATTCATCTTCATCCACATCCACCTCGGACAGCTTATTTGTCGTGATCGTAATGCGATGATTGCTGCCGTCGCTATTATTCGTCACTGTCCGCTGGTTCATTTTTCAAGTTTTTCGTTCTTAATTTAACTTTAAATTTTAAAGTACTGTCCAACTCACGAATTTATAAGTAATGTGTCTAAAATATGGTTAAAAAGAAGCCTGAAAAAATCTTAATTTTAATTTTTTTAATAATTTAAATATATTTTTAATAAAAATTAATTTTCTTATTAATTTCAACTTTGATAATAATTTGTATTTAATTTAAAATATAAACCTCATCAAAATCGAAAAATCAATATTCTAGCATTTTACCGACGAACATAATATTATATTAAAACATGTTTTTAAAAATTTTCTGATTTAAAAAATTTCTCATTTTCAAAAATTTCAAATAAACTTAGTTTGTTTTTATAAATTTGATTATCTTGACAGTAAACTTATAATTTTAGAATTATAATTATATGAAAAATGTTTTGATAAATAAATTTACTCTCGAGTTGATTGTTTTATTGGGAAAAATATTGTAAAAACTTATTCTTATATCGAATGTGCAATAGTGCAAAACAATATCTATTGATGTCATAGATAATTGTACCAGCATCTCTTCACAGCTTACTACATTCTTCATATAAATTATAATAAAATCAACCTAAAATCTACAGCTGAAATAAAGCTCGGAAATAGATTATTAAGGTGATAGTTTATCAAAATTAATTAAATAATCTTATTTTAACGTATTTATTCATCCAATTATTTTGTAAATTCGATGAAAGAAGTTTTAAAAGTCATTCGTTCAGTTGGCACAACCTGACATATCTTTTAGGAGTTATTGAATCATGTCACATTCGGAAAAACTGAGAACAACATCTCTTAATAAAATATTTTTCCACATTCAATGTTGAGTTTTTAGGTTTTTCATCAATAAAACTTAAACAATAACAAGGAATACAACAAAGCCCACTCAACGCAACTTTAAAAAGGTTAAAACAAACTACAACGAACTATAAAACGAGTCAAACTACTAAACAACAAGAAAAGCCCGAATGGCTGATCGAAATAATGCGAGAAAGAAATTGGTAGTGGTGGGAGATGGTACATGTGGAAAGACGTGTCTGTTGATTTCATACACAAAACACGAGTTTAGCGAAAAGTATGTGCCAACCATCTTTGAGAGTTTCATCACCGAGACTAAGGTTGAGTTTCTATTTTAAAAGATTTGATTTTAAAATATTATCATTGATTCAAGTTTATTTTTACGTTTTGATTTTTTAGAAGTGGTAATTTTTCAGAAATTTATTCATATTCGTCTATTACTTCTTAATATATCTTGTAAGCTACAGAACTTGCATGAAAAACGTCCTAATGATGTAGGTTTAAACGGTTAGTAAGAAGGCTAAACGACTTGTTAGCTTAATACGATTCCTCGAAGAGCTAGATAATGACTTAATAGCATCAACGCTCATATGATGATAATTTAAAACTAATGCTTTATCTTTTTACTATGCTCTTAATCATCTCCATTAATAATACCGAAGCTCTAAAAATAATTTTTCAAATGTTGACAACGTTAAAGTGGTTAATCTTCCTTTCTCTTCCACACCCTTTCCAATTAAAATCATGATTTTCATATATTTTACATTCGAATCCGGATTTATTCTTTAAATGTATTCTTTACATTTACTGTGCAGGGCTCAAAGGAAAGCTATGTTCATGAAGCTCATAGGTCTTCTTAGTAAATTTTTGTTTTTTTTTTGAAGTTGATGATTTCACTGCCGGTCTGACTCCCACTGTTTTAATTTTCCGACCCTCTTAAGGGATGTTTAAATCTTCTACCGTCTTTATTTTTAAGTTAATAAAACTTATCTTCGATATATAAGGAGAAAAAAAGTGGGCCTAAGACTGAACCTTGGAGAACACCCGATAGGAATCTGTTTTAAAAGAACTTAGTTAATTTACTTATTATTTTTCCTTTTCCAAAAACGATATTTTTTTGAAATGCTATTCATGTTTAAGCGTTTTTCTTAATAAAAACTGTTTTTGACTGCTCTATATTTAAACGATCCTAATTATCAGCATTAATAGACATTCATTTAACCTTCAAACCACCTATCATCATAGGTAGATGAAGACAGAATCGTCAACATGGCCTTGTGGGACACGGCAGGTCAGGAAGATTACGAACTCCTCAGACCCCTCTCTTACCCCAACACCGACGTGCTGCTTCTGTGCTACGCTATCAATAATCGAGACAGCTTCGAAAATATCACGCTTAAGGTTTGCAAATCGGTGAATTTGTGGTATGGTGGTGGCTGTGAGAGTGGAAGTGGTTAAGGCGTGGACGGAAGTGCTAGTCGTATTTGTGCTGGAGTAAGGGGTTTGCCAGAGTAATTTTATAGTTTTCTTCTCCTGAGAATTTGACTAAATTAACTTATATTAAATTTTACTGTTAATATTTTATTTATTGAATACCTTTAATTTTCAGTGGCTACCAGAGATCAGTCACCACTGTCAACTGACGCCATTTCTCCTGATTGCAACGAAAAACGATCTGCGAAACACCGCTTCGACACCCGATAACGCCCGCTTCGTGACCCCAGAAGAGGGAATGAAAATGGCGAAAAACATAGGTGCTTACGAGTATATGGAGTGTTCAGCCAAGAGCAGGTATGGAGTGGAAGAAGTCTTCGTTACCGCCGCCAAAGCCGCCCTGGGAGTGAAGAAGAAGAAGAAGCCAGGAGTTTGTCGATTGATTTGAGAGGGAAGAAGATAAAAGGGAAAAGATGAAGATGCGTCACAGGAAAAAGAAGTTTGAGCTTAAAAGATCATTAAATTAAGATAGTGTTATGTTTATAGTATGATTATGTTATTGAAAAATATTTTTTTAGAGTTTAAAAATACTTTTCAGTTTCCTTCAGTTATTTTTTTATTAAGCTTTTTTCACAACAGGTCCGTTAAATTTGTTAAGCTTCTCTGTTATTTAGTTCATGGGTATAAAACTTGTAAATTGCTTTTGAATAAAAAAATAATATTTTATTTGTTTAGGTTTCTAATAATTTATTTAAATCGTTGAAACTTTAGAAAATGTATTTTTAAAAAGCAATGAAAAAAGAATAAGGTTAAACATTTAAAAAATCTTTAACAATACTGATGGTTTATTATTTTTATATGAAAGTTCATCAAACTCAGGTATAACCATTCTTTTTCAAATTCCAAGGTTTTAGTCTTTTATGCAAACTAACATGTCTTTAGGGCTAACCTTTTTTCACTTTTTAGATAAATTTGATATGTTTTTTTCAATAAAAACTTATCTAGTGACATCATGCTCTAAAAATACTCTGACTGAAGTCATATTCCTAGTGTACATATAGGCGTGTACACGTTTTGATAAAAATAAAAGATCAATGCAAGACACTGCCTTGATGAAGGATGGCTAGTGGTCAAAAAAGGTTCGAAGAAATCATATTTCTCAATTTTGAAAATGTAAACTTTTTACTTAATAAAATAATTGAATTATTAAAATAATTTTGTTGATTCAGAGAAGACAGAATGATAAAGAAGAAACAAAAAAGAACAATGGTGCTCAAGCAAATAGTGTTATTATTGCTGGTGGTTCTCTTAGGCATTGCAGAATCTTCTAACTTCAGACTAGAACGAAAGAGTAACAAAAAGCACGATGGAATTCATTTCAATGTGAGTGCGCATTTGTTACAAATGACTTTCGATAGTAAACAATATTAACATTGTTAGAAGCATTCTGAAAATTGAATTCCATACATTTTCAACAATTTGTTATAGACTCATTTATGAATTGCACTCTTATAATTAAAGATCAAAAATGCAATTTTTGCAATATTTTATGAGTAATTCAACTTTTTTAAATTTACATTTTTGCTATTAAAAAAAACTCAAAAAAAAGAAGAAAGTTGAAAAAATGTAGATTTAAATTTATATTTAATAAAGATTTTTAAAATATAAAAAATATATTTAAACAATACAAAATGCAGATAGGTGGCTCGAATCCTGGGATTCTGAGCAGGCACAAGAGAGTGAAGAAGGCCTCAAGCCTTGAAAGGCCATTGTTTGAAAATGTGAAGATGGTGCCACCTTTGGTGGAAACAACTGGACAGAAAAAAATGAAAGTAGATCCTCGAAGAAAAGGTTTGGTGGAAAGACATGTGTTAAACCCTGGAAGCAGACTAGAGACCTACAATAATGCTGTACACAAATTGAGATCACAAAAAGAAAGACGACCTGTTTTAAAATTTAAAAAGTTTAAAAGAAAGAAGAACTATTACAGAGAATTTATGTTAAATAATGATTCTTTGGACAAATATAAGTTGAAAAAACAACAAAGAGATAAAAAGGCTTCGAAACCTTTGCGTCAGAAAAGAATCAAAATATTCAAGTATGATGTTGGAAAAGAAAACATTAAAAATAAGTTTTATCCAATTTTGAATACAAAGATAAAGAAGTCAAACACCCGAAACACTGGTTTGGGAAGGCTGAAAAGAAGACTATTCATCTCTTAACATCAATAAATAGAGAATTTTACCAAATATAATTAACTTACTATTGTACTACTCGCCGTTTTTCTGTGACGGCTCAATTACAGCTGAAAACGCTTCTTTGACTTATTGCAATCATTTTATATAAATGAGAAAAAAAAGAAATGACAATTTTTCGTAAACATTCAGTTCATTTATAATCATTCTTTTTAAGATGCTATTTTATTTCTACGTGAATTAACATTTCGTTTTAAAAGTTTAATTGTCATAGCAACCATTTGTAGACAATAAAAACATTTGGAATTCTCAAATAATGCAAGAAAACGTAAGTGTGAAAATAAAACTATTAAATTGTAAAATCGCAACACTTCATAGATTTTTATTTAATAAATAATGTATTGATGATACAAACAAAAAATATATTTATTCCAGAAAGTTTTATAATCTAAAAAGATTTTAAAACTCATTAAAAAAATTTATTCTAATCATGCATACATCAAAAGTTGAAGCTTTCTTTCCGAGAAGCAGAAGAGGGTCTTGATAGGTTGGAGTGGACAAGTAGAGGAGATGGTCTGGCTTACACTCGAATGTGTCTCAGAGTAAGTCTTAACAATGAAAACTTAGCTGCCTACAAAAATATAAATTTAATTTTATAAAAATACTGTATAATACAATTAGTTTTTGTATTAAAATTGAGAAATGAGTTTAAAAGACGCACTATAAAAGTTTTTTTCCAAAGAAATGGATTCCAATGATGAAAAAATTAGCTCCTAGAAAGTTTATATATTTTGAATATTTATTATTTTTTTAATTTAACAGTAATTTTTTCTAATACAATTTACTGCCTGATACCAGGATTCTGAGTTTTGGAGCAGTTGGCATATCTAATAAATATTGATTAAATTTGTATAAAAAATGTAATTTAAAAAATTGTAATTCAGGAAAGGGGATTAGGCGACGTCAGGATTCTGAGAAACTTCAGTGCCATCACGACGCTTGACATTTCACACAACAAAATCCAAGGTGTCATTTGATTTATTTTATTTTTTAGCTCTGTACGTTCTGATAAATCAAGTGTTCGAATAAATAACTTTTTCATTAGTAGAATATATCTATTTCATGTTATTGGTAATAAATTGATAATTTTCATATAGTATAGATCATTAGGTAGATTCAATCTTAAACTCTCGTATTTAAATTCGAAACATTTTGTTTCAAATCGTTCGCTAGTGCAACAACAATTTCTTCTATCTACTGTCCCCGTTACGTTATGTTCCTTTAATACAAAAGCTACTAAACTCATCACTGCAGACTTGTGCTGTTTGGAATGCATGGACTGTCTGGTGACACTCGATGCCAGCCACAACCTTCTCAAATTCTCTTGCTATTGGAACACTCCCAAGGTGCTTTAAGTGCTTTAAGTGGGGAAGAAAGTCTCTGAGTGCTAATAGTCGTTTAATGAGGAGATTGATCGGATAAAGAAAAAAAGTAAAAAGATATTATTTTAAAATGCCATGATGAAGTGAGGGTTGTTTCCGAAAGATAGTTTAAAATAGTCATGTAAAAAGAAAAATTGGTTTGCGGGGTAGAGGCTTATATCCTGGTGATCGGCAGTGCAGAGGTTTATGAGTTAATTGAATAACGTTTGACTTAATAAGCGAAACACGTTAAAATCATTAGGATGCTACCTAGAGACCGACCGAAACAGATATTTTAATTTCGGCCGAAACCGAAATTAGGCCGAAATTAAAATCCCATTTTCGGCCGAAACCGAAATTGAGCCGAAATTGAATATCAATTTTTGGCCGAAACCGAAATTAAACCGAAATTGTAATCAGATTTTCGGCCGAAACCGAAGCCGAAACCGAAATTTTTTCCAACTTTTATTAAAAATGGAAAAATAGTATTTAACGATGACAATGCCAGTTTAATAAGTAAATCCAAACAAGCGTATATTTTAAGCCAAAAAATAAAATTTGTTGTTGTTGACAGGCTTTGCTTTGGTCAGACTGATATTTTGTAAAAAACTTCCAAATAGGATTCAACGACATTCTCACTATTTATTTTTGAATTAATTAATCGAAGCCAAATCTTCTCGTTCTTTCGACTTATACATAGTGTTTTTCAAAGCATGGATATCTAGAATTCCACATGCTTGTATATCTTATTCGAATAACGTGTGTGTGTGTGTGTGTGTGTGTTTGTGTGTTTGTGTGGTCTTGAAGCCCGTCCGGGTTTACGCCACGTTAATAATACTCGTCGTTGTATTGTATTGTATTGTATTGTTTGTGTGTGTGTGTGTGTGTACCTATAATAAATCGACCCTCTGGATCATTGCCAAAGATGCATTTAACTTTCCCATCACATCTAATAGATATCTAATAGAGATGAGAATCGAACCCAAACTTAATAATTCGAATTCGATTGAGGATATACAGATACTTACTTTTGACAATAACATTTTTTAAACAAATGTTTTAAGAAATAGAATTTGCTTAAACAAGTTTTGTTAAATATCATCATTGAACGTACGCCAATTACTTAAATTTCAAAAACATGATTGTTGTTCCAGATGCTTGTATATGTTATTCGAATAATTAGTCTGATGACACCCATAAATCAATCAACCACGATAACTAATAGATATCTATTAGAGAATCGAATCCGAACTTAATAGTTCGATTGAGAATACAGATATATCAGATAAACTACATAAATAAATAAAAATTTCGGTTTTTCGGCAAATATGAGATCCATTTCGGCCGAAACCGAAATTGAGCCGAAATTACAAAATTATTTTCGGCCGAAACCGAAAAATTGCCGAAACTAAGAAAATTGGCATTTTCGGCGCCGAAACCGAAACCGAACCGAATTTTGGTCGGTCTCTAAGCTACCCCATCATTTCAGTTGGCTCTGAGCGTCTTAGACCTGTCTTATAATTGTATTGAAGAGGTGGGTGATGATGGCTTTTTTTATTTTTAAAGTTTTCTCGTACTTTAATTTTACGGTAAAAAAGTTGAACACCTTTCAATTATGGAACATTATTTATGGTCCAACTAATGGTCAATAGATGGGATTTTCACAAGAGGTCTAATTGATCTCTAAAATAAACATATTTTTGTTAAATGTATCTAGGTCATAAGCTTGCAAGAACACTACTCTTTGGAAGATATCAACTTGAAAGGTGGTATAATGATCATCATCACAAATTATGTTCAAATCTCAAAAATGTTACAAATTCAAAAACTCTTCTTGTATGTGAAAAAATCTAAAACCACCAAAACAGGCCAAACCACTGAATCATCACTAAACATACGATTACTCAATTAGACTACACCCCCTTTTGCACCAAACTACAAACAACTAAAAAAAATTAAAAACACCACCAACCACAATTCCAAACATCGACAACACACCATGCCACAGGAAATCGTCTAAAGACTCTTTCAGGCTTCGACAACCTTCCCTTCCTCACCCGTCTGGATGTCAGTAGCAACTGCATCAATGAGATCCTCTGTCAACGATTACCCAATCTCACCCACCTCAGCCTGGTTTGTTGGTTATTGCAGGCCTTATAATGCTTGAACGTCAATGACCGAACAAAAATTCTTGCTTTCTTCCCTACGACCTGACCGGTTATGGGAAACGTTGACGTTAGAATGCATGACTAGTTGGCGGGATGATTGGGTCCTACAATTGGTTGGACAAGAGATGCTTTTTTATTTTATTTGATTCTAAAACTTTCAAATAATTCTTTGAATTTAAAGGCGGAAAATTGCTTGGAAAACATCGAAAACTTTGACTGTTTCCCAAATCTCAGAGTAGGCTATTTAAAAAAAAAGTATACTTTAAATATATTCGGTTTATTAATTTATGAATAATATTAAGTATATTAAAGAGTTTCTCAAAGTTTTAGTTTTTGTCAACCAACTCTTCTATCCTATCCAATCCATCTTCTCTTAAGGATTTGAATCTTTCAAACAACCGTCTGAGCAGCCTTTCAAATCTCAACAAACTACCATCCCTCCTCTCGCTAAACCTCTCTTACAACAAGGTATTGTGTGTTTGCGTGTATGTTTGTATTCTCGTGTGTGTGTGTGTCCAATAGAAAAATAGTCTGGCTGATTGTCTAAGTTATTTGATTTCTATTTGATTTCAAGTTATGCGTTGTAATCAGGCTACACAACTTCAAATAAACAAGGGAACGGTCAATAGAAAGTCCAAGCTATGCCCCAAGCGGGGAGATGGCATGGGAGGCGTGGAGGCACTGCTAATGCAAACGAGCGATGGCTTATATAGCCGAATTACTTGCTGAACGCTTCTAAGATCTGATAGGGTTGCTGCATTGCCGCGTTTTTATGATACTTTCGTTTTTTGTTAGGGAATGTTTTGTATGTGTCGTTGTGGCTTCGCATATTTTGTTTATTTTTTTATTTGTTTTTGCTTGTTGTTGTTATTGGGAGATGGATGTTTTTTTGTTCTTATAGGATGCTTTTTGTGCCATGTCTGCTCTTGTCTGACTTCAAATAAATAATGCCTTTTGTTCTTGTTAATGTTATTTATTATTTTCCCCCATTTTGTTTTGTTGTCGTTTGGATGTTTTTTTGTTATTGGTGGACGCTATATGAATGCTTAAGCTGATGCAGTTTTGTTGGTCTTCCAAGATTAATCAATGTTTATATGCAATAGGAAGTATTTATTAGCTGTAAAATTGCCATTTATAAGTAATGCTATGCAATTCTAATTTAAACAATCTTTGAATGTTATACAGTTCAATACAACGACGAGTGTTATTAACGTGGCGTAAACCCGGACGGGCTTCAAGACCACTTAGTTATGGAAAATTTGATAATAATATTATGTCAGAATAATAAGATGCAATAAATCTTAATAGGGAAAAATGACGAAAAATAGCTTTTATAAAAATAAATGCCAATTTTTAAATGAAAATTTAAAAATGAAAAAAAAATAACATTCTAGGCTTGTCTTTGCAAAAAAAGTATTATAAACAATCGGAATGTTATAAAAACGCATTCTTAAAAAATTATTTTTAGCAATTGTTAATTATTTTATTTACTTTTGTATTAAGTCGTTCTCGTTTTATTTTTTCTTCTTTTTTTAGTCCTTTTCATCATTTTAAGACTTTGAAATCATTATTTTAAAACTTTTTGCAAAAATGTTTGAGCACATGTCACCTAGCAATGCTTTTTATTTACGACTTGTCACCTTTCTATACATTTCCCTGGCTTCTAAAAAATAAAAATAAATTACTCTTTTCTAACTTTTATTTTAAAAGATAAATAAGTTTTCAATTTAAAACAATAAATCTTGTATTCTTCTTTAATTTAAATTTAATTTTCTTTAATTTTAAAATCGAAATATTTAATTATTTAATCGTTCTTTTATTTCGCTATTGCGTGCGATGAGAAAACATTGTGTGGATAGGGTGATTGGATAGAGGAAAGAATACATAATTGAGAAAATTACTAAAAAAGTTATATATATTTAAAAATAAATAGATTTGTAAATAAATGGACGTGGAGGAAATAATTATATAAATCAAGAAATAATTAATGAATGAACTCGTGAAACATTGAAAATTTATACTTTTAACATAGCGCAACTAATTTAAAATCGGAAAAATCAAATGGATGGGAAAATCACGGAAATTGAAAAGATATAAATAATCATTTGTGGCATTAAAACGCGAAGGTTAATTTTCCACGCATGAAACTTTCAAATTAACCAGAATTTCTAGGAACTTACACTTCAATTATAAAATGGGATGGGATGGTCCAGTTTTAAAACACGCAATCTTTCAATTTTGCAGGTTTGATTCCTAAGATCGCCTTGTTGAACGAAATCCAAGTGTGATTTTTTCAATTCATCATTCAGAATCAGAGAAATTCACTTTTCGCATTCGTTCTTTCATCTCCGTTTGACATGCCAAATAAATCAATGCTGATTGGAACGTCCATTCTTTCGATCACTCTTTTCACTAATAAATCAAAAGATCATTAGCCTATTTTTATTTTCTTCCAGCCATGATCATAACCCCGGAAATTACTGTCACTAAATTCATTACAATTTTACTTTCCCACGACTTTCAGGGCTCTCGCTGGGTTTGGTTGGCATATTCTAAGCCTTAGCATCGCTACGATAAATAAACTTTGACAAAGAATCATAAGATTTGAAATAGAGAGTGAATCCCTAAAATAATTTTGACTATAAACTATGAACGTGTGGCTGAGTTTGTTACGATCTCAGCTTAACAAATGGTGAATGGTTCAAGGTTCGAGTGCAATCGATGCCCTAGTAACCCATTGGCGCGAATGAAAATTTACGTTCTAAGTGGCCTAAAAGCCAGTTCTGGTTATACACCACTATATAATGCTTGTAATTATTATTATTATTATGGTTTTTTTTAATTCTTATTAAGTCCAATTATTATTTTTACCGATTCATCATGTTCTTCATCTACCCTCAATTAAACTTTTAATTGTTTCTTAATCGATCATGTGCTGAATAAAAATGGTAAAACAAAAACTTTCTAAATTGACGCATTTTACAATATGACAGCGGAAGCTCTGTTTTTTATTATAGTTAGGGAGTATAAAAGCTTCAGATCCTTTGACTTCTACAATGGCTTATACTAAGAAGACCATATCGACTGCCATAACTGCTGTGAAAACTACACTCTGCATCACCTTACCACCTCTTACCACTATCATCAACGGCGTCACATCAATCATTATGACCACCACCATTTTAACAGCTCTCCAGCTTCAAAGAATTAGGAAAGCTTACCTCCCATCTCCACCACTTAGACCTTTCGGCCAATCCGCTCTCGCAAGCCCCTCTCTACAAACACAATATATTATTCATGTTAAATTGCTATTTGCTCAATATTTTTTGAATTAAATAATACTCAGGAAAATATATTTTACTTTTTATTATTTTTTTAAAATATGGGTTTTATTATTGGTAGTATTGAATATAATCTTCAAATTAAAATCTAATAAACATTATAATAGTCAATATTTTTAAATTTTAGGGGTTTTAAGTATTATATTCACTTATTCACACGTACTTTTACGTTTTCGATTTTGTATGCTTTTATAAATATAAAAACGTGTTTGTCCACGACTTTTATTGACTTCATTTCATGCAGACATCCTTCCCTCATCACTCTCAACGGATGTTTAGTTAT
Source organism: Piscicola geometra (assembly GCA_943735955.1). Lineage (NCBI taxonomy): Eukaryota > Metazoa > Annelida > Clitellata > Hirudinida > Piscicolidae > Piscicola > Piscicola geometra. The sequence goes on along the minus strand of OX030958.1, from coordinate 6,909,331 downwards.
TTCTGATGAAGTGGTTGGTGAAGAATAAAGAAATCATTAAAAATGAATTATTATTAATATGAAAAGTTCATTCAAAATAAAAAAATTATTTTTTATTTTTACCATTTATAGGAAAAAATAGTATACTTTTTTAATGGATTTTATATTTTAAGTAAAAATAATTCCGTTTGAAAGCTTGCATCAACACTTTACAGGTCAAAGCCGCTCTCGCCAACCGCCCTCCCCTGGGCCACCAAGCCCACACTGACCACCTTAGTTGTGTGAACAGCCATTTTTTCAAGAAACAGAAACTGCTATACAGGTAGGTTGTTGTTTAGTGTTGGTTTGTGAATGAGTAGGTTATCTATTGCAGTAGTACCATACTAACTTCCATTTTGAATTAATTTTTTGATATTATTTTTATAAAAATAAAGTTTTCAAGACCAATTTATAAAATACTTCAAAGTTTCTCCGAACCAAGTGGCTACCCAATGCTGGTTCTAGTGGGTCCAGAGGGGATCGGAAAAGCGGCCCTGGCAAACAAACTTATGCATGATTTTTCTGATGTGTTCACGTTTGTGTGAGTAGGTTGTGTTGATTTAGTGGTGATACGTTGGGGATGGTGTTGGAATGGTTTATGTTTTTGATCGAAATGATTTGCAGGTTTCTTGCTTAGTTTCAGACTAAAAAACCCAATTTTAAAGTCTTGAGATATAAATCTTCCGGTTACTAGCTGTGGTTAAATCGAGTGGAAAATTAATTAAAAAAACCTTCTTTTAATTTTACTTTTTAAACAAAAACTTTTACACTCACTGCTCCTATTCGATGCTTCAATCAATCAATCAATCAAATAGATTTCTATAGACGATGCTTAGTACCATTGGGTAAAATACTACTTTACTTCTTCAACTTTTAAAATACAAAACTTATGATCCATTATTAGACAGACCCACAGCACCAAGAATTCCGACAAAAGTACATGCGAAAAGTACCAGTATCTGAACAAGGAGCAGTTTGAACAGGCCAAGATCGAGGTTAAGAGAAATCAATAATGGAGAAAAAATAATTAATAAATATGAGTTGAACGTTTAGAACAAAGCTAGCTGTTAATAATTCTGGAAGGTTATTTATTTTTAGATGTTTATAAACATACCAATCATCAAAACTAATTACTCAGATTTATCGCATATAAGCCGAAAGGTCTAGGGTTCAAAAAGCGCGATAAAAACCAAATTGCTACATCATAAATTATTTAGTTTTTTTAGAAAGAGCATCAATAAAAATGTAAAAAAATTGATTTTTTTTAAAGTTGAGAACATAAATAAAAATTGTCCTATTATTTCCGGAAATGAATTAATCATTGATTTTTATTATTGGAAATTACTCTAGGGTGAGTTTATGCAGACAGTGGTGTTAGATGGAGAGATGTATGGACTTGGATGGGAGGCTGTGGAAAAGGTGGCCGAGGTAGGAGCTGTGGTCGTCTGCCAGATGGAACTGGAGGTGTTTGATGCTTTTATTTTTGTTTTTTTTTATTCAATTAAACATTTAAAACGCATAGAATTGATGATTAGTCAGAAAATAAAATTAGTAATACATTTAATAAAAGCATTAGTAGTAGTAGTAGTAGTAGTAGTAGTAGTAGTAGTAGTAGTAGTAGTAGTAGTAGTAGTAGTAGTAGTAGTAGTAGTAGTTATAGTAGTAGTAATATTAGTAGTACAAGGGATAAAGACACACTTTTTTAGCGTTAGATAGAATTAATATTTGATGTGTTGTGAAAACTAGGGTGTACAAAATCTTTTTACATTAAAAATTGTACCCTTGAAACTATTTTTTCCTTTACTAATATTGTTTACATACTATCATCTTAACTACTGTAATCGCAATTTAGTTATGCCTTTCCGATATGTCATTAATTTTTTTAACAAAAGTGGTTTTAAGTTCTTACATAAGGTTTTTTAATTTCTTCCATAAGTAGTTTTAAGTTCTTACATAAGATTTTTTAATTTCTTCTATAAGTAGTTTTAAGCTCTTACATTTGTGGGTTCAAGTTTTTTTCTAGTACTTACATTATATTCATTTTGTTAACTTAACACATAGCCAAACTTAAAATCACCCGGCATAACACAACATCACCACTCATTCATCAACACCAGAACCAATTAGATAACATTCCAAAAAGCGGCACAATCCTATTAAATAATTCAGAAAACATTGAATACCTTCACAACCGATCGCTTAACCGTTGCCACTATTCCATCACAAAACCACCAGCGTTTCACTAACATCTTACCACAACCTCTTAGCGCTTTTGAATTTATTTTAAAAATTCGATCTAATTTTTTTCCGAACCTTACTACCACATCATAAACCTCCCACTTCCATCCAATCTCCACAAGGGTTTTCTATCAATACGCCAATGGACGCATCTCAACATTCTTCCAATCCTAATTCTTCCTTCATCTTCAAACTTTTACGAAGAACTACTGCTGAAGCAGGCATTATGGCATGAAGAAGAGTACGTGGGGAAGGAGGCTAAGATGAAGGGTAGAGCAGAAAGAGTGGACTATTGCTTGAAGAGATGGAGCATGTATACAGAGTTTGTAAAGGGTGAAGGTGATTATAATGATGAAGATGATGGTGGTTTATTAGAAGGACCTGTTTCTAACTTCGATGTCGACGGCGATGAGGGTCTTGATGGTAGTGAACAAATGAAAAGACCTGTTGTTTCTGAAGATGTTGATGATGAAGGGATGGATAGCAAAAGTGATATGGCTGTTAAGGATGACGATGATGAGGATAGTGGTGCTGATGAAGATTTTGATGATATTGATCATGTTGCTGTTCATTATGATGCTGGTGATGCTAAAATTAATGTTTACTGTGGTGATGAGTTGAACTTGCTAAATGGAAATCATATTACGAATAAAAATAGTGATCATAAAAAGGATTTTTGTGGTAACATTAATTTGAATAATAAGGATAGTGAGGATAACGATGAAATTGTTGATAAAATAAATAATAATAACACAAATAATGGTAATGGTAATGGTAATGGTATTATAAAATGTGATATATGTGAGGTTCCTGAAAAAATAGAGTATTTAACAACGAAAAAAGTTATCATAAAAGAAAAAAAGATGGAAGAGAATGAACGAAAAAAGAAGTTTAAGGGAAAATGTAGTGATGACATTGTCAAGATGGACAAAGGAACAGAAGAAATAAAGGATGGACGAGAAAAAGTGATGGCTGCAAATAAAGACATGCTGAAGCGTTTGAAAGGGCAAGAAAGAGGGAATAACAGAAAACTCTTCGCAGGCATCATTGTCTCTGGTAAGTGATGAGGATGATTGTAGAGTTTTTTGTGAGGGAGGTGTTGAAGATGATAGTGATGGTGGTGATGACAGTTGTGAATATAATCGGAAAAAAACATCATAAAAGCGCTGATAGTTATGAGGAATAGGTAGCAACCACCACGACGCAATGCTAATTAGCTTTAACCGGGGAATTTTTGTGAATGATAGTCATCGTATAAAACTGAATAACTTTAACTTATTAATGTTTTGACTAACGTCAATTGATAATTTTAAGGTTGAAAAATGAATTTTCTTTTCAATGAATATAATTTTAATAATATAAAAACTAAATAACAATTTTAAAAGCGATAACTAGTTTTACACTATGTTATCCACAGTTTGGGCAGCAGCATATTTTAAAGTTTTTCAAGTTGCTCTCTCAAAAAAGAGAGTATAAAAGTAAATTAAAGATTTTTAAAAACTTCTTCAAAAGTTCTATAAAATATGTCAAAAGATATTAAATTTGATTAGCAGGGAATGAATTATAATGTTTTTAGAGAGAAGTGAAAGGTTTTTATTAAAACTCTCTAAAATCAGCAACATATTTTAAAAGATTGAATTATATTTTGAAAATAAATTTCATTTTCGTCAAAATTATACAAAAATCATTGAGTTAAACCTATTTTTGAGCCCTCAAGACCACATCATACATACCCAGTATCGCCTGACATTTAGGAGTTTTAGGTTCTTTCTAGATAACTAAAAGTGCATGCGTAAAAGCTCGCTACACGCCATTTTGTCTACTAATTTAATTCACATTCAAATAAAGCATATAAAAACATGAATTAAAAAATATGAGAATTAAAATTGGAAATCAAAATTGGAAAGTTAACTTTGAAATGATTTTCTGACGCTTTTGACTCTCTAAATGTTTCTAAACTTTAGACTCGAAAAGGGTTTCGGATTAGGATTTCATACGATTTTTGTTGTTGTCTTTTTTTCATAAAATGTTTTTTTAATATCTTAAATAAAATAAAAAACATTCGAATCATTCAAATTGATCATGCTGGCATCATGAATGAGACCCAAAAGCACTATAGAGTTACTTTTTTTATTTCAGTTGTCAAAATACGCTTTTAATTTAAGTTTTTAATTTGAATTTTCATTCATAAAAAAAGTTTCATCAATATACGAGAGATTGAAAAAGTATAGTGAAAAAGTTAGACTCTCAAAGTCAGGTCCATGAAACGCATGTTTATTCAAGCCAAACAGCGTTGTACGTAATTCCCCTAAAAGTTCAAGTTATTCGAGTTTAAAAGCTGAATAACTTTTGAAGCGATTGGAATATTTAAAAAATAAAAACAGATTTACAATCTGCAAATAAAAATCTATTAAATGTATATTAATTTTTTTGAAATTGATAATTTTGAAAAATCCGTGGTGGTTGCTAGGAATAGGATGATATTACATAAGATAAAATAATGATGTTACTATTATAATAGTACTGATAGAAGAGAGGGTGGTAATGGGGGTGATGATGCTTTTGATGAGAACAGTAGAGGAGTTTACAAGTGATAGTGGCGCAGGCATGGGATGTACCGGGATGAGTGTCACGACAAGAGGCATTAGAATGAGCATACACTCCCCCGTCCCAATGAGCACGCAATAAGCCGGCCATAAATCTACTCAGCTTTCAAACTATCACCATCAGCACTTTTGATTTATTTAACTATTTTTTGTTTTGGTTTTATATTTCGCCTTTTTTTAGCAGTGTAATTGATGATATTCTTTAAAAAATTGAAAATTTAATTCCATAAACTTTATTTAATGTAATTTATTTTTCAAGATAACATCAAAGAAACTTACGAAGAAGTGAAAAAGATTTTACGCGAAAAATCCTTTGGTCTTAAAAAAGAAGAGACAGAATTAACTGAAGCACTAACTCCTCTTCCACCCATCACTAATCTCAGCAACACAGAACATCAACAGGTGGCCTGTAATCAATCAAAATGTTCAATTATTCACTCAATTAAACTTTTTTTTAATTTTAGGCTTTTTAATATTTTATTTTTGCGGGCTCTTAAATTTTATTTTGAAATGCTTTTAAATTTTAATTACATTTGGAAATTATCTTCATATTTGTCTATTTTCAAAATCTTAAAAGTTTAATTTCATGAAGCGAAAAAAATATTTTTGATCTATCACATTTCTATTTCCGTTTATAAAACCATTTCCCAAAAACATTCTTGAACTAAAACCTTTTCAAAGCTCATACTTTCATTCAACCCTTTTATCTTGGCAGGTTAAATGCCACCAAGTTCATTACCCCGTACTACCATCCACCAACTTCACCACACCTTGCTTCTATGGTGATGATGCCTATGCCTATATAAGAGGTTCTGATGGTGAGAATCAGATGAAGCAAGATTATGATGATGGTGAAGATGATGATGTTTATGATGGTGAGAATATGGATAATGAAGATGATGATAGTGAAATGGTCGAAGTAACAATGAATGTTCAAAGTCTAAGAACAAAAGAGTCACCTGCTGATGATGAAGAGGATGCTGATGATGAAGAGGATGCTGATGATGAAGAGGATGCTGATGATGGTTTATTGGATCAACGTGATGAAAAAGTAAATGAAGAAGTGTATGGAAAAAGCATAAATGAAAGAACGGAAGATGGAAAGATGAATGAAGAGACAAATGAAAAAATAGATGAAGAAGGAAAGAAAGAGATGAAAATGCCATTTTTGAGGATGAATCGAGATCATGACATCACTGCTGCCAAGGAGGTCAATGACATCATAGAGGTAATAATTATGTAGGCGATGATGAAGATGCTATTTAGGCGATGAAGATGATATTGAGGATTTTATGACTATGGTTTTGGCCATGATAATTATATTAGGTGAAAATAGTATATAAGATAAAATTAAGAGCCTCCTTCTAGATATTAATTGAGTTTCAAAGAAAATTTATCTCTTCTTAGAATGTTTCTTTCACTACTACTACTACTACCACCACCACCACCCCTCTAAAAACAATAATAGCAACTATAAGAACCATTATTAATAATAACTGATAGTTATTGATAATTTCATTATTACTATTATTATCTTCATAAGCATAATAATATTGATAAACTCGAAAATAAATGCAATAATATTAGGTGAAAGATAAGGCGGGTCTCGAAGGCAATCATGAACAGATGGAGATTAAGCAGTTGAGGGTGACTGCCGAGGCATATGACTTGGTGTATAACCGAAAGACGCCCTTCTACCAAGTGGTTGCTAACAGGTGGTTGTTGGTGGCGTTGTTGTGTTCGGCTTAGTTTTTGGTGTTTTGTTTGGCTTAGTTGTTGGTGTTTTGTTTGGCTTAGTTGTTGATGTCTTTTTCATTTACTGTAAAACAGCATGTGTAAGACGCCAATTTTTTACCTATCGCATTTACTTTTAAAAGATAGTTTCATAATTTTAAAATTTTATAGTTTTAAAAAAGTTACTTTATTAAGATTTTTAGCAATCAAATATGGTGTATTAGGTTAGTTGGTATCAGTTTTATTTTCGTTTCATAAAATAATCAAAGTTTTTATTTCAGTTTCGTTTTGGAATTAATTATAGTTTTTATTTTCGTTTTCGTTTTGAAAATAATTAAAGTTTTTATTTTCATTTTAGTTTTGAAAATATATTAATTTACAACTTTGAAAACTATTTTTTTATATCTAAAAAAATAAATAGATCATAAAATGAAACAGTAAAATAGAACTGTATATTAACAACAAATGAGTTTTAAAAATTAACAGTCAATTGAAATATTATAAGAATTGAGTACGTAAATTATTGAGTAATAACAAATTTGAAATATAATAACAAATTTACGATTAAAATAGGTGATAATTTAATTGACAAAGCGAAGCGGTAATAAAATAACGTTTTATAAATGGCGCTACTTTCATAAAGCCCAAAGATAATGTTTATAACATAGACATATATTTTTTATACAAATTATACATTTACATATTATGGCATACTTTGAAATTTATTTAACTTTACGTTTTGAAAATAATTATAGTTTCTATTTCAGTTTCGTTTTGGAAATAAGTATAGTTTTTATTTTCGTTTTTGTTTTGAAAATAAATTTAGTTTTTATTTTCGTTTTCGTGGAACGATTATTCAGAGTTGTCGTTTTCGTTACGAAAATAACACTGGTTGGTATTGATTTTGTGGTTTTTCTCGCTTGTTACGTAAGGGTATAATGACGCGGGTTCTTAATTATCTGTTTTACAAATTTTGTTCGTGTTGTTATTTCATCTTTATATGAGTTGTTTAACTGTAAAATAATATATTACTCAGAAGTATTCCTTCATTATCGAAGTTATTTCAAGATTTTGCGCCTACGCTTTTAGTTTTTAGTTATTTTTAAATGTTGGAATGTTTTTCCATAATTTATATTCTCTTTATTTATTCATAAGAACAACACACACGACTTACAAAGACACCAGGCTCGCATGATCGAAAACAACAAGGAATACAGGCTTTTCAAGATTAAGTGTGCTGCTGATGATGATAATAGCGCTGCTGATGATGATGGCCCGAGTTGTGATGATGATGATGAAGAAGAAGAAGAGAAGAGAAGAAAATGTAGTACTAAAAGATCACTGGATTTGACGGAAGAATTAGTGAAAAATTGGAAAGGAAGAAGGTTGTTTGGTCCGGAAAAGAAAAAAGATAAAAACAATAAAAACAGCAATAATAGTGATGGCAAGAGAATCAAGAAGGCGGACATGAAGAAGAATACTCCTCATTCATTCGACTTAACGAGAGATGCAAAAAAAAACGAGAAGCAAAGTGGCATCAATGCAAGATGTATTAGGAATAAAAATAACATTTCAAGCTCCGTTAAGCTTGCCAACATCAAAAACACAGTTTCCCAGAAGTCGTACAACGAAACCAAACGACGTAATCTCAGCAAAGACACGATCAAATTGGCACCAATCAAAATCTCCACGTCACACTCCACCTCATTCATTCCTCGTTCCAACACCTTCAGCAATCTTTACACCCTTCCCACTGTCACTTCTTTTCCCACCCAAATTACAACTCCAATCTGCATTAAACTTCCTAAGGTCTTGTAGGGGGGCTCATGCGTTTTAAATTTAGTTTTCTATCACTAGTGTGTTTTTTATGGAATATTTTAAATATATATTTTGAATTTGGTTTTTATTCAGCTGTTTAAACTCACAGATCCAATTATTTTAAATTTTACTTTGAATTTAAAATGGATTCAATTGTTAGCTTTTTGAAATTTTTAAATTCATATTTCTTGAAAGTCGATTAAAATTCTTTATGACTTTGGTTACTAAAAAAATAACGTTTTTTAAATATTTATTTTTCATTTTTAAAACATCTCCACAAAGTCATGAAAATATATAATATTCAATTCATCAAAATTAATAATAAAAATCTCAAAAATATGTTGGGTAAAATACAAAAATATTTTCAAAAAATCCATAAATAGAGAATTTAAAAATACATTAATATGATCAAAATGGCCCAGTAGAACATTATGTGCAAATTTTATTTAAAGAAATGTTAATTATTATGTTTAAGAATCTATATACAATAAACAAAGTTACAAATTAAATCAATAAAATGAATTTCAAATAATTCTTATGCATTACATATTTTAATTGTGTTCAAGTTGTTATTGTTTTTTTTCGGCAAGAATATCCCCATCGTAAAGCCCTACTTTTTATTTTTAAAAAAGAAAGTACCATTTATAGAAAAATAGTTATATTCCGTCATATGCTAAAAAATAAATTTGGTCCAAAACAATAGTGAAAAACCTTCTAGAGATTAACAAAACTAACTAAAACTATGAAATGGCAACTCTAAGAATAAGCTATAAGCATGATTTAATAGGATAATTTCCTGTTTCAGTAAGACACACACGCGCGCACTGGAACCAAAACACAAAATGAATATTTTAAAGAGTTGGTGTACGTTAAATCGTCTAAAATGTTCACTTCGTGTATGCTTCAAATTTATACAGCGCTGGGTTATTTAGTTTTTATCTTTATTTTCTCTTATTTAATTATCTTTCGTCTTTTAAATTTTTTTTGAATATTTATTATAAGTAAGTATGATGTAAGTGATGTTCAAATATTTGTTGAATCTATACTAAAATATAGACACACTCACACAGAGACAAGCACGCACACAAACACATAAAAACTACCCCATAACATTACTAATAAAGAGTATAACTATGAATGAGTTAAAGTGTCCACTTAAACTCAATCAACAGTAAATAAACAAAAAGTGAGCGATGAAATCATCCAAATGGCAATAAAATATATGCATTCAATAGAATATGTCTCAAGTCTAAAGCTTGTGCTCCTAAGTATAGAAAGTTAAATAAAAATATAGTTTTATTAATAAAACCTTCAACCCACCATGCGATTTCATAACTTATATTTATTTTAGAAATCATGTCCTAAAGGAAAGCAGAATCATTTGTCCACTTATCAGCACTTTATCGGGGCAGCCATCCTCAAAGACATAACCATTAGCGATTACTTGCAATGAAGTAGTGAATAAAATATGACGTGGTGCAATACGATTGAGAGATAGAAAGGTTAGAGGTGAAATGAGTGTTTGATCAGAATAGATGGATAAAGTAGTAAATGGATGAGTTGTGTGGACGGAAGGAAGAAAAGTTGGAATGACTAGAAAGAGTAAAACGAAAAGGATTCGATAATTTAGCCTGAATTATGACCTATTTGTAAATTCATTATTTAATTAAGGGTTTAATGATTAAACTTTAATCATACTGTGATACATGCAGAAGAGTCGATTTGCTTTCAATATGAGCATCAATCAATGCCAGATTTTCCCCCCAAATCTTGTTTTAAAATATTTAATCACGTTGTTTTATTTTTAACAGCCTCCATTGAGCGCTCAACAATTACAACAATTATCCGAAGCAACTAAAATGAGACAGTAAAAACCCGAACCATCATCAGAAAGTGTAACAAAGTTGAATAGCTAGATCCTAAAAATACAAAAAAAACGGCAATTTATAACAGCAATACACTATTCCATGGCTACAGCGCTATTCATTGCCGATGGCGTTGAGATTTATGGCCATTTTTATGCACCTTCATAAATAATGCATGTTTTGTAATCGAATTACTAAATAATAGCTCCTAAAAAAATATCTCAAAACTATATTCTAAAGAAAATATTTAGGAGTTTTTTATACATATTTTTGCGGTGAAAATAACTGTTTTCGATTTAAATAAATTATCTTCTTAATTGACCTTATATAATTTTTTCTAATTATTTTTTAAACGCATAGATTTTAAGATGAAAAACAAACAAATTAGTTAATTTTGTTTGACCGAAAAATCTTTAAAAAAATACCTGTAATGTATGTTAAGTCGATACGGATCGAACAAATTCAATTCAAATGAATACTTTGAAAACCGTTCAAAAAAGAAAAAATAAATAAATCAATCTCGAAATGACGTTTCAACCACGAAGACAACAATTGTTACCGATTTAAATAACTTCAACTTGTTTCTCATAATTATCTATTGTGTTGCACAACAATACCCTCATTTTTTCATGTTATTTGAATTTCTTATTTTAAAATCTAACAGTTCATAAAGCAGTTCACGGCACATCAAAACTTGCAAGCAAACACAATAATTCACTTTAAAAACACACACATTCACACACAAACATACACAATCACACACAAACATACACAATCACACACAAACATACACAATCACACAAAAACATACACCCTCACATTATCATGGAAAGACATGCACCTATCAGCTCTATCAGAGCTTCTTCCAATATGTCATTTTTATGCACCATAGTAACTCTTCTTCAACCAAAAATTCATAATTGACATATGACCTACTTACTGCTTTTCTTGCTTATTTTATTTTTTTAGATTAATTATATTTTTTCTCAGCACCGTCTGATCATATCTTATCTTATCTCGTGTTTCAAATTTGAACATTAGCTCCATCCGTCCGTTTTTAATCACCTTAATCATCATCAACTACACTAGCCTCACCCCAACCATAATTGTTTCTATGACTACCAAAATCATCATCACATAATAATTATCGTAACATGCAACAATGCAAACTCAACTACTACAACCAGTAACCAAAACCTTCATAAGCGCAACAAATAATTCTATTTCACTCTTAAAATATTTCTCTTTACGACACAGCAACTCCGTTACTTAATAACAAAAGCATTAACCCCGGAATGACAACAATACTTTTACAACAACTACTTCCGTTTACATAATTGCTGAAACGACCATTTTTTACTACCGTTGAAACAACAACAACAACCACTTCGATCGCAACACCGACCTTACAAAAAAATAACTTCCAAAACAACTTCTGTCACCTCAACCAGCAGCTCCTTTTTTGAATAGAAACATATGGGATTGCGTGGTACCACTGTCACCTCCTGTGCCATCAGACATCATGCTTGGAGTGAACCTTGGGTTGGTAATGGGGCAAAGGGGGGTTAACGTGACACTGGAAACGATGGTTAGATAAGTTTAAATGATTGAAGTGGACTTAGTGGTGAATGTGGTTGTTTCAATAGATATTTTATTAGTGATGGTGGTGGAAGTATTAGTTGTGATTATATACAGTTTCTAGGTTGCAGTGCTAGGAAAACTAAAAAGATAAGGAGTTGTGGTTTCGCAGTTTTTTGTGTTCTGGAAGTCTGAATGGTTACAAGAATGATATTGGTAAAAGAACAGAACCGGTGAAAGATTGATAAACAACTATTGTTTTCAGTTTTTGTTTAAAAAAGACTGTCATTTTCCCCATTCCAGAAAATTTAAACTTCACCTTCAAAAAGGCTTTATAAACATAATACATTTTTTTCGTAAATTTCTTTTTACCCTTCTACATTTCTATCAGACTATGTTAATTATTTTTGAACATTAAAAATTATCGTATCCTTCTGTCACTCTTCTCTTAATCTCATTTTCTCATAAAAACCATCTTATCCACCCGCTCTTCTATTTGCCTTTTTATTGATATTTTACCGATAATCACTTCATCAATGATAAGACATTCTTTTCTACCCACAACTCCTTTATAAGTGCCTTTTCACCATCTCTCCCAATCACCTTCTAGCTCGAGCAGGGTTGATTTGGGTGAAGTAAATGTACCCATAGATGAGACCAAGAAGCATACACACCCCCATCAACACCAGCAACACTATTAAGCCAATGAACATCAGTATGCTTTTTGAAGAGTTTTGTGCTTGAATTCTTTTTTTATTTTTTTTTCTAGATTTTTAAAAGTATTTTTTCCAGTTTCAAAGTTTTCACATAAATAAATTTATCGTTTTTAGAAAGTTTTTTTTTCTTTTCTTTTATTACTGTTAAAAATATTTATATTTGAGTTTCTTTGATTGTCCTCATGTGGGTTGTTTTATATTTAATTTAAATTTTCGAGTACAATTTATTCTGTTTTTAGTTGAATTTTCCAAATTTTCTTTTTTTACATGTTTTTAACGTGTTAATGTGTATTGAAATATAGTTTTTTTCTTCAGATAAAGTTTTAAACTATTTTGTATTTGAATGTCTATTAATTTTATTTACTTTTTATTTATTTATTTATTTTTCTCGTGAGCATGTTGCTTGAGGGTTGCTGGGAAGCTAATCAATTAAATTTGCTTGCGGACAAAGTCTTAATACTTCTTTGTTGATCGTCTTGAAATGAACATGAAATGAAGTAATGCAAGAGTAATTTTGTAATGATTGTGAAAAGTAAGTTGACCAACAAATCATCTATTGAATTTAAAGTCAACATAATTATGAAGTTAATTACTCTAAAAAGAGGGAAATGATTTAATTTCATTGAGCGTAAGAATAACTAGGCTGAAAATTACAAAAATGCCTAAAGATGAGTATAATTGTTTTTGATTTTTCTGTCGATATCATTTTAACTACAGATTTTTATTTATAACTAGGAAATCTTAAAACCATGATTCAATTTATTATTGATAAAATATAATAAATTTCAAAGTGAATGCAGAATTGCTCTTAACAAAGAATTCTCTTACAAGTAGAAAAATATAGGTTTGAATCATATACCTACAGTAATATACTATATATATGGTTTGAATAGTTTAATTAGATTTTTACATTTAAAACTAGATTCTTTTAATGATTTCAAAAAGAAATTTTTAAAATTATATATTAATAAAATGTATTCTACTAAATTATTCAATAAGAAATATTTTTTTTGCGAAAATTTAAAAGCCTTTTTGGAACACAAATTATTTGTCGGTATTATCTCGCAAACTCACTCAGCCATCTAGATCAGATCCTCAAAAAGTAAAAGCAACTCAATCAAACAAAAAAGCAACATTGTATTGGCCAGAATCGCCTCACATCATTTTATACCTACATACGCCATATATAACATCAAAGGCTGAGAAATGATAGGCGCAAACGTGCACTTGATGGTGTATAGTGCACGGAGCTGTGCAACTAATGTGCAAGCTTGGGTTTAAACTTCAACATCCTTCACTAGGCCATTTCTATAGATCACTTTTGCCTTTGAATTACTTTTAGGTTTTTTTGATTTATTTTCAGCTAAATTGAAGATCATTGAAATTTTTTATGAATTTTATAAATACTAAGTTCAATGTCTTGTATAGTTTTATTCAAATGATATTTTTCATAAATAAACTTTTGAAGCTTAGAAAGTGATATCTGAGTGCTGGTTGCGCTTTTTAACATTTTCATAAATGTAACTAAATTCATTGCATTGTTTTTCTTATATTAATTTCAACTCGGTTTACCTGCCAAAAAGTTTTTTCCAGATTAGAACATGTTTTTCGACATCCATTCGATTCAAATAAATAGGTCTTCTTCAAGCTATAGATAAGAATATTAATATTTCATACGAAAAATAATTCTGTTATATAATTAAGTTATTAAATATCCTTTTTTCAACAGCTGATGGCACTTCCTATTTATTTTGCAGGCGTAATTTCAAATAGTTTGCCGAAATTTCAATAAAAAATAGCTTCTTTTTGTAATTTTTAGAGACCAAACCAAAGCTGATTCAAACAAATAAATCAAAAGTGCCATCAACTGTTGTTGTTTAAGTTAACAATTATCGAGTTAAACGTAAACCTTTGTTTGTGGCGAAAATGTAAAACAGATCCCAATTTTTTTCAGTTCATACTTTAAATGTAAAAATTCATTCTACTCTGATTTGACGTAAAATACGTATATGTTCGGACTAGAGATCGGACATGGACGATTTTTCATTCCCGGTCCCGTCCCGTTCCAGAATTTTGATTCCCGTCCCGTTCCCGCAACTCGATTCCCGGTCGCGACCCCTTCCCGAAACTTTTTGACCCAGTTTCGACCCATTTCAACTACAAACATTTTATTTATTTATTTATTTTTGCTGCCGTTTTCACTGGTCCCAAACTTGCTAGTCCTAAAATTTCTTAAAGTTCATTATTTGAAAGTCAAAAAATATTTCTTTTAACAAAATAAAAAAATACGATTTAAATTTCAAATTACTATTGAAATGAAAGTATTGAAATTAGTCATTGTTTTTGAGTGATTCAATCAAGTTTTTATTGCTTTTCATACGGGTTAAACCGTCAAAAGTTTTAGCTTTCAAATTAGGTGATCTTGGGTCTGAAGTTAAACGACCACATGTTGACAAATTCCGTTCACAAGGAATAGAACTTGCAGGTATACTAAACAAAATTTTGGCTACTTCTTGTAGTATTGGAATTTTTTTTACCCCAATAGATTTAACATCTTTATAATCTTCAATTTTGGTGGGACGTAATTGTGAATATTTGTAAAATTCATCCTCTTCTGAATCTTTCCCGTCGTTCATTATTATTAATTCTTCAATAATGTTAGAAATATGGTTTTGACCACATTCTTATTCTCCACAACTGCACAAATAAAATCATTCGTATAATTTGATAGTAAAAAAATTGTCTTATAATTTTTACGTTATAAAAACTAACATATAGGGTATAAATAACCTTTGTTTTTTTTTTCTCAACGTCACTGGAGCTTGGTCTGGCGGTACAAAAGTTTCTTCAATGAAAGTCGTGGTATTTATTTCTTTTCTATCCCAAACTTTTTAAATATTATTTTTTTATACATATGAATAAGATCAATGGGTGAACGGGTAGCTGAGTGAATGAACGGGTAGCTGAGTCGGCATCGACTCTCGGCTTGACCAATAATGAAAGGTCCTAGGTTTAAGTGCAACCAACGCCCTAGGAACCCAAAGGCGCAAGTGAAAAAATATGCAGCCTAAGTGGCCTGGAAGCCCGTTCGGGTTATACGCCACTATAATAATGCTCGTCATTATTATTATTAATGGGCATCTTTTTTTGTCAAAATGATCAACTGAGCATTCAACTGGAAATTAATAATTCAAATTCAAAGTATTAATTTATAAAATATAAATAATATAACTGACCAGTTTGATTTCACCTGACAAGTTTTCATCATCACCCATTCATTCTAATTTCCCTAATATTTGGACTCGCCATAACAACTTCAAACGTAATGTTAGAGATTTTGACATTGACAACGCAATGGTGACTTCGTTATACATTTCTATTGCATTTAATACTTATTTTAAGTACGGAGTATCGATGAAATAGAGATTTCCATACTTAGGAGTCTGCTGAAGTATAATTGTTGAAAAATCCACTCCCAATTACTTTTATTCCCGTTTTTCCCGTTCCCGATTTCAAAGTTGATTCCCGTTCCCGATTTGAATATTGATTCCCGTTCCCGTTCCCGTCCCGAAAACCTATTCCCGGTTCCCGACTTTTCCCGTCCCGACAATAATTTTCATTCCCGTTCCCGCGAGAGTCCCGCAGGTACCCGCGGGTACCCGGTCGGATCGGGTACCCGGTCCGACCTCTAGTTCAGACACTTTTAGTTAAGCACTTTTTTTTTGACAATCTCTTTGTTTTTAAGTTCTTATTGTGTACATAATTTATGCATATTAATAAAAAAATATGAAATTATAAAAATTATAAAATTAATTATAATGTGTTGTAATAAAAGTTCTTTAAAATATAAACGCTAATCAACAATTAACTAATGTCTGATATCTTTCAGAAGACATACTCAACTAACTAGACGGTCACTAAAAAAAGTTCATGAAAGAATACGCAACTTATACTTTTAGTTTTCATTGAAGAATGTGAAGTAGAGAAATTTCATTAAAATGTCAGTATTACTTCGTCTCAAAATAAACTCACAAAAATAGCCCTCAACTTAAGCATGTAAACTTAATTGAAACAGACAAAAATGACAATAAATTTTTTTACACGTTCACTCCGCAATGGAAGTGAAGATTATTTGGAAAAACCTTAATGCCTATCATGTTACACAATTGTAAAAGGTGTGAACTTTTTCAATAATATTGAGATTTTCAGATCATTGAAAAAACAAATACTTTTTAAAGTCAGAAGACTTCGATATTTTAGGGCATATTTATTATCCTTCATTTTATTCTAAGTAAATCTCTTTTAACGAAAGCATAGATAAGACATTAGAAAGCCTATAATTCCCTAAAAAGTATATAAAATTAAATCCTTGATTTAGTGTATGCCTGGTTGAAACGTCGTACCCCGGGGTATAAGCAAAAGCTTTTCCGCACTGCGTCATCAAGCGTTGGTCGTGACTTGTCAGGTAAAAGTTTTGTTAGTCAGCTGTATCCTACACCTGAATAATAGGCTAGACTATTAAGAAAGACACTTCATTATTTATGTCTATGAATTATTTTTTCGATAACTATTTTTCACATATACCGATTTTATTAATATTATTTATAAAAAATAATACTTTCAAAATTGTATAGTAAAACTAGAAGCATACAAACGCGATTGATACCATTTTTTACTTAAACTTTTTTAGATTCTGAATGATCCACAAATAAAATTCCCTTAATTTAGTCTAAATGATGATCATATCTACACAACTAACATGAAGTATGAACAAATTAATTAGCAACAAAATGAATCATACATTGAGTCAATTATAAAAATATTTCATATTTAGGTGAATATACTTATATACATATATATATATGTATATGTATAAAATACGACTTAATAGCCTAATGAGGCAGTGAATGCAAACTAAATTATCTTCCGGGTAGCTAGATAAAACTTGATATCACATTCAAAAACCATCCCGGATTTAAAATGGCCAAACAATGTGGTAAGTGTGAGAAGGTTGTTTATCCTGCCGAAGAACTCAAGTGTCTGGATAAGGTTTGTGGGGGAAAATTGGACGTATTTTGGTCGACTTATGGTAGATCTAGAATGGATTCAAATTAAAAAGATAGATTTTTCTTAAGAGTTCTTAATGGTTATAACAGTAGTTTGAAGTTAATTCAATTTTGAATTATTATAGGCTTATCAAAAAATAGTTTAATTCAAAAATTGTATGCTTTTACATTATAAAAAATATTTAAAAATTATATAAAGTTAATTCAATTTGGAATTATTATAGGCTTATCAAAAAATAGTTTATTTAATTCAAAAATTGTATGCTTTTACATTATAAAAATAACTGAAAACGATTCAAATGAATCACATTTTATAAGGTAATATTTTTTTAACTTTTCATAAGGATAGTCCCTATTCCTTCACAATGTCTTTGATATTTTTAATGTTGGATTAAATGTCTTAAAAACAACTTTTTCTTAAGATTCTTTCATGGTTTTAAGAGTGGTTTTGAAGTTATTCAATTGTGAATTGGCATAAGTTTATCAAAAAATATTTAAATTGATAGAAAAATTAACATGATAAAAATAACTGAAAACTATTTACATTGATCACATTTGTATGAAATAATATTTACTTTTAAATAAACTTTTTAATATAATTATCATTTATTCATTAAGTTCCTATTCACTATTCCTTTCACAATGTCTTTGATATTTTGAATGTAGAAACACTAATGATTTTAACGCTGATGGGTTAAGATAGCTATTTTAAAACATTTTATTTAATAACGTTTTTTTTCTTTCACTCCATACTCTTTTCCTTTTCTCTACATGGAGGCCCTTCCTCCAAGACCATTAGCACGTCAACTAGCATGCCATCACTGCTATTCCATTAAATTGATCACCCAAGCAAAATTCTGTTTTCAAGAAAAAAAATTTCCATAATCAAATATCCATTTATTAATTTTACTAAATGACTTTCTAAGAAGAGAATTTGATATAAATTGGTAATTCTAAAATAGAACTAGCTACATTTAAACAATATTTAATAAAAGAATATTCTGAGATAAATAAAATTTTAAGAATATAATAGACAAGCTCAATAGGATGGAATGATGGCTTTAATGCTCAAACGAATTTGATTTTTCTGCTTCGACAGTTTTTATGATGCAAACATGATCTATTTTTCACATCTTTAAACACTTATGTATTACTCGCACGGTCATTTCCCACACTTTTTAAAGCTTTCTTTTTTTCTTTGCTCTCACAGACATGGCACAAGATGTGTTTCAAGTGCTGGCAGTGTGGCATGCAGTTGAACCTCAAGAATTATAAAGGTTACAACAAGCTACCGTACTGCAATGCGTGAGTGATTTCTTATAAATTAAAAATCATTATTTTAGTTTCATTAAACATTTAATTTTTAGCGTGGTCTTATTTAAAGAAGTTTTTCACTTTTTTTAACATTTACTATTCTTTAATCAACATTCTACTACCATCCCAATCCTGAAACCACCTAAAATCGTCAGCTTTTTCAACCAAAAGTATTCTAGCTTTCTTTTCATATTTAAAATCCGCATTTCCCAGACACAGTCCACAAATCAAGGCAACCAGTGTGGCAGAGACGCCAGAGCAACGGCGTCTCAAGGACATCACAAAACTCAACAGCCAAGTTAGTATACCGTGACATCGATTCAGACTACATTGACCTTTTCTTGAAAAATTATGTTTTAACATTTTAATGTATTAGTTTACAATTTGGTTACTGGATTTTAATTAATTCTTACTGTAAAGTAGACTATTCGTTAAATATTTTTTATAATTATTTTTAAAGTTGTATACTTTCAAGTTTTGCGTTAATTAGAACATTTTGACCAACAAATAATTATTAAAATGAAATTAGCTGTATAATTAATGACTAAAAAGCTTAATCTCTGACCTCTAAAATGACTCTACATGCTATAGCCGAATATTATGTTGAAAACTCCATTTGAATAGTTTGGGAATTATTATTTTATATTCTGCTTTGAGCATAGTTTCACGTTATATTTTTCATTTTTTATAAGTTACTTGTCATTTTCAATGTGCTACGCATGAACAGTTTAATAGTTTCAAAGTATAGCTAAATAATCGGTAACTGACAAGTAACATTATAAAGTTTCATTCATTGCTATATATGTTTCTTTTTCCTTTTAGAACGGCACATATTTTAGAAACTTTACGATAAAATATCTAGGAATTTTTAGATTCTTTTCCCATCCAGAAAGTGTGCACCATATTCTAGAATAGAGTTTGGGTAAGGGTAAAGTTTAGTTTCTAAAAATAAAAGGATACTTTATTATAAAGTTTTTATTGCGTAGTCCCATTCGAAAACGGGACAGATTCTGAAAAAGGGTGGATTTTGTAGTCATGAAAAAAAGTGGTAGTAAAAAACGCTGATTAATGAAAAAATATAGGTCTCATCCATTAAACTGTTCTCAAATACGTAATTCAAGTCAATAATAATAGTATTTAACATTTTATTCTAATAAGAAATAAACTTTCTCAATTCTACTTTTTTTGCTGCCAAAAAAATGAAACATCTTCAAACTATTCATTGAACCTTTCTTCTTTTTTTTCATGACAGGTTCAGTACCAGAAGGACTACAGAGAGAACTTAGGCAATGTTATATCTGTTGCAGACGATCCTGAAAGTCTCAGGCTGAAAGAGCTTGCAGCGCTCAGTGGCAGTAGGTATGCCGACACTGCTAATACCGGTGAGTTGTGTTTAAATATTGGATAGTAGTGTGCATGTGGTTTTGCGATGGTTTGTTAATTGGTTTTGAATGTACATTCCTTTAATTTCACAGGCAATTACACTCAACCTTTGAGAAGCTCACAAGCTGATGAGGGTATACTAGAGTTGATATATCAATATGAAATTAAATGTTTTATTTAAGAATGTAATTATTTTGCTAAATTATTTTTTTCATTCATAAGTAATATTTCTTTAATTTGTTATATTGTTTCAAATTTTGAACTTTTCTTTAAGATGATGACCATCAAGCTCCACCTCAACAAAGTAGCGGTGGCAATGAAGTAAATGGGGTTTTGTGAACATTTCAATTTAACCAACTGCTAATTATTTGCACCAAAGTATTACATTTATTATTATATTTTGTTGTTTAAATTCTTTATCGGTATGTAAATATTCACAATCCACGACATAAGTTTTTTACACATCTATGTATCTTATGCATTCTTTCATTAACAGATTTTAAATGTATTCTTGTTATCTAACAATTTTCTACCTCATCAGTCCTATATTCAAATCACTCACTCAACCAACCAAATAATCAACCCACCAACCAACCAATCATCCATCCAACCAACCAACCAATCAACCAACCCACCAACCAAACATCCAACCAGCCAACCAACCAACAGGGCTTATGTTTCTCGGCGATGTACACGTACGACGCGAACGACACCGACGAGGCGAGCATCGAAGAGGGCGACTGCATCGTCGAAGCTGAAGTCGTCGACGATGGCTGGATCATGGGCACTGTGCAAAGAACCGGCCAGAGAGGCCTCATCCCCAAGAACTATGTCGAAGCGGCTTGAATGAATCTGACGCGGGTGGCTGAAAGGAAGTGCTGTGTTTTGAGGATTTGAGGTTGATTGATTCAGGAGTCTTATGCATGCTGATGGGTGTGAAAAGGTATGACTGTTTGATGGTGGTCGATGCTTTGATGGAAAGGTTTTTTTAAACAAATGTTATTGATTCTGTGGAATAGTTAAGAAATTAACATTTTTAAATGCCTAAATGAAAGAAAAAGGTTAAATTGAAGTCCAAGTTTTTTTATATAAGCTTGAATGTTAATCATGAAAATGTAATGAAAAATGTTATATAACTTTAAAACTATTAAACACATTTGTGTTCAATAATCACCGCTTTTTACCCTAGATCGAAGCTAAAAGTGGTGAAGTGGTTTCAATAAAATTTATTGAATAAATGTGGAGCTTACAAAAAGTATTTTTAATTAAGAATTTTTGTATGTGATTTATTTATTAAATTGAATTTGCTTTAATAAATCCTATTGACGGGTACACTTTTTGTAAAGTATACTTTGAAAAAAATATTTTTGCTTGAAAACTAACCAATAACAAATAAATGTTGAGTGTCGATCAATTCTGAAGCTCCATCTTGAAAAGGCCCATGAAAACTATTTGAAAAATCACTGAAAAGCTTGTCTCTGTGCGGTTTAAGACTTTTTAATATTTAGTACTTTTTAACCTTATTTCTTTAATTAAATCGTGCTTTAGCACTGATTCGGTAACGTGGTCATGTCATAGTCGATAGACACGGGATTTACGGCATCAATGGCGCACAGAAAAAAATCTTAAATTTGAGTTATTTCACAAGTTACATAATCATCCATCAAAAGAATTATGAAAGTAATATCTTTTTAGCCATTTTTGTCAGACTTGAAATCTGGCTTTCGAAGGGTTCGTCCTATCTGTCTCAAACATTTTTTCAACATTTTTTATCAACAGGCGGCTGATTGGTTTAGCTGCATAGCCTATGCAGAATAGGTTTTCGTTTGAGTTTTGACTAACCAGATGATGCACATTTTGTATAACTTAACGAGAACAACTTTTTTCTATTCTTTTTGATCTTCATCTTATTTCCATATCTTGCTGAAACATTATTAAAAAAGCTCCTCATTGGTATCTGTCTGATTAAAGCGCTATTACTGGTCTGCAGTTAGGCTCTGTAGATCTGTCACTTTTTTAGTTTCTTCATGGCACTGTCGATATATTCCTTCGATCATGGGCGGCTATACTGAAGGGGCCGCCTTAATGTGGACCCCCCAACTTTTTTCAATAAAAACATTTTTAAACATGGCATAAAACAGAATTTTTACGTAGTAATACATTGTGAGTATGTGTAGTTATAGCTGTCTAAAATAAAACTTTTCATTGCCTACTCAAATATTCGTATAAAAACCGTTAAACAGTTTTTAAAGGGTGGGAGGAGGGTTCCGGACCCCAGGACTCTTCCAGAATCGTCCATGCTGGTTAGGACCCCCCCCCCCCCCAAGATTTGCAGCCGATTGCCGCTCCTGCTTTCGATATATTCGAACAAAAAACTTCATTGACAAGATGCTTCACGGGAGCTCTCCTGTTGAATAGTTCTTTAAAAGTTCAAAGCATTTTTTTGGTTTGTCGTCTTCTGTTCCAATACTGTCAATGCTTTGAGAATATCGGAAAGTCTTTTTTCGAGGGAAGAAACACAGAGTTGTAAAAATTCTATACAGATTCAAAATAATTAAATAGAAAAAATTAATAGGTTATCCGAGAAATATTAGTTTATAAATTTTTGTTATAGTTTTATAAAACTAAATATTGTTACCTTTTCCAAAAACACAAAATGTTTTTCCTTTTCGTTCAAAGCTTTCACGACAACTATGTAGGTTTTCAATCTCTTATTTTAGTAATGTTACTTCAAGCATCCAATTTCATAAATTTCATTTTATTATTATTTGATTTTCAAATTAATTGTTTCAATTTTTATAGTTGAGAAAATACAATCATGTCCGACGCCGAAGGGTAATATATATAACTTGCTGAAATATTGTCTATTTTTTTTATATCATTAAATTGATTAAATTAATCAGTTTACAATGTTCTATAATTTAATCATCTATTAATTTATTCATCTATTAAAACAGAGACGATGTCCAAGTGCCCGCTACCCATGTGGTAACACCAGGTACAATGGATCTTAACACAGCAATCCAAGAGGTTTTATCTTTAGATAATAATAATTTACATTTATTTATTTCAAGTTTTCCAATTTTCCGACGTTATATAGCCTCAAATGAAATTATTTCAAAATATTGTGCTAATGGTTAAAACATGATTTCTGCAGGTGCTGAAAACCGCCTATATTCACGATGGTCTTGCCAGAGGAATCCATGAGTGTGCCAAGGCTCTTGACAAGAGGTTGCTGATAATTCTTTCCGAATAATAAAATTAACCAAAATATAAATATATATTTTTAAATATTTAATGCTTCAATATGGTTTACTATTTTGGTTAACAGACAGGCACACTTTTGTGTGCTGGCTAACAACTGTGACGAGGCCAACTACATCAAGCTGATCGAGGCTTTGTGCGCTGAACACAACATTGACCTTTTGAGGGTTTGAATTGCTCATACTTTTGTATGCAAGCCAATTATATTTAAAGTATAATGCATCTTTAATTTATTTCACTTATGATCTACCCTTCTCCATTAACCCACTTCAAGACATATTTATATCACTAAATGATTCTGCATCAGGTTGATGACAACAAGAAGTTGGGCGAATGGGCAGGTCTCTGCAAGATTGATAAGGAAGGCAAGCCTCGCAAGGTGGTTGGATGCAGCTGTGTTGTCGTCAAGGTGAGTCTTGAATCTATTTTTTGGTTGCTTTATATTTCTTTATTATACCATTTAAATTGTCTTCTTTTTTCTCTTCAATAGCATGTACTATGAAAGTATGATTTTTGTGTGTGAAATACTTTTACTTTTTTAATGATGACGATTATGCTCTCTCTACTGACACCGATGAGGATTAGCTTATGTGTCTGATGTTGCTATTAAGTCTAAATTAATTCTTTTTCTTCCTTTCTATTGCTTTTATATGTGTTTATGCTTCTTCCCATCTTGGGTATTGAGTATAGTGATGATGAATCAAATGCGACATAAACAAATTCTGTTGAATCATTTGAGTCTCGTTCGTCTGAATCAGTTTTCATATTCTAATATTGAGTTTGCATTACTTTAATTTATATATTCAATATGGCACACTTTTGTTGAATAGCTGAAGATGCTCTTCGTTGGGTTTTTTGAGAATAATGATGAGGAATCAAATGTGGCATGAACAAATTCTGTTGAAACATTTTGAATCTCGTTAATCTGAAAATCTTGAAAAAAAATTTAGTAACTATAATAGGTTTAATTGCTTAATTAAAGGGTTTAATTCAGGTTCATTAACTCCAACCATCTTTCTATGCTTTCCTTGTTACACTTGATAGTGATGATGCATCAAATGCGACATAAACAAATTCTGTTGAATCATTTGAGTCTCGTTCGTCTGAATCTATTACATAATTCGGTTCTAATTTCCTTTTGTTTGCATAAGGAATAATAATTATGTGAATTCATTACATTTATTCTATATTAAATATTAAGTTCAGCATTTTAATTTTCAAAATATACTATATGATTGTAGTTTAAATATCTTGAGCTGTTAATCAATGATGACGATAATGCTCCCTCTACTGACCTCGATGAGGATTAGCTTATGTGTCTGAAGCCAACTTTTTTTAAATCATTTCTTTTTTGAGAATAATGATGAGGAATCAAATGTAGCATGAATAAATTCTGTTGAAACATTTTGAATCTCGTTAATCTGAAATTCTTGAAAATAAAACTCACCCTTTAATTTTTGATATTAAAATCAATTGATTTAATGACTCAATTGTGGGTTAATTCAGTTTCATTCTTACAATCTTTCCATGTTTCCCTTGTTACATCGATAGTGATGATGAATCAAATGCGACATAAACAAATTCTGTTGAATCATTTGAGTCTCGTTCGTCTGAATTCAGTAAATTTATTATATATTAAATTATAGTTTTTTTTCAATCTTTGTTAATTGATTTTTTTATGCCTCAAAAGGTGATCTTGGACTGTAAATTAATGATGACGATAATGCTCCCTCTACTGACCTCGATGAGGATTAGCTTAATTGTCTGAATGAAACTTTTCTATTATAATTTTTTGAATTTTCTTGAAATATTGATAGTGATGATGCATCAAATGCGACATAAACAAATTCTGTTGATTCATTTGAGTCTCGTTCGTCTGAATCAATTTGTACTGAATTGCAATATCGGTATTTTTGATTTAGCTGTTTTCATGTATTTTTTTTTACTTATAGGAATTTATTTTTTGTTCATGGGTCCTACTTTAATTCCTTTCATCAAGGTATTAACTTGACAAACATCCTTCCACAGGACTACGGCAAGGAATCTCCCGCCTTGGATGCACTGAACCTGTACTTCAAGTCGAAGTGAGGTGTAACAATGGCAGTTGGAGCAAAAACTTGTTTTCTCAATAAACATGTTTAATGAGTTTTCTTATTTTATATATATAAAAAATGATGTGACCATGTAGTTCGGGTATTTTCGAAAAAGAATTAAAGCGTTGCTAGCCGATTCGCGATCTTCAAAATTGTCTAATATTTAGATTAATTCTATTTCTCCGATAAATGTTCATGTTTTATTTTCCCACGTCCTTTCTGAGCCACTCGCTTGAATGCGAGGCAAGAATTAAAAATGCATAATTACCTTATGCAATTATTTAAAGCCAGCCTTGTAATCGACATTTCATGCTGTTAACGGCATGTGTCTCTATCGTCATCTCCTGAGAACTGCATTTAAAAATTGATAAGGGATTATAAAATAACATCTAAATTAGCCAGAAGCTAGAGTTCTCAAGTTCTTGGTTTATTGTATTTGCCCTTAAGAAGCAAAGCAGTTAAGTCGTCATGTTAATGTGATTCTTCCTAGTGAAGTCTTAATCTAGGTATCTTAAAAGGTTCTAACTAATGCGAACTAGATCTTTGCTTGTGTTGAACAGAATTTCGACGGTATGAGATCCAGATAACTTGTCTTAATCTTCAGCTAATTGGCACCCATCCATGCAGCAATTTCAGCAATGCGGGTCAGCGTGGTGTCTATTCAACGCGCTTATAGTCTTTTATTTGAAGTATTTTACATGTTCTGAGGCAGTCTAATAATGTGGATCTAAACAAGAAAGTTGGTCTTTTATTGGTAAGCGTTCAAATTAGGTCTATAATGTTTCAATATCTAGATAATGTCTATGTTGGGTATATAATGTTTAAATGTTTAGTAATGTCAGTGTAGTTATTGGTGTGAGATAGGCAGTTAATACATTGATAGCAATAATTTATTGTATTTAAAGAAGGGAAAGAGTCAAGACGCGAATGCGACTAGCAGTGCCTAATAATGATTTTGGTATTTATCTCGCTACTGAGTAAGTATTTTAATCTTTTAGCCCTTTAAATGAATTAGAATTATTAATCAACAAATTTAAAATGTACTAAGCTTTAATTTTTCATTCAATTTTATCTGCATTCATTGCAGTGCTTTGCGGAGTGGGTGGTCAAGAGAAAGTAAAAGTGACATCTGTTTTGGTTGGTCTTGTAACTTTTGACTAAATCTCTTTTATTGATAAAAGCATATTTAAAATATACATAAATTCATTGATTTTTAACCTATATTTTTCTATTAGGATGAACCATATATGTCACAGAAAAGTCCAGGGATTTATGAAGGATTTATTTTCGATCTTTTAGAAAAAATATTTGGAGGAAAAGATTTTTTTGAAATAGAGTGAATTATATTTTTTTTCAATAACTAAATTTTTTTATTGAATCTATAAAAGTAGCATAGTCTTATGAAATTAGTGTGGGGATAATTTTCTATTTTATTAATATTTAATTAAACGGCTCAAAACAGTATTGTTGAAGATGGTCAATACGGATTGAAGGATGAGATGGGAAACTGGGATGGAATGATTGGAAAACTGCTAAAGGGAGTATGTGGGCCTAAACTTATTTTATTAATTCAAAAATCCTTTTTATGCGTGTTTTAAAATTATTTGTTAAAAATTTGAAGTATGAAATATTTTAAAACCAACGTTTTTTTCATCAGGAAACTGACTTGGCTGCTGCAGACCTTTATGTTACAGAGCAGCGCATGGAGGTTGTAGCGTTCTCGAACCCGTTCAAGATCTTGAACTTTGCGGCTCTAATGACAAAAGCACTTAAACTGAGCAAAAACATCAACTCATTCGATGACCTGGTCGAGTACAGTGACATCAAGTTTGTTTTCTTAAATTGGAGTTTTCCGCTGCTAACCTTCAAAGAATCTAAAAGAGAAACTTACATGAAGATATACTCTCAAGTAGAAACAACCCCCACTGGTTAGTCTATCAAAAATTCATTGTGATTTTAAGTTTAAATTGAATAAATAGAATACAATTTTTTATATAAAAAATGTTAATAAATAATTATCAAGAGTCTACTTTTTTATTAAATTTCAAAATTGACAATTTATTTTCTCATAACTAATTTCCAGAGTCTTTTGTTAGCTCAACAGATGAAGGATTAAAGAAGGTCAGGCGTACAAATGAAAACTTTGTTCTGATCATTGAAGCTCCCGTGGCACAGTATATCGCCAATAATGCTCCCTGTGACTTGACGGTGATTGAAAGCACGGGAGACAATTTGAAGCACGCGTTTGCAGTAAAGAAGAATGACACGGTGTTGTTGAAGAAGATAAACGATAAGCTGGCGGAGCTTGGAGAGTTGAAGAGCCTCGAAGACAAGTGGTGGAAGCAGAACTGCAAAAATGCCCTCAACTTCGCTGTTAAAAAAGACTCTGGCAGCTTTGGAATTATATTGCTGGCGTTATTCATCAAACATCTTTATTGAATACCCAGGTTGAAATATATAAGCAACAACTAACACTTGTTTTCACAGGTTAACATTCCTTTTTATTATTAAAAAACTGTTAGCCTAGTTTATACGTTATTTCTAAATAGCTTTATCGTTAGTACCACTGACGATTTAAATAAATTTGATTCAAATGATACTCAGGGTTTGACAAAGAAAAGCTTTACGGAAAGTATTCTTAAATAGAATTAGAATTAGATTATTTGAAAAAGTAATATTGGATTATAAAGTTTCTATTGCAGTCTCAAGTGGCTTGGAAAATACATGAAATTTCTCCTAATGATCAAAAGTCTTTCGCATACGCTTATTGCAAGAAGTTTTATATTTATTTAAGTTTGAAAAGATATAAATTTAAATCAACACTTTTATATATTTAACTATGATTTTTTTATTTGAATTATGAGTGAGATGTAAATTGTTAAAAAAGTTTTTTTGAAATAAAAAAAGTATTTTTCACTACTTTAGTTTTTTAATATCAGTGATCTGTGAATGAAAGAATTCTATTTTATTAGAAAATAATTATGTGTGTTATATTAAAACTAACTTAGTTGTAAAGAAAAACATGAAACAAATCCCAGACAAAGTAACTAATGAAACTAAGTCCTCCCTAGTTCCCAACAAGTTAGAGAGGCTCTTGGAGGGCTTCATCAACTAAGATTGAATATCTTTTAAAAAATCTCTGGTCGCAGTCTTTTGAAGTTCGGCAGTGTATTGTTGTTGTTCTGGAAACGATTGACTGAGACTGAAATGTTCGGTTACCAATTTCAAGAAATAAAACTCAATCCAACAATTAAAATATAAACCATTAGTGATTTTTTTAACGACTGGTAAGTATAATAAATATATTTAATATTATATAATTAGAATATCTTATATCGCCCTTTTTGATACAGAAATAAACAAAGTCACGTGACACTATTCTTTCTATGTTTGGGTATTTGAAGAATGACGGTCTCTTGCATTGGTGATTAATACAGAGGGCGTATCTATACTACTCGTTGTTTGTAGGATATCTATGATCTCGATTAATACGTTCGACAAGTTTTCACTACGTATCTATATATACCACATATATTACTATAGGTATACGATATATACTATATCTATGGTTTGTGTGATAATAAATAAATAACTATCAGTTTTATATAGCGCCCGGGCCCGCAACTGAAGCGCCACTCACACGACATAATTCGTGAAACACCGCATCATATATACTAGGTATATGATAGCTCACGTTTGGCTAAACAGGGATTCGAACTAGAGACCTTTAAGTTGCAAGTCTAACGACTTACCATCTAAGCCAACCCGCTCGCTCGATATATAAAACTTCTTAATGATGCTCATATACCTATAGACTATAGTAAACTATTTATATATGATTCCAGCTATCAAAAACAAAAAAATATTGTAATTAAAACTCTTTCCAAAATGTATTTAACCATATAAACTTATGATATTCTATTATTATTATTATTATTTAATAAATATATAAACTTGTTCAGTAAATTTATCATTTCAACACATGTTTATTGTTAAAGCACAAAAAAAGATATACAATGATATAAAGTAATTTGAAAGTACTAATAACACTGACAACGAATGATACTTCAGTATTTATTCAAACCACAATAGAAAGAAATCGAAAATCGAGACGTCCTAAAGGCATGAAAATACTTCTGAAGCAAATAGCCAATGTTTAAGATGGAAGATTGTTTAAACGGTGATGTTGATAATGATGAAGATGATGTTGATAATGATTAGGAGGATGATGATAATGAGAATGGTATTCAGATGACTGTTAAATGAAATGCAACATTGATGAATCACCCAATCGCTCATTGTCATAGTCATAACCATCATCATGCCACCTACTACCACTAGCAGCTGGTGGAGCAGCACATGTGACTTGGAAGCATGGGCAGCCGAAATGCCGATGCAGCAAGAGGACTCTATACGTCTGCTCGGTAATGGCAACTCAGAGGTGATTCTCTAATTCAATCGGTTCAAACGGTAAAGTAATGGAAGAACTGAAACAATTCGGAAACACTGAATAATACTCTTTGTTTGGAAGAAGGTATGAAACCGACAATAATAATATCTCGAGAATATCATGAATGGAAAAGCAAACAGCTAGAAAATCAACGCTGACCAAACAAGCGGCACAACATCTAATTTAATTAATTTAATTTGACGACAAATTCCATTCAATTAAATAATATTCTAATTGGGTAAGCGCCTTATTCAAGTAATAGATTATTGAATTACATTAAATATTCCCTTTGAAAACGACGGCGCACACAAGCGTGCCACTGAAGCGACCAGAAATGATGCAGCGGTGAATACTGTGCGTTGAGAACTCATTGGAAGAAGAACTCAAAAGATGGTTTGATAGAAGCCCTTTTGGATCGACAGGGTGTGTGAAACACAGAATAGAGTGATTAAAAAGTGGCAATACAGCCACAAAAGAAGAGAAAATCCAATAACGAATTCAAATAATGAATAACTTATTAACTGAAGCCAAATGACTCTCTGAATTTTTCACTAGTTTGGAATACTGCGAAGAAATAAGAAGAAGAAAACGTAGAAAAGTAAAGAAGAAGCGATTCAGAAGATGCTTTAGAGCGATATGAAAGGAGTATTGGATGCGCCTACATAGCGAAACTGCAACACATCTTACGCAAATACAAAACAAGATCGTATATATATATATAAATTGAAAATATAATACGTGATGAAATGCATTTAAAGTTGCCAAAATCTACAAGCATACCGATTAAAGGAGTGACCAATCGATATAAACCAAATAAACACACACGTACATACAATTACGTCACCCGCAACGTCATCACACGTGCACAACTGGATGATGATGACGCATCCATGACATCACCATCACGTGACAACACAACAAAACCAGACGACGACGACGTATCCAAGACTGAATGATGACGTCATCAGACGAATGTTGCGTCATCCTTGGTCTGGATCTCGATCTTCTCGACCGAGAGGTCAGTGTTGATGTTCGTCACCGACAAGATGGCGTCGGAGAGGGCCTTTGAGAAGGGGTAGTGGTGATGATGATGATGATGGTGGGGGTTGTGATGATGGTGATGTTGATGGGGGTTGTGATGATGATGATGATGGTGGTGGTGATGATGATGATGATGGTGATGATGATGATATGGGTTATAATTGTAATAGTGATGATGGTAGTGGTGATAGTAACAGCAAAGAATAGAATTGACCCTCTCACCACTGCTCCCTTACTCCATGTCAACCCTCCCACTGTCACCCTCTCCAAGCCACCTGGTCGTAGTCGACACAGTCACTGACGCCTCCGTCTGGGTACTTCTTTTCCACCCTCGTCTCGATCACTCCATCCCTCTCTATGCGGTGCTGTATGGGTGTGTATGTTTGTGTGTGTCTGTGTGTTTGTGTGTGTGAGATACAATACCACATCAACCACTACCCACTCCACCCACCTCAGTGACAACAGTGCCGTCAGGGGTGGTGTAGGTCTTGGAAGATGAAGACAGGACATTCGTCATATTCCTGGCATTGCTGTACCCTGTCTGGCTCTTGTAGGGGGGGTTGTAGGGCGTGCCATTGCCGCCAGCGCCCCTGTGGTCTGCCTCGTAAGCCATCCAGCCGTCCCTGCCCTGTCCCTCTGTGTGCCTCTCGTAACGTATGTCGTATTGTCCTTCTGGGTATTTGCCGTTGCCGTTAGTGCCGTTTGTAGCGTAGTTGTTGGGATGGTTGTTGTTGGTGTTGTTGAAGAAGGTTGGAGTGTTTCTGTTGTCATGCTGGTTGCTGATGTAGTTATTGTTGTTGTTGTAGTGTAGTTGCGGAGACATTGGTTCGAGTGGGAAGGTGGCTTCATCACTGGTTGCACTGTACTGTATGGTAGTAGGAAAAAAGTTAATTGAATCTTTTATTTAAAAAATTATATCTTTTTTGTATATACAATTCCTTTCGCATCAGACAATGGCCGGGAAAACGATTAGATTTTGAGAGAATATGAAAAAAAACGCACAAAATAAATAAAAGAAGTTTTATGTATGAAGTACCTGAATGATTAGAGACGAGATTAAAAGAATGAAATAAATCGGAAAGAGTAGTTATTGCTGCATCGCCAAGAAACACTACTCAACCACCAAAGAAGCTCTTAGAACACCCTGCATCCTATCCCCCTGACTCACAGAAGCGGTGTTGTTCTTGCCAAGGGTACCACCACCACCACCACCACCACCACTTCCAATCAACAGCTGACCAGTGCTTCCCCAGTCCGAACCCCCACCACCTGTCGTGCCCGGGTAGCTGTCGTCCCTCGCCTGATGATAATGATGAAATAGTTGAAATCACATCCCGATGCAATCTAAGCAAGCCCCAGCAGAAATCCCATCCACGCACCCACCCACCGAGTCATTCAGCTTCTTGTACTGGACAGTGCGGGTGGCAGTATTGCTGAAGACTCCGGGCGACGAAGGAGTGCCAGCGCCTCGATGCTCGAGCGTTTCCATCGAGCCAGGCCGACGAGACTTCATGTCGAGGGTGTTGCAGCGGGAGGCATCGAATTGGTAGGCCTCTGAGCGCTCGGTGCTGTAGCCTGTCATCACTTCAGGGGGGTAGGAGTGGGCTGGTTAGTGGAGGGAGGAGGGTGGTGGGCTGTTAGTCGGTGCGCTCACACATGCACGGGTTCATACACATGCATACAATCACACGCACGCATTTTTACACACACATACACAAACAAAAACACACCCAAATAAAAAAACACACAAAAATACACACACACTCACACACACACACATACACACACACACACACACCAGTCTCCATGCTCTTCGAACCAGCAAACTTCCTGCCAATGACGCGAGGAATGGTGTGTGCTGCATGTGCATCCTGGTGCGCTTGCTGCTGAGCCTGGTGGTCGTGTGGTGTGGTCGGAATGCACACACACAAACACACAAGCATACACACTCAAACAAAGACACACACACACACACACACACACACACACACACACACACACACACACACACACACACACACACACACACACACACACACACACACACACACACAAGCATACACACTCAAACAAAGACAAACACACACACACACACACAAAAACACATACTCAAGCACACAAACACACACTTGATAAAAGGTCTTGCCAGTATAACGGTATTTAGGACCGAAGCGAGAAAAGAGACCGTGAGGGGCGGGCTCTGTTTCCCTCAGTCTGAGAAAACCATGATGATGATGATGATGACTATGATGATGATGATGATGATGATGATGATGACTATGATGATGATGATGATGATGATGACGTCATGTGATAGTAATGATGTCATGACGGAAGGAAGGAAGGTATGAGACCTGAAGAAAGAGTGGTGTTCAACTGCGAGTTTCCAGAGGCGCTTTGAGACGAGGTAGTTGTGCAGTTTGTAGTCCAGCACTGACTCCATCTGCTCGAACTGTGGAGGAGGTGGAGGAGGAGGAGGAGGAGGGAGAGGAGAAAGAGGAGGAGAGGAGGAGGAAGAGGAGAAAGAGGAAAAGGAGGAAGAGGAGGAATATGATTATAAAAAGAAAGGGAATAAGGATGAAGAAGAAGAGGAAGATTGATTGACAAAGAAGTCAGATAAGAGAAAGATAAAAAAGATAAAGAGTAATAAAAGACGAAGAAATCTCTATTTGAACGGATAAGTGAATGCAGGTTAATGCTGCTGAGTGGCAGTGTGGCTGTGTCAGCAATTGATTGGCATTCGCTAGGTCAATGATGCAGTCTTACGTCCCAGACGCAAGCTATGTGCATATGCATGCGTGCGTGCGTAGGTAGATGGATAGATGGATGGATAGATGGATGGATAGATGGATGGATAGATGGATAGATGGATGGATGGATAGATGGATGGATAGATGGATAGATGGATGGATAGATGGATGGATAGATGGATGGATGGATAGATGGATGGATAGATGAATGGATAGATGAATGGATAGATGGATGGATAGATGGATGGATAGATGGATGGATGGATAGATGGATGGATAAATGAATGGATAGATGGATGAATGGATAGATGGATGGATAGATGGATGGATAGATGGATGGATAGATGGATGGATAGATGGATGGATAGATGGATGGATAGATGGATGGATAGATGGATGGATAGATGGATGGATAGATGGATGGATAGATGGATGGATAGATGGATGGATAGATGGATGGATAGATGGATGGATAGATGGATGGATAGATGGATGGATAGATGGATGGATAGATGGATGGATAGATGGATGGATAGATGGATGGATAGATGGATGGATAGATGAATGGATAGATGAATGGATAGATGAATGGATAGATGAATGAATAGATGAATGGATAGATGAATGAATAGATGAATGAATAGATGAATGGATAGATGAATGGATAGATGAATGAATAGATGAATGGATAGATGAATGGATAGATGAATGGATAGATGAATGGATAGATGAATGGATAGATGAATGAATAGATGAATGGATGGTTATTTTACCTCTCCGGGCCTGATCTTGACGGTGAAGACATTCCTCTTGTAGGAAATCTTGAGGATCTTCGGCCATGTGAACCTGTCACATGCGAGATCATCATCATAACTCCTGCCAACCATCAAGCCACCTTCATCCCCAACCAATGCACCCACGACACCCACCATCACCACCACACCCATGAAAACACCAACCATCCACACCCGCACCATACCCACCATCCACCCTATGCACCACACCCACCAAAAATGCCCCATCCACACAACCACCACCACACCACCCCCACACCACCACCACCACCACCACCACACCACAACCACCACACCACCACCACCAGACCACCACCAGACCACCACCACACCACCACCACCACACCACCACCAGACCACCACCACACCACCACCAGACCACTAGACCACCCCAAGCACACCACCACCACACCACCACACCACCACCACACCCCACCACCACCATCTCCCACCCACACCACCACCACACCACCACACCACCACCACCAGACCACCACCACCACACCACCACCAGACCACACCACCAGACCACCACCACCAGACCACACCACCAGACCACCACCACCACCACACCACCCACCTGTGCACCCTGAGCCTCTCCTTGAAGATGAGCAGACCGATGGCACACACGCCTATCTGCACGTCTGCATCCTCTGAGTCCTTTGGAGGTGGTGATGATGATGATGGTGGTGGTGATGATGGTGATTATGGTGGTGGAAGTGATGATGATTATGGTGGAAGTGCTAATGATGATGATGGTGGTGGTGATGATGGGGGGGGGGGTATGGTGGTGGTTATAATGATGATGATGGAGGTGGTGC
Source organism: Piscicola geometra (assembly GCA_943735955.1). NCBI lineage: Eukaryota > Metazoa > Annelida > Clitellata > Hirudinida > Piscicolidae > Piscicola > Piscicola geometra. Next base: position 6,873,782 of record OX030958.1, on the reverse strand, counting down.
TGGTAATGATGGTGATAATGATAGAGGCAGTATTGTTTTTCTACGTAGCCATTGATGAGATTAAAACAAGGAAATAACTACATTCAGGAAATAAAATTCCCAAAAATTAAACCACACCCCTTCTGGAAATGAGTTTGTAAACAAGCTATTAATACAAACAACCCAGCCCTAAATTGTTTGCATGATTGCAGTAAGGGAAATAGATGCTCATCATCAGACCCATCATCATAACCACCATCACCATCATCATCATCATACTGTGAAAGGGCTGAATGCCTCTAGGCAAACTAAAAAGTAAACTAAAAGAGAAGTCCAAAGATTAAAAGATCAAGCGACTTTGGAGTGAAACCTTGGATCATCATCATCACTATCATCATCATGATCATCATCACCATCATCATCATCATCATCATCATCATCACCATCATCATTATCACCATCATCATCAGGCGCACCTTGGCGAAGAACTGATGGACGCCATAGAGGGCCACCTTGCTGGCATTCTCCAGGTACATCAGCTCTGCCTCTGCTGGCTGCATGCCCCTGTGTGTGTGTGTGTGTGTGTGTGTGCGTGTGTATGTGTGTGTATGTGTGTGCGTGTGTGTATGTGTGTGCGTGTGTATGTGTGTGTGTGTGTATGTGTGTGCGTGCGTGTGTAATTCTCAAAGTGGCAAAAATAAAGACAAAACCTCTCAATATAATGCAAAATTATATAAATATTAAGCACATCATCATCATCATCAAAACACCAGTGTGTACAGAATGTACACAAGGAAGGGGGGTGGTGGTCAAGGTGACGTGATTGGCAAGCTTCATTACAGCGTCATTTCCCTACTGAATACATTACTAATCTAATGTCAATTCTACCGCCGTCAGTCATCAGTGTGTTTGTCTGTTCTATTATATCTTTTGGGTTGTGTGTGTGTGTGTGTGTGTGTGTGTGTGTGTGTGTGTGTGTGTGTGTGTGTGTGTGTGTGTGTGCATCTTTATGTGAATATAAAACGTCGAAGCCATTAAAACATTTAAAGCTTTTATCGACATTATCAAAAATCTGTTTTCAATTTCTTTTCGTTTGTGAGTTCTTCAACGGAAGGCTGCCTTGATTCTATGCATAGTAATTTTTTGCTCTTGCATTGATGTTGTACTGCTCTTAGTATTTATTTTTTTACTATTTGTGTGTTTGTATGTGTGTGTGTGTGTTTGTAAGTGTTACTGTGTATGTGTTTCTAATCAACTAATTGATCTTGCCTGATTAGCATTATATCTGCGTGTTATTTGCATGCCAGAAGCAATTAGACACTAAAGTCTTTACAGAAATTATATTTTTATAATCACTATTATTAATATTACTATTTTCATTTTATTACTTTTGTTATTATTATTATTTATATTATTATTTCTATTATTATTTATATTATGATTTATATTATGATTTATATTATTATTTATATTATTATTCTTATTATTTGCTGAATAAAATCAATTTTGAATTGAATTGAATTATTATTTATATTATTATTTATTTTATTTTTATATTATTATTCTTATTATTATTTATATTATTCTTATTATTGTGGCTTTATTTATCATGAGATAAACTGGGTCACTTCCAGACTTGTCTGCATGTGTGTTTGTCCCCCTCTGTTTCCAATTACAAAAGCTATGCCTAAAGAAACTAGATGATGAAGAAGAAGAAGAGGGAGAAGAGATGAAAATAATGATGATGATGTTGGTGATGATGGTGGTGGTGGTGATAATGATTGTGATGAATGAAGTTGACACAAGAGGAGGAAGGTAAACATTCATAATTGGGAGCCAATGACAATGATGACGGAATAGAAAATCAGGAGTAAAATAAAAAAAAATATAAATGTAAAAATAATAAAACAAACTATTCATGATGATTTTTCATGACAAAATCGAGAAAATAATAGGTCAACTTTCCTCTTGAATGTCAATCAAAACGGAGACATGCTCATGATGGATGGAGGGAAGACGGAATGAATAGCAAATAACTCATGAATTGAATATATGATTGATTCATTGATGGAAAAGCATGGGAGTGAGACATGCATGCGAGTCCTGACTAGATACCATCTACTACTACTACTACCACCACTACTACTACTACTACTACTACCACTACTACTACTACTACTACTACTACTACTACTACTACTACTACTACTACTACTACTACTACTACTAATATTACTACTACTACTACTACTACTACTACTACTACTACTACTACTACTACTACTACTACTAATGCTACTATTGCTACTACTGATACTACTACTATCACTACTACTACTACTACAACTACTACTACTACTACTACTACTATTACTACAACACCACCAACACTACTCTAGTATTATTGATTAAAATAGATTGAGGCAACAACCATCCATTCATGCATCCATTCATTCACCAGGAATGCAGCAGCATCATCATCAAGACCACTATCCACCCAGCAGACGCCAATGCAGTGAGTCACATACGCATTCATCGTGATCACTCCGAACTTTAAACTTTTTTTAAGTTAACTTCCGTAGTTTCGGACAAGATCGTAACTACGGAGATGGAAGAGACGTTATTTGACATGTAGAAGCCGTATAAACATACAAACATTTAAGGGCGCACAATAGAAGCGAGCAAGCATTAGGACTTCAAAGGAAGCAAGCCTATGATTTGCCAGTTGAAAACACTCTCATTCATCCCTCTCTACACGACACCCTCCTTCCCCTTCCCCTTCCCTCCCTCTCCCCTACACCCTACTCTCTCTCAATTCACGCTTCAAATTTTCCTTCTCCTCCTCATCATCATCATCACCCTCCCTTCCCATGGGTGGATACCAGTGATTTGATTGATTAAAAGTGGACTTTGAGTATGTTGCTATTAAATTTTTATAGCGCTTCCTTTCATGATGCCAAAGATACGAAGTTCCCAGGGAGTGCTGATATTCGATACAGTTTGAATGATAGAAAGATTTGTGTGTGTGTGTGTGTGTGTGTGTGTGTGTGTGTGTGTGTGTGTGTGTGTGTGTGCGGTGTGCGTGTTTCTTTTGGCAGAACAACCCTAATCTTCATCCAATATTAAGAAAATTGAATGGAATTCTCCAAATGGCGTTCTCAAGTGTCGAACGACGCGAACGCAATTCTAAAAGGACTTTAACTGAGACAGCCTGGGTAACAGGCGCCAAACATCCAATTAGTATTTTTGTGAGAGGAATGCTTGTGAAGTTCCAGAAATGATGGGGTGTGACGACTCGGCATCAAGTTTCCGAAGCACAAAAAACCAAATGAAGCGTGCACGCAAATACGCCTCTCAACCTCTCCCACAACCACCCACTCCCAACCCCCCATCATCCTCTCCACCACCCACCCCTCCTCACTCACTGATGGGTACGGTGCAGATCGGCGATTTTGTCAAGCAGCTCGGCGCTCTGGTTGGGCACAAAGTGGATGTCCTTGAGGTAAGCGTGGCCAGTGCCGTGGTCCGAGGCACAGTGGTCGCCCAGTTGCGACTGTGCCGCGTAGGAACCGAGAAGGGCGTTCGTGACGAAGGAGCCGGGTAGTCTGTGGTGGTTGTTGGTATGTGGTTGTTGGTGGTGTGGTTGTTGGTGGTGTGGTTGTTGGTGGTGTGGTTGTTGGTGGTGTGGTTGATGGTATGTGGTTGTTGGTGGTGTGGTTGTTAGTGGTGTGGTTGTTGGTGGTGTGGTTGTTAGTATGTGGTGAAGTTGACGTCTAACAAATGAGAATGAAGCACCTGCCAGCAAGAATGTCTGTTCTGAGCTGCAAGAAGAGCTGGTATCTGTGGTGTGGTGTGGTTGGTTAGGTGGTATCTGTGGTGTGGTGTGGTTGGTTAGGTGGTATTGTGGTGTGGTGTGGTTGGTTAGGTGGTATTGTGGTGTGGTGTGGTTGGTTAGGTGGGATTGCGGTGAGGTGTGGTAGGTTAGGTGGGATTGCGGTGAGGTGTGGTTGGTTAGGTGGGATTGCGGTGAGGTGTGGTTGGTTAGGTGGGATTGCGGTGAGGTGTGGTTGGTTAGGTGGGATTGCGGTGTGGTGTGGTTGGTTAGGTAGTATTGTGGGGTGGTGTGGTGGGTTAGGTGGGATTGTGGTGAGGTGTGGTTGGTTAGGTGTTATTGTGGTGTGGTAGGTTAGGTGGTATTGTGGTGTGGTGTGGTGGGTTAGGTGGGATTGAGGGGTGGTGTGGTTGGTTAGGTGGGATTGTGGGGTGGTGTGGTGGGTTAGGTGGGATTGAGGGGTGGTGTGGTTGGTTAGGTGGGATTGAGGTGGGTGTGGTGGGTTAGGTGGGATTGAGGGCTGGTGTGGTCGGTTAGGTGGGATTGAGGTGTGGTTAGGTGGGTGGAATAAATGTTGAATCAATAAATGTCTTATGGATGTGGTTAAACAAAGCAAGAAGCCAGTTCAATTATAGTTATAATTATAATATTTTATATAAATTTGAAAAGTTTAAAAATAAAAACAATGTTTATAATAAAAACAACATTGATGAAATAATATAGCCATTGAATTCGATAATGATCTCAAACTAACCAAAGAAGCTAGTGTTTATTATAATTAGATGATGATAGAAAATGATGAATGGCAGCACTCAATGCATGAATGCAAGCAATTTTGACCTCCATCTGACCTCATTACCTAACCAATCAAGTTGGTCGCTCAAGAGGTGAGCCAATTTACAGAAAGGCGTGAATGGGAATTAATTGAAAGGCTTTCCAAGAGGAAAAACGATGTTAACAGTTTTTCCATTACTTTTTTCCATTACAAATTTTTTTTCTAGTTTCAAGCTTAGAAATTAATTTCTTATTTCAAAAACCTTTTAAATTGAGACCAATCATTATTATTATTACTACTTATGCACTACCCAATATAGTCTACCAAAAAACCATACATTAAGTTCCCTTTTTACACAAACCTGGTGATTTCATCCCTGAGACAAGCCGGGTCTGGAGGATAGAACTTCACTTCAAATGAAAACACCCAGGCTCCATCTGCTTTTTTGAATATCAATTACTTCTATTGTTTTTAACTTGATTTAATTGCTAGCCAGAATATTAATTCAATGGTTTGTGTATTTCTGAAATGATTTGGAAAGTATAAATGTGTCAAACTGTTGATTTGTTTGTTAAGTTTCTTGGTGTTGTTCACCCATGTCTACAATTGAAATAAAAGGTTTAATTAGTTTTTAATCCAACATAATAGCTTAATTTTTAACTTAATATAATTTTTTATATTCTTTTTATTTAATCATTTTAAATTTATCAATAACAGCAAAGAAAAATGGTTAAAAATTGAAGAATAGTAATTATTTGACTGGATAGCTGCATACCTTTCCGTTTTTACCATCCCTGTACGTACAGCCAAAGTAATCCACCTCATTCAGAGATAATTTTTCACAAACAGCGTCAAACAAGTCTTGCCCACTGCTTTTTTTCTGAAAAAATGACCAATAACCTGTCAGCTTTAATACTCTAACACTTTAAGTATTTTATAATATAAAATAAAATTAAATAAAAAAAATTATAATCAACTCATTATTAAGTATGCCTTACGTCTAAATCTAGATTCAGATCTGATCCATCTAGCAACTGTACCCGGCACGACATTTTTACTTTTAAAAATAGATTCAAGACAATTCTTCAAAATTATTTGAAAATTAAATGCGATAATAAGCTTCCAGAGCGTTAAAATGGCCTCAACTTCCTTGATCGGAATGAAATAGCTTATGATGCAAAAGCGAATGGATTGAATCACAGAGATCGGTGCCTATTCTACTGCTGTCTCTTACTCATACTGCATTCTGGCTAACTGATGCATGCGTGATATCCGATTTTGGAAAAAGTTCCTAGAAAACTATTGAAATATTTATAATTAATTAATGTTTAAAATATAAAATTTTTTTTTTTTTTTTTGGTACCTCATATTAAAGTTCTTGTTTTATACAAGATTTCTTCAAAAATCATATTTTACCAGCTTATAAGAAAATTAAATTAATATATTTTTAATTTATTTAACTTTGAATTTTTTTAAAACAAAAAAGTATATAAAAAATATTGATAAACAGACATTGATGTTTATTTTTAAAGATATAAATCCTATAATAAATTCCATAAAAATCACATGAACTTGCATAAAAATTTATAAATTAAACACAATTTGTTTAAAGGTTTTTTAGTCGAAAGGAATTAATCATGTAGGCCCGTATAATATAAACCAGAATGGTGATGATGAAAAGCTTTAAAATTCGAATGTTACAGAAAAATAAAAGCAACAAGTCCTATTTACTTTCATCTGGAAAATAAAAATTTAATAAATTGAGAATAATAATAATAATGAGACTTATATCAAATAAACCAGACACAAACCAAGCTACATTCATCCCTCAATACACTCAAAATCCACCCCTCACCATTCAACCACACCAACCAAACCACCCACCCCTCACTCACCCTTCTTCTCCTCAGTGGGGGTGGTTTTTTGGTCAGAGGGTGGTGCGGAAGCGTTGTTATTGGTGGTGGCTTCATGGCTGCTAGTGGTTGTGGTGGCTGCATGGCTTCGGAGCTGCTCGATCAAGGCAGGGTTCGACTCCTGCATCTGCTGCGCAAACTGCTGACCTCTAGAGAGCGAATAAAAACGAACACGTTGGTGAAAAGGTGGGTACGTGAGTTACTAATAATTTTTTTGCCTGATATAGAATCAATAAATAAAAATTTAAAAACCCATTTTTTTTCAAAACGATTAATTACGCTATAAACAAATAATTGCATGGAAATACAATAGAAAGTAAATTAAATGGCAATGCTCTGGTCTTACACTTGGATGAGTCGGTCAACGCCTGGAGTCTCGTCTGTCTGGTTCATGTTCGTCATCAGATTACTCATCCTTGGTGGTGATGATGATGATGATGTAGTAGTAGTAGTAGTAGTAGTAGTAGTAGTAGTAGTAGTAGTAGTAGTAGTAGTAGTAGTAGTAGTAGTAGTAGTAGTAGTAGTAATAGTAGTAGTAGAAGTAGTAGTAGTAGTAGTAGTAGTAGTAGTAGTAGTAGTAGTAGTAGTAGTAGTAGTAGTAGTAGTAGTAGTAGTAGTAGTAGTAGTGGTAGTAGTAGTAATAGTAGTAGTAGTAGTAGAAGTAGTAGTAGTAGTAGTAGTAGTAGTAGTAGTAGTAGTGGTAGTAGTAGTAATAGTAGTAGTAGTAGTAGTAGAAGTAGTAGTAGTAGTAGTAGTAGTAGTAGTAGTAGTAGTAGTAGTAGTAGTAGTAGTAGTAGTAGTAGTAGTGGTAGTAGTAGTAATAGTAGCAGTAGTAGTAGAAGTAGTAGTAGTAGTAGTAGTAGTAGTAGTAGTAGTAGTAGTAGTAGTAGTAGTAGTAGTAGTAGTATTAGTGGTAGTAGTAGAAGCAAGCATAAAAGTAGTAACGAACATGGTTTGTATTTGTGGGTTGCTAAGCATGCTGGAGGCCTGCAAAGGAGAAAGCATTTGAGGTCAATAATTATAAAATCGAAAACGCCGTTACTATAGCAACAACCAAATCTCCAAAATGTTGCAACACCAACATGTTGCAGCAACACCACCACCAACAACAACAACAACAACACGCACCATGCTGACGAGGACAGGGTTGTTGAGCATGGAGGAGAGGTTGAAGTCGAAGCCACCCAGGCCGCCCATCCCTGCGCCCATGCCTCCTGCCGGCTGTGCCAATCGTCAAGGAATGCATGAATGACTCGATGCAACCAATGTGGATGAAGTTGAAGACGTGTGTGTGGAGTAATTAAAGCATTTGACTCAATCAGGAACCCACCAATTAAACCAATTAAACCAATTAAGCCAATTAAACCAATTAAGCCCCTCGACCAGGCAGACAGGCACCTGGGCATTCCTCAGACTGGCCTCTGCCATGCGCAGGTTGTCCTGGTACGAGGTGTTGGCAGGGTCGAGTTGCGAGGCCTTCAAGTAGCAGGCACGCGCCTCTTCGTGCTGGTTCAGTGCCGTGTGCGCCAGTCTGTGCAGTTTTAGTTGTGGTGGTAGTAGTGGTTGTAGTAGTAGTGGTAGTTGTTGTAGTAGTAGTAGTAGTAGTACTAGTAGTAGTAGTAGTAGTAGTAGTAGTTGTTTCACAATGGAGCACCACTACAACAGCACCATTGAGTCACCAAAAACAACCGAGACAACTACAGCTTCAAGCAAGCAACCGTTACCCACCCACTCACCCTTTCCTGCCATAAGCCTTGGCGTAGAGGGGGTCTATGTGGGTGGCTTTTTGACAGTCACTGATCGACTGCTGCAGGTCACCAATCTTGCTGTAGGCTGCTGCTCTGAAGGGGTGGTGGCGAGAAGCGGATGAAATAGGAGGGAGTGAGGAGTGGGAATTAAATATTCTGTGATATTGTGTGACGATTCCAATGCATATCATTATCACCACCACCACCCTAATCACCGTCACCGTCACATATACATAAGCATGCTTGCATGTGCACTCACCTGTTGCAGAAGTAGATGGCGTTGTTCGGGTCGTGGTGGATGGCTTGTGTGTACGCCTCGATCGCCTCTTTAAATGCCTCCTTGAACATGTGCTCATTGCCTGCACGTGTGTGTGTGTGTGTGTGTGTATGTGTGTGTGTGTATGTATATGTTTTTTTTTTTATATAATCTTTATTCATCACGGCTTGACAGACGCCAGCCATGTTACAAAAAGTACAAAAAATAGGTGAACAAAAAGAAAATAAAATCGAGAAAGCGAAACATTTAAATTTAAAAATGAAAAATAATATACATTTAAAATAAATCATAACTAAAAGATAATTATTAGATTCTAATGCAAATGATAATGGGTTAAAATCAAACAACCAAGGATATGGTGAATATGATAATAAATAAATAAATAAGTGTGTGTGTGGGTGTGTGTGTTTTCTGAAAATCTTTTTGAAAAGTTCTTATAAAGTTCATGTGCAGATAGGAATGCATGACAAGCATTTCAAAATATAAATAGCAATAATTAACAAAGAATTTTAAACCTAAAATACATCGAGAATTAATTTGGAGGAGCTATTTAGCTTGTGGCACATATAACACCAAGAGTTTATAGTTTTTTCTACCTTCTACTTTAAGCTGCTCTGCCTTCACTTTGTCAACTGTGACTGGAGCTTTGTTTTTCTGAATATCAAGAGTAGAAATGAGATATTGAATATTTTTGGATTACAGATTCTATAGCTAGTTTAAAGTTCAAGCAAGATAAAGTATAATGGCAAGAAGAAACACCATTTATATTAATTGTTTCTTCTACTCACCAGCGCTTCTAGTCCAGCCTGGAAAATCTCTGGCATGGATGCTGGCAACTGAAACTTTCCAATAGCCTCTACATCCCTTATACTTGTTTTGTATACTGACTCCAGACATTGAATAGCAACTGGAAAAGGCGCAAAACATTTAATAAGTTAAATATGGTTTAAAATAGATATAAAAAAAGTTTAATGTTCAATATGTTGCTTACCGTCTAAACTCTCGATGTCGTCATTGCTTAAATGGGAGGAACGCTGCTCGTCGTTCAAGTGTTGTAAGAAGGATAATACTAGTTTCTTATTTTCTTCCATTTTACTTGAAAATAAAATATTTACTTAAATATATAGAAAAATTGTTGGAGTTTTAAATGTTATGACTGAGCGGAAAAAAGTTAGAAATTAGAATAATAAAATTTATTAACAATTCAAAAAATTTAACTTTCTTAAATTCGTAATTAACACCTTTAAAGAGAGAATAGACTGCAAGGCTTAGACTTTTCGCTTACGATGTGGGTACTTCTAATAAACAAGCTTCAAAAATGGAACCGTTAATAAAATCATCTGGAAGTAATGATTCAAACAAATATTTGTTTCAAAAAAAATTGAATTAATTGTTTCATCAAAAAATTTAATTAGTTTATTTTATTCTTTCATTATTTTGGACTAAATATATATTATTTAACATTTAAAATAATTGTAACCCGTTCCACTTTTAGTTTCAATATTTAATATCGTCTGTTTTCTCTGCTAGCTGACCGCAATGTCTTTATCAAGACAGGCTGTCTTTATATTATGTAGAAAAAAAATTCTTGACAAAAATAGTCCTTTCATTGGTTTTTTCAAAGACTTAAGTCAGTTAGGTTGTTGGAGTAATGGAGCTCGTAAGTGGTTTATTTTCTTATACCAGAGTTATAGATCATTAAATTATTTGTTTTAAATAAATGTATAATTATTCTAAGCCTATTAACTTTTTTAAAAACGTTGCTTTCACATTTATTTTCAGCAAAGAGGACTTTGTTTTGTTCGGAGCACCTGGGAATAGACTCCTTCCAAAGACAGCGCTTCATGATGGCGAACGTTACCAAAGACGAAAAAAGTATGTTTAAATAATTCGTGAATGTACTTAAAAAAACTAACACCTATATTCATAATCTTTCTTTAGTTATTCTCATCCCCACCAACATCTCACAGCTGAGTTCTTTGACAAAGTCCACCAGCAGTTTGAGAGTGCCAAGGCAAATTGCAGTCCTTCTTCTGCCACCATCACCCTTCCGAGCAGCTTTACCTTCACCGAGGACCTCAAACTGGCCCTCAACCTCGCCGAGAACCACCTCGAGGTGGACCTCGTCGTCAAGATGGCCAAGAAGTGAGAGCTCCATATTCTTTGAATGTGTTCATCAATGTGGTTTTAGTGATGATGATGATGATGATGTTCCAATAGGCTCATTAAAAAGTTTAGTTACATATTCATTAAAGCAAGTATCAATGACTTAAAAAAACTAATACATCAATGCCATCCATAATCATAAGAATACAACTACTGTTACTACTACTATTACTACTATCTCTACCACCAACACTACAGCTACAACTCGCAGAAGCTGCACCACAGCCACCTCACTTACATCTTCGGTCCTCTCGTCATGCGTCTGCTCCACCTCTTCAACCAACCAGCTCTCGCCTACCAACTGTTCACTGATGCTGTCAGTTCGCTTGCTCTTGTTGTGGCTTGTTGTTTTTGTTGCTGCTTTTTATTTTGTTGTTGTTTTTTTATTTTTATTGTTGTTGTTGCTGTTTTTTTATTTTTGTTGTTGCGATCACACAACTCCACAACCACCCATCATCATCACCATGGAAACAGACGTTCCAGCAGACGGGCTTCTTCGCACAGGTCTCCTCTGGCACCATCCTCCTCGACCTCCTCCTCGAGAACAACCTGCACCCTCAACTTCTCCACGCCTTCAACATCCTCTCTCTCCCTGTCTCTTCATCATCATCATCACCTCCATCATCATCGCTATCATCATCATCACCTTCATCATCATCGCTATCATCATCATCACCTTCATCATCGTCGGCCACAGGACAACAACAACAGCAGCAGCTACACAGAATACCAGCTGACCACTTGACCATCCTGGCTGCTTCCTGCTTCAGACAAGTTGCTGCCTATTGTTGTGATAATAATAATAATATTAATACTACTAATAATAATAAGAATAGTAATTATAATAATATAACCTATCAACTTATTTGTTGCAATAGAACCAATCAACTTATGTGTTTTTAATTTTAGCTTTTTTAAATCTTATATAAATGTACACTTGCCGTCTTGCACTTGTGATCTTGCTGAAGTAACTTTTGTAACCACTACAGAACACCAAAGAATGTCTGGAGAGGATCAGAAAGTTTGTTGTTCCCAACAACAACAACAATGTTGAGGTTTCGTCAAGAACCTATGTGTATGCTTCGATGCTCGCATACAACCAGGTACTAGCTGTAGTAGTAGTAGTAAAAGTAGTAGTAGTAGTAGTAGTAGTAGTAGTAGTAGTAGTAGTAGTAGTAGTAGTAGTAGTAGTAATAGTAGTAGTAGTAGTAGTAGTAGTAGTAGTAGTAGTAGTAGTAGTAGTAGTAGTAGTTGTAGTAGTAGTAGTAGTAGTAGTAGTAGTAGTAGTAGTAGTAGTAGTAGTAGTTGTAGTAGTAGTAGTTGTAGTAGTAGTAGTAGTAATGTTTCTATTTTCAAATTGTTTCACTTTTTGATATTACACACACACACACACACACACACAGGGAGAGGCAAAGGTAGGTTTAGAGATACTTAGAAAGATGCCAAAGGACTCGAAGGTCACCAACACACCTGCCTATCTCAATGCTATGGTGGGTGGGTGAATGGGTGGGTGAGGGCGTAGTTGGATGGGTGGACGATGAATGGTTCGGGATGCAGGTAGACATAGAATAAATGCGTGGGAAGGTGATTTAAGAATCATTTTCTTTTTAACTATCTTTTAGAAAACATCAAATATTTCTCTATAATACAAATAATTTCAAATTGTAATAGGACATCATCAACATCATCACCGTCACAGGCTTTATTGTTGGGCAGTGTGGGGGAGGCTGGTAAGGCAGTGTTGTTGTTGGAGGCGATGGTTGCTAAGATGGATGTGTTTCAGGAGGTGGTGAGTGGGAGGTGAGAGGATAGAGGGGGTGCACACACACACACACACACACACACACACACACACACACACACACACACACACACACACACACACACACACATACATACATACATACACACAAACCACTTCCCAGCTAACAAGCATACAAGGACACTGCAAAGACAATCTGTTCCTGACCCAACGCATAACAACTCTTGCTGAGAATCTCAGAAACAGTGGTTTGTGTTCCAACTGCCGCCATTAATCATCTTAATACGTCATTAATCACCCTATTATGTCATTATTATCTCATTTAATTATTTTAATCTTTAATTAATCAAACTAAGATTTATCCTAATTATTCAAGCAATTTTTAATCATCATTCACCATCCATCTATTCTTCTATTCATCCTTCCTTCCATCCATCCTCCTATCCATCAATCCATCCTCCTATCCATCAATCCATCCATCCTCCTATCCATCAATCCATCCATTCATCAACTTATTATTCCATTCACCACCACTCCATCAACTTCTCCATCCATCCATCTATCCACCACTCCATACATCCATCCACCAACCCAACCTCTACTCCTACATCCACCAACCCACCCTCCACTCCTCCATCCACCTCCATCCACCTGCACAGGCACCCTCCTTCCGATCTCCTTCCAGAACTACCTCAACTCCACCATCAGAACGCCAAAGGCGCTCCAGAACTCCTTCAAGAGCAGTAGGATTGCCAGGGTCGGAGTCGATAGGTGCGTGTCTAGTGGGGGTGGTGGTGTCTGTGGGAGAGGGCGATGTTGGTGGTAGGGGTAGGGTTGTTTGTTGTGGCAGTGTGGGTGGTTTGATGTAGTTTTTTTGTTTTGATTTTGTGATAATGTTTTTGGCATGGTGGTGAAGATGTTGTGGTGAAGTGATGAGCGATGTTAAGTGGTTTTGTGGTTGTTTCATTTTAATCTATTATTATTTTTTTTATTTTTATTGTTATCATTATTATTATTGCATTAAACACTCAAGATCAAAAGACTATTTTCCTATCTCCAAGTCAAGACCTGGTCTCAAATAAAAACAGTTAAATTAATAATTTCTAGATTTAATTTTCTTTGTTTCATTATAAAGTACCTAGAATTTATAATCTATTCATTTTCATTGATAAAGTTTCGCCTCTGAATAAATTACCTATTTTAATTATTTCATTATTATATCCATTTTAATTCTTTTTAATCTTTTGCGCACTTATACTCATTAAACTCTGGTTAATTGCGACCACATGTGTCTTCATTTGACGTTCGAAAAACTTTTAAATATTCAAGACTATTCCAGTAAAAAATAATTTGAATATATACCTATATAGGCTACTAGCATTTTTAAATTGCAAAAAAACATGCCAGTGCATATCATTAAGTCCTTAGTTTCGGAGTTGTTTCTAAATATAGAACTTCTCCACAGCCCCAGCAGCTACGACATCATCATCATCACCATCATTTCTTCGTCATCATCATCACCATCATTTCTTCGTCATCGTCATCACCACTACCACTTCTTCACCATCCTCTACAGGATCAATAGTTTCGAACATTTCCTTCCCGTGCACTCCACCAGAGCATCATTTCATTGATTTTCTTCACCGACTTGTGTGTATGTGTGTGTGTGTATGTATGTGTGTGTATGTGTCTGTCTGTGTTTTTTGTAATAACATTTTTCGTGTAGGTGTTTATGGATCGGGTTGACCAACCATTTTTGTTTATGCCAAAATTAAATTTGTATGTCAAAATGCTGTACACATACAAAACCAGCATCTAGATCATGTACACAGACAGGCGTATATAAGGAGGTGGTGTTGAGCTGAAGCGATAATTTGGCAGTTTAGAGAGGTGAGTGGGAGATGGTGTCTTCAAAGCTCTTAATTGCATCTCAATTATACTCAGTAGGGAATGTTTGTAAGTTAGATTATGAAGGGCTGGGAAAAGTAAACTAGTTGCATATGTTTTCAGTTGGTTTTTGATACATTTATAGAGCATCTGCGTGTATGTTTATGTGTGTTTGTATGTGTTTAGATTTAATGAATCAACTATGAATAATTTTCAAAAATACATTTTTTTCCATCTTTTGAAGAGTCATTACAATAGAGGCGATACAAGTTGATTATACAAAAGTTGGAAAGGACTGCACTGAGAGGAAATCTGTAGGGCGTTAGTAGTGATTTAAAACCATTCTCAACAAAACATCACGTTTACATAGTGTAGCTGTGTTAAAATGAGCCAAAAAAATTGAAATTCGTTTTTTTTTTAACTCTTTCTTTTTTCAACACATCCACTTCTACCCAATCTATTTCAAACATACTTTTTTCCACCCTCACTCCACCCACTCACTCACTCACCTACCCACTCAACCACCCACTCACTCACCCACCCACCCACCCACCCACTCACCCACCCACCCACCCACTCACCCACCCACTCACCCACCCACCCACCCACCTACCCACCCACCCACCCACCCCTAAAGAGCATCAATTTGGGACGAAATGGCGGGCAGAATGGGTTCGAAGCTGCAGTCGACTGCGGCAATTGGACTGGCAAAACTCTTCTTGAGCATCTTCAACATCATCTTCATCGTCAGTCGCCACCATTATATATATCATAATCGATTGAGGACCTGATTAAAAAGAGCTACATTAAAAAACCACACTGCCCAAACTCGAGCGTACCATCGTTCCAATGCCATCACCAGGATACATTTCAGTACATGATTCCACTCTGCATCACTCCCTCCCAATCCCCACTACAATCACCTCAACCACAACAACAACCACTCAACCCCACCACACAACAACCACAACGACGACCTCACAACAACCACTCAACTCCACCACACAAAACCACAACGACGACCACACAAAACCACAACCCACCCACACCACAACCACAACCCCACCACACAACAACCACAACGACGACCACACCACAACCACAACCCACCCACACCACAACCACAACCCCACCACACAACAACCACAACGACGACCACACCACAACCACAACGACGACCACACCAGAACCACAACGACGACCACACCACAACCACAACGACGACCACACCACAACCACAACGACGACCACACACAACCACAACGACGACCACACCACAACCACAACGACGACCACACACAACCACAACGACCACAGGCGTCAGGAGTGGCTTTGATGCTGTTGGGCGCTTACATGCACATTGAACTCTATCGCTTCGTCAGCATCAGCACCTTCTACTACGACTCTGTCTCCCTCATTATGATTGGTGGACGGGGGAGGGGTTCATCATCATCATCATCATCATCATCATCAATTTCATCATCATCATCCTTTTCATCATCATCATCATCCTCGTCATCGCCATCATCATCATCAACGCAGGTATCGGCTTTGGCATACTTTTGATTGGCTGCCTTGGCTTCTTGTGCACCATCAAGGGACATGGAAAGATGCTCTACTTGGTGGTGATGATGATGATGATGATGGTGGTGGTGATGATGATGGTGATAGTGGCGATAATGATGATGGCGGTGAGGGTGATGAGGATAATTTAATTTGATAGTGTGTTTCTAATGGATTAACTTCAATATATTAACAACACGACCAACAACAACCAAATGCAAAACAAACACATTCACACCCACAACAACAACATCAACAACAACAAACACAGTTCTCAGTGATGCTGGTTCTGGTCTTTTTGATAGAGATGGCTACTGCCGTGGCAGCCTTTGTCTCCAAAAAACATGTGCGTTCGTTTTTGTGTTTGTGTGTGTGTTTATGTGCGTGCGTGTTTGTGTGTGTGTTTATGTGTATGTGTTTGTGTGCGTCTCTATGTGGGTTTAGAATTGAACTATTCACTTCCATCCTTATCACCACCACCACTGCCACCATCACCACCATCATCACCATCACCACCATCAGCATTATCATCACTACCACCACCACTACCATCATCACCACCATCACCATCATCATCATCATCATCAGATAGAGAATGGCTTCAGTGAGGGACTGACGATAGCGATGAGGAGTTACGGAAGTGACGTGGAAAAGCACTATGCCATTGACGGCATCCAAATAAGAGTTGGTTCTGATGATGATGATCGTGGTGGTGATAATGATGATGGTGATGACGATGATGAGGATCGTAGTGGTATTGATGATAATGATCCTAAGGATTATTTATCCAAACCAGTTCAAGTGCTGCGGCATAAACTCCTACGATGACTGGCTTAACTCCACTCTGACTGGTGAAGACAGAAGCGAAGTGCCACTCAGTTGCTGCGAGGAGGTGGAGTGCAGGGTGGGTCAGACGAAGAACCCCTCCCTCTTCCACCGTCAGGGCTGCTTCCGCAAACTGTCGACCTTCATGCAGAGCAACTTCGTCATGATCGGAGTTGTCGCCGTCGCGTTCGCTCTCTTCCAGGTTCGTTGTTTGTGTGTTAAGATTTCATTTCACACACACTTACACACTTGAATCCACGCGTGAAAACACACGTGTACACGCGCAAACACACTAAGACACACCCACCTAGGGGTCTATGTTTGCTTAAGGAGTTCCTTTCGTTTCAGAAGTATTAAGAAAAGGTTGCTAAATCACTGCAAAAAAAACATCTGTTTTCCAATACACAAAAATATACAAAGAGTATACAAAAACAGAACTACATACACACCATGCATTAATACATACAAACACACCCCTTACATGCACGCATACAAACACACATACAGCTGGTTGGAGCCCTGTTGTCATGCTGCTTGGCGAAGAACATCAACAAGGCCAAGTACGAGCAAGTAGACTGATCGACACATAACTCCACACATACATGATGCTAACACTTGAACACATACACACATACATACACAGACACTCACACACACAAAGATACACACACACATACACATACACACACACACATACGCACACGCACAAAGATACACACACACATACACACACATATACACACAAAAAGATAAACACACACACACACATAAACTTACCCGTATTTATCTAGCGCATTATAATATCGGTTTTCCTTGGTTTTAATCTACTTTAATAATCCATTTACTGAGATTCATTGTTGTTGTGACGTGGTAGTAGTGGATGATGTTGTAGTTGCTGTGGCGTGGTCAGGATGTCAGATATTTGGGGTTGTTGGGGAGTGAGGGTGGGGTTGAGTTCGTACATGGGGTATAATCGAAGAATCAATGGTTGATGATGAGGTTGGTGAAGTAGAAGTAATAAATGATTTCTTATGGTGGTTGTGGATCCAGAAGGGACATTTGCTGGTGCTGTTGTTGTGGCTTGGAAGGGTGGTGACACAGTGGTGTTAACTTTGCTGCAGTAACCACATCAAACAACTCTTAAAAGTTCCTAACGATTGAATCTAATCGTCGATCCATATTTGAATTAGCTCACGGAGCATTGTTTGAACAGCTGACATTGTTGACAGTTTACTGTATTTATCTAACTAAATAAAAATTGATTTTTTATTTATTTGAAAAATATAACAGTATTTGAAGTACATTTCCGAATTCTAAATCTGAATCTTCAGAAGCATTGTCACTCATTCGCAGTATTAGACTCCATTTACTTTCCTTCCGCCTTTTACTGCATCTGTTATTTTAGCTGTAATAATGATGGTGATCACCGTAAGTTTTTTTTTTTTTTTTTTTTTTTTTTTTATTGTCTTTATTAATCACGGTTTGACAGACGCAGGCCATGTAGTTTTCATATACGATCTTCTTCCGTACTTTGTGCAATGGTGATGAACAAATAAAAGTACCGTATTCTTGAGTTTTTCAGTCTTGGAATTTTAAATTATTCTTAGAAATGGTTATTAATTCATAATTTTGTTTTATTCTTTTGAGTTTATCAGTTTGAAAAAAATATGAAACAAAATTTAAAGTTAAAAATGGTTCAATTAGATTTCAAATTAATGGTTAGCTTAGGTTTTGTGATAGAAAGAGGTATTGAAAAGTAAAAAAAATAACGCCCCCGGGTGGATTCGAACCACCAACCTTTCGGTTAACAGCCGAACGCGCTAACCGGTTGCGCCACGGAGGCCTATATTCAAATGTGCAATATTGTTATTAAATATCAGAGAAATAATTCAACAAAAGTTAAAAATGTTTTATAATTAAATTTGTTAAAATAGATTTGTCATTTATTTATTTATTATATCCATGTTTTATGCAAACGTTGATTTTTTGTAAATAAAGAAATATTTTTAAATAGCCGTTTAACGGATTGAAAAAATGCCTCAAGTATTATAAATTTTCAAATGATCAAAATGATAAAATAAAATAAATTTATTTATATATTATTCATCTTTTTTAGTTATCAATTATTATGAATAAAAATCTTTCAATAGTTTGGTTTTCATTTAAACTCTATTCATCCAATTATCAGCTAATTAACTATGAAACTATTAAAACATCAACTCATCCATCCAATTAACAATAATATTGACTCGCCATACCATTCATCCACCTTACAAACCACCCACCATAGCATCAACCCGCAAACCCTCTCAGGCATGTCCAGAGAAAGATCACAGCATATGCTGCAACCAGAACAACTTCATCTTCGGAAGGCCCAGCCATGCAGCCCAACTATGTTCAACTCACATTTCTTTTCATACTTAATTCGATTTTTCGTGTATTGTTAACTCTAGTTAAGTTGAACTTTAGGAAACATTTAGATTTTATGAACGCTTGCTTTCAACACATTCCCTATATGTTATTTTCTAGCCTGTTTTTCAATAGCTTATCTTAAACTATCTTCAAATTTTTTTTCTTTTTTTTTTGAAATTCAAATTTCCAATATAATCTTCACCCCAGGTTCTAAGAACTTCAATAAAAACCCATGCTTTTCAAAGAGAGATAAGATAATAGCGAACATAAAAAGAATTCCAAAAATAACTATTATAAGTAAAAAAGAAGAAAAACCGAGCCTCAATTTCAACTTAGTGCCTCCCGAAAAGATAACTTTCGGACGCCCTAATAGGTCATGCCATTTCATTGGCGTCTTTCTAACGAATATCAGTGTTTTTTAATCTTTGGCGAATTTATTTCTGCTTGAGTGATGTTGCAAGCCATCCAATCTAAAAATCTAATCTTATAAACTTTAACTTTTAAATTGATTTTTTTAAGTTATAAAAATCCGTGGATCACTATTCTTAAACATACAATAGCGCTAGTAAACTATTGAATTCCACCAATTATTTCTTATTCACTTCTTTCCGCCATTCGTTATTTCTTAATCCCATCCACTCTTCCCACTCTTCCCACCCACAGGCCTTCCACGCCAATATTCGACCTTCTCCAGAACAACTATGCTCGCATATGGCTGAAAGAGAGGGAAGAGTTCAAACTCAAACTGCAAAAAGAAAAAAGAAAAGTAACTTTTAAAGCGTTTAAGTCTTTAAAATATAACCATAAATTCTCGTTAATATAAAATATTAGTTTATAACTTTGTTTTAATTTTAAGAAAATGGTGGAGTTGTGCAAGAACTCCCGATCGACCCTCCTCATGCAACACAAGTGTCTGTCCGGAAAGAGGCCAGACGTGGCTGCCTTCTCGAAGGACAAGTACCCAAAGGTGAACGGAAATAAAAGGGGGTTGAAGGTTTAATATACTTAAATAGCGCAAATATAAAAAGTATTTTAAAGAAACTAACCAGTTCGTGAATTTTCAATTTGAATGACAATTTCAATTGACTGGTGCTTAAATTTTGATGATTTAATTTAATAGATTAATTGATTCTAATGATTATACATAATTAATTGATTCATTGACAGGTGGAAAGTCATCTGGACACGTTCCGGAGTGAAGAGGAGAGGAAGAGGTCTTTGTGCGCCTCCAGAGAAGTCCGACTGCCTGCCATTGTCGAAGCCATCGTCAAGAAGAAGGACAAGAAGAAGGAGGTTGTGGTGCAAGAGAAAAAGTGTAGTTTTTGAGTAAGAGTGGCAGAGGAATGGTGGTTCGAAGGGGTGTGGGGGCATAAGACAACATGTTGAGGCTGTGTCACATGTTGTTTGGAGAATGTTTCATCCATATTATTTTTTTATCTTTTTATGATTTCAGTTTTTGTTTTATTTAGTTAGTTTTAGAATTTAACTGTTTAAGAATCGACTATGTTTTGAGTTTTAAAAAAGTATGCCATAAATACTTTTCAGTATTCAATTATAAATGTATTCTATAATTTTTTGAAATATTTAACACATCCCTACTCTACCTGTTCATTGAAGCGTAGGTGAGATTGTCATATACTCCTACACTAACCCTATTCTAACTAATAAATACACAAAAACACATATTAAATAAGAAATTCATAATATATTTACAATACATTCACACTAGAAATCAACAACACAAACACACATACAACAGACAAACACACACATACACTGCATGCTTTCACGCTAGAGTGCTTTTGTGAAGCTGTCTTTACAATTCATAGTTAGCAGACGCATGACAATTCTAATAGTGAATGCTATACCTAAAAGAGTGAAAGATTCAGTTAGTTAATTTCAAGCATACTAATGATTACTTGTTTGCTCGACTGATTGCACTTCAAAGTATGTCGAGATAAGAATTCGAAAGAAAAGTTTTAGAAATCTTTGGAAACTTCAGCGTTCTATTGACTCTCGGATAATTTAAGTAAACGTTCAATTAATTTTATAATATATTTTTTTACAATTTTGAAACATTTAAACTTGAAAAATTGAAAATTTGGAGAAATATTATTTTCTCAGTTAAAGTCAACGGTTCACTTAATTCCTATTATAAAAAAAATAAAATGTATAATATTTTAAACCCATAAAATTCTATTTTAATCAAATCAATAGTTAAGATATTCAATGGAATAAAAGCTAATTGCTAAGTAAGTATTTCAACTGTATAATCAACTCATTAAATGCCTTCTCCTCCACGGCAGAATGAACCAGGCAGGATCAGTGCGTAGCGAGAACGATGTCCGAAAAACAGGGGCTTTCGACTACCTAGACGAATATAAGGGTTTGTGGTGATAACGGCTCTATTAGTTGACTTGCTTCATATTATTTTTATATAACCTCACTTAAAAGCAACACTACTAGTTGAACTTTGTATATTCAATTTTAAGCTTTTAAACCTCCAACCACAACAACACTCCTCCCCTCCACCCAGCCTTTCCTTCAATCGTTCTGGGAGTCCTCTTGGTTCTCTTCGGCCTTTTCTCCATCTCTCTCGGTCTGGGCTCCCTGTGCACACTGGCATCCGGCCACTCTATCGCCTATGGCATATGGTGTGGCATCCTGGTAGGGGGGGTGGTGAGTGTCGGTGTAGACAGGGTAAGGGGGATCAATTGCATGTGCGTAAATGGGGTTTGCAATTTTTAATTGGACGTATTGTTGTCACAGCTATTGAGTGGAAATAAAAAAGTCTATATTCTCATTTAAATGTGTTAAAAAAATATATAAAGTGTTGAAATAGCCGTAACGTTGACAAATATGTTAAATTAAAATATCAATATCTCTCTTCTCCACACAGTTCTGCTTCTCTGGAGTGTTGTGCGTCCTTGCAGGCTACAAGAAAACCGTCTGCTTGGTTGGTAAAATAAATACCACGATTTTATAGAATTAGATTCGATTAGGGTGTTAATTCATCACAGGTCTTTTGACCTCAATCGAGCATTAAATTAAATCTGAAAACTATCACAAAAACTTTTAAAGTTATAACTCTTTCATAAATCATATTTCCCAAACTATTTCAACCACTACTCAAAAAGCTTCTTTAACCCCTCAAACGGCCCAGTCCCTTTCCACCCTCCTTCTTTACCCTCCTTCTCCTCGCTTCCTCTTCCAGGTCCTTCCAGCCTGCATCAGCTGCATCATCAGCAGCCTTCTGGCCGTCGTGCAAATAGCCATCGCCATCACAGCTGCACAGAGCGATTCTCCAGCCTACAGGGAAAACCAAGTGCTCAGGAAGCTCGAACCAAACTACCTCAAGTGAGCTCGTGGCAGAGTTTTCAATGGTGCAAGTGGTTGATGCTGGTTTAGGTAACGAAGGGAAAAAAGATCGAATAATTGGTGAGGGTTTTCTCCGAATAATACGGATTTATGAAGGTGTAATGCAGTATTGATCTCTGAATTTTATTCTGTTTTTCCATAACCATATAATTATTTTTTTCATCATCATCATTATCACCATCATCATTATCACCATCATCATTATCACCATCATCATTATCATCACCATCACCATCATCATCATCATCATTATCATCATCATCATCATCATCATCATCATCATCATAATCATCGCTATAACCATAATCTCCAACATCATCATCATTCTTACTATCATTGCCATCATCATCATCACCACAGATACGACATTTACTACAAGAGAAACACCGCACCTCTCTACATTTGCGCCAACCCGGACAACCCTTTCACTTGGGTGGGTATGGGCTGGAACCACAGCACTTTTGATCAAACCACACTACACCACTCTTCATCACATCACACCACTCTTGACTACACCAAAACACTTCTTACCACACCACACCACACCACTCTTAACAAACCACCACAGGAAGGTTCCTGGGGTCCGGTGGATGTGCTGCTGATTCTGAGTGGCTTCATCGTCTTTTTTTGCGCCACCGCTGCAGCCTTCCTCAGCTGCATCGCCATCAACAGTGGAACCAGAACCATCAGGGTGAGTGAGGCAGGAGAGGGTGTTTGCGTTCAAATGATTCTTTTAATAGTTTTTGATTTCAATTTAGTTAAGTTTCGATCATTTATTGTGCTTATTTTTTTCTCGAAGTTTCTTAAACCTTCAAGATTTTACTTTTTGTTCTTCGAGTTGTTTCATCTTTCATTTATTTCCCCTTTTGCAGTCGACAGAGCAGTTTAGTAAAAGCCAAGAAGGTATATTACAGATATTATTATTATTTAAAATCTTTTCTATTAAAAAAAATGTGTTTAAAGATTATACATCTATTTCTAATAAAGTGTTTGTAAAATTAATATCTTATACAATTTCATGTTTTTTGGTTTTTAATAATTGTAAATATTTTTTTCCAGTTTTTGGGAATGAGATGTACTACACCGAAAGAAGAAAGTGAAAATACAAAACATATGGATGGGAAACATTTATTTAGATACAGTGAAGCGCATATTTTATTGCTATTTTATATTCTCTTCAGAGTTTTTGACTTTCAAATAACAAAATGGCGCTATAATGTCTTACATTTCAAGATACGGATCTTTTTTTACTTTTGGATAAATAAAATCTAACTCTTAGTAGCTTATTATATTTTTCTCCTCTATAAACGTTGTAAAAAATAATTTAACATACTTCACTTTTAAAATTACATTTAGAATAGTTTCATATATTAGTAAAAACAAATTTGAATTTGAATTTAATGATTTTTAGAAAAGAAAGGAAATCAAACTTTTTCAAAGATTTCAGAATAATAGAAAAATTAATCTAAAATTATATATTTAGTTTTATATTTTCTTTTTTATCTGTATCCTATGAAACATTCACAAAATGGTCAATTTCACGAAAATAATCCAGAAGATATTGAGAAAAAGGAATTTTAAAGATGAATCGAAACTTTCAACCACCTCGGTAACATTCGCCAAGACCTACTCCTGGTTCGGACTAACCATGCTTGGCATATCGAACACTCTCGGAATAGGGGTGTACATCATAAGTGGAGTAGTCGCGAAAGAAATGGCCGGTCCAGGCATCGTTGTTTCGTACGTTATCGTTACAATTGTATCGTTTCTTTCGGCGATGTGCTTTGCAGAGTGCAGCACTCGCATCCCTCTTTCCGGCTCCTCCTACTCGTACGCCTACGTGGTGATTGGAGAGTTGGTGGCCTTTCTGGCGGGATGGAACCTCTTCTGGGACACCACGATCGCAACCTCCGCCAAGATCAAGATCGTCAGCACGTACCTGGACTCTTTGTTGGATGGCAGGATTGGCAGGCTGGTCGGAGAGTACGTGGGATCGTTTGATTCGCAATGGCTGGGAGAGTATCCAGATTTCATCGGATGTTTTGTCGTTGTAACTTTTTCTGTAGTTGTGATGATAGCTGGCAATGTATTTAGTTCTCTGAACAACGTAGTCACCATCATCAACATTAGCATCCTCGTCTTTGTCATTTCTCTGGGAGCCTTCTTTGCTGACTTGACCAACTGGACCGACCAGAGCCATGGCGGCTTCTTCCCCTTCGGTCTGAGAGGAGTTCTGGAAGGATCCTCTATCTCCTTCTTCTCCTTCGCAGGCTTCAACAGCATCACCAACGCAGTCGAAGAAACCATCAACCCTTCCCGAAACATTCCCATCTCTCTATGCCTGTCTCTCTCTTTTGTCGCTCTTCTCCTGCTCTGTGCCGTCAGCATTTTGACCCTGATGACTCCCTTCTACCTCATCGACACCACCGCTCCCTTCTCGACGGCCTTCCAACAGCATGGGGTCGACTGGGCCAAGACGATGATCCTGGTGGCCATTATGGCCAGTGTAGTGGGCGGCTTGATGGGCAAGGTGTATATCATCTCTCGACTTGTCTACACCATCGCCTTCGACGGTCTCCTGTTTGAACCACTGGCAAGGCTGACGAAGCAGACCAGAACTCCAGTGATCGCCATCGCCAGCGTCGCCATCGTTGTGTCGTTCTTTGTGCTCTTCTTCAACACTCGACTCCTGGTCGAGATAAGTTCGCTCGGCATCCTCCTCAACAACACCATCCCATCCCTCACCATCCTCATCCTGCGATATCAAACTAACAGAGAAGAGGATAACGAAGGTGGCGTTGTTGAAAAGTATAACGAAGAAGAGAATGATAATGACGCCTTAAGATTACTGACAAAAAAGAAGAAAAGACTTTCAAAAAAACTACTTGAAAGGCATAAAGGTGGCACACTGAAAAAGCAATACAGGTGGGTGCCTGGCTTGAAGCACATCCCATCTGGTTACGTGGCTCCCATCAGCATCCTCCTCATCATCGCATCCCTCTCATGGGCTCTGATTGCCGCCTCAAAAATGGCTGGAGGAGTGAGGAGGGGATTGGTGCAAGATGTTGAAGGAGATGTGAGCGATCGATTGAAGAATAAAGATGGCACTGGAAAAGAAAAATTAAATGGAATTTTGAAAAAAGAAACACTTGAAACTTCGAGGCTCAAAAGAGCAGCATTTAAAGATGAACATCTTTTGAAGTCGGCTAAAATATTTGATGATAAAATCGATAATTATTCAATAGAAATGAGGAAAAGTCGATTTATAAATGAAAAATATTTTAATGTAGAAGAAGAATTATCAGTTTGGAGAAGGTGGTGTGGGCTGGGTGGGTTGATCATAGCAATCACCATCTTCGTTTTTTCCTTTCTCCTTCTATGTGCCCACCATCAAGACACTTCCTTCACCACCTTCAAAGTAATACACCTTTGATCGATTTTCTCTCAATTATGGAATTAGTCTGATATTTTCTTAAATTGTGAATAGCGCTTGCTTCCTCTTTCGATAACTTCTGCTTCCTTTTCCCTTCCTTCCTTCCTTCATACAGGTTCCTTTGGTGCCATTCATTCCTGTCTTGAACATCGCAGTGAGTGTGCTGCTGCTGCTCTACATGAGGCCTTTGGCGTGGTTCTTTGAGGCTTCCCTTAGTGCCATAGGTATTATATTGTATTGCATTGTATTGTTTTTAATTTGTTTTTATTGTATTGCATTTTATTGTATTGTATGGCATTTTATTGTATTGTATGGCATTTTATTTTATTGTATTGTATTGAATTTTATCGTATTGTATTCCCTTAGTGTCATTGGTCTGTCGTATCGAAACTACATACGCTCATACGCTTTCGGTGTATAAATGGGTAATTATAGATTTAAGGTGATTTAGTAAATAACCTTTTAAAAAAATTTAAAAGCTTGAATTAATTTATTTTAAATTAATACCATGATTTATTTTTATTAATACGACTTATTAAAAGTCAGTTTGATTACAGGATTGTGTTTCTATTTTGCCTACGGAATAAGGCACAGCAAGGAAAACATGAGAGAAATAGAAGGTTTGCTACAGAAAAAAACCCAAAAGACCTAAATAAAAGATATATCTATAAAACGTGTTTTTTGGTTAATATAGAGAAAAATATCTTTAAAAAAGTGTTACTTTAATATTCATACATATAAATTATAATCAATACTTACTCATTATAAATTATTTTATTAATATTTAATTGTTTCATGAAAGTTTTATGTTGATAATTTTATTAAGTTTTTTTGAAAGATTGTTTGACAGCGCTTAAGAGTTTTTGTAACTTCTGTTCGGAAACCTTGGAATTAAACGTCTTATCACTATTGACAGTTTATTTCTTTTTTTGTATTTAAAACTGGTAATGTTTATTAACTTTTATTTATGTTAATTTTTAATCTTTGTCGGTCTACCATTCATTTCCCTAGTTGTTTTCTTCATCAAGAATACTTATTCTTTACAATTACGCATTGAAAAATATTTGAACTTTACTCAGAAAACTCAGATTTAAAGAAAAAAATGGCTTTAAAAAGAATAAATAAAGTTAGTAGCTTTTCAATTAAAATTTCGGGTATAAAAATTAAAAACGAAACCGTATAAATAAGAAATCACTGAAAATATACTTTTTAAAATGGAAATGGTTTTCAGGAATTACAAGACATGACGAAAGATCCTCCTTGTGGGTGTTCTGCTGGTCCTGCCGGAGACGACTGTAAGATTTGCTGAAATAGTGTAGTTTTTAGTTTTCTATTCTTATGATGTAAAATCCCACATCTCCACAGTATTTCAATGGCAAGCATCTATAATGGGACCTGTAAGTGAAGTAGTCTTTAGTTTTCATAATGCAAAGTCATTAGTCAGCATTTTATGATAAAGCTTTTTTAAATACTCCAAAATGTGACTAATACTTTAAAATTTTTAAATACCCCATATTGATTACAGCCTGACAGCCCATATCAAGGGGGTGTATTTTTTCTAACTATCCAGTTCCCTACAGACTATCCATTTAAACCCCCAAAAGTTGGTTCTATTTTAAGATTTAACTTTACTTTGGTGTATTTATTTTAAATTTAAATTAAAGAATTCAAAATACTCATTTATTCATTATTATTATTATTTTTACTATTGTTATTATTATTATTATTATTAGCCTCTAAAAAGTAGTTTATATTTTTAACTGCTCCAATTAGTCAATTTTTTAAATCACATTTTTTGTTTCATTCTTTTATCAATCTATCCTTTTACCATCGTCTTCATTACCATCTTACTCATTATCATCATCATCATCATCATCATCAGGTAGCATTCACCACAAAGATCTACCACCCAAACATCAACATCAACGGCTCCATTTGCCTTGACATCCTTCGGGCACAATGGTCTCCTGCACTCACCATTAGCAAGGGTGTGTCTAATGAATCAACTTTCAAAATAAAATAAATAGTTTATTTATTTATTTGTTGGTTTTCAAGACACTATATGTTGCGTTTACAAATATTATATCACACCAACATTTTTTTATTATATCACAAATCTATTCCATACACACAATATTTCACCTACATTCTAAATAAAAACATCAACCACACACACAAACACACACATACACACACACACACACACACACACACACACACACACACACACACACAAATCCCCCACCCCCCAGTACTCTTATCTATATGCTCGATGCTGACCGACCCGAACCCCGACGACCCTCTGGTGCCCGACGCTGCCAAGATCTACAAGAGCGACAGGGCGCGCTACAACCAACTCGCCAAGGATTGGACCAGCAAGTACGCCATGTAGCAGTGTGGTGGTCAGGAGGGTGGTCGTCTGGTGGTTGGTTGGTTTGGTGTGCGGGGGTGTGAGGGGTTGAATGATTGGGTGGTGAAAAGGTTGAGGGGTAGTAGGGAGCGTTTAGCTGGTGTGCTGTGTGTAAGTGGATTGTGAGAAGGTTGGGGGGGGGTGGTTTGTGGTGTGGGGATGGGAAGTTGGATTGGTGATGTGTTGAAGAAGGGGGTAAGCTTGGTGGAAAGGAGTTTGGTTTTTGAATGAAGTTTGTTTGGTGCTCAATGTTGGAAGTCCTATAGCTTCAAAAAGAATAAAAGTTGGATTGGGAGGATGATTGGAGGGCGGGAGTGGGGAGAGGGGATGGCGAATGGGTGTTGAGTGATGTTTTAATTTTAATGGTGGTGTGGTTGTTGTGGAGTTGATATATTATGTTGGTGGTGTGTCTAATGGTGTGACATTTGGATGAATGGGATCGATTTTAAGAAAATTCATCGATTGGATTAAGGATTGAACGATTCTGTCTCACCACATAAACAACATAATTCTCAAGTATTCATCCATAATGTAGTGAATCAATTGAAAATACACTAAGAAGTTCGAAGGATGATTAATTTACTAAGTTAATTATAAGTTAGCTTAATTCAAATGTTATTATCGAAAAGTATTTCGATAATTTCAATCTTCAACCTCTTCACGCATGAATCAATTTCGACGACATTATTTCAACTTGCAAATAAATTTCTTCTTGAAGTCGCCGATATAGAACTTGCAGTGATCAGTCGACGAGCGCTTGTCTTCGTTAGTTACTGGAATGTTTGGAGGAGGGTGATCGAGTGATAGGTGGTCCTTTAAGTCAGGGTTTTCTAAAGGTATCTCTAATACAATGTCTTGTCTTTGCTGCTTGCTCAGTTTTGCAGTCATACTTGCATTTTTATTTTTCATTTCGAGTATTTTTAAACATTTAGTTTTATTTGGAAGAATTCATATTTTTTACCGAATTCTCAGGATATCGTTAATTTCCAAAATAGGAAATCTAGTTAATTCATTGGTTGTGCAACTACAATCTATTATACTGTATAATTTATACATGTTACTTAAGAAAATATGAATTTATTATAACATCATTCTCGTCAGGCGTTTAGAAAATAAGTGAATTTGAAAATTTTATTTGCAAAAATTTTAACACTTTCATGTAAAATATATTTATACTGATTATCACATTTTCAAAAATAAATTATAATATAAAAACTAAAATTTGATGCAAAATATACTCATGAAATAGAGGCTACCAACAAGTTTCTAACTTATCGGAGGTTTCTCAACTCACTAAAGACAACTACCACACAAGTTCAAAGCGCAAAACGATATCCAAGCTTTCTTTCTTTCTTTTAATTCCTAAGACATCTTTCTCCCATCTTCCTTCCATCTTCGCAGGCCATTCCAGTACTGCATCTTCGAAAGATAACAACCCCCTCAGAAGTCCGAAACTCCCAATGAGGTCTCCGTGTAGTGGGAGAAGGCGCTGGCAGGGGATTGGTGGTTATCAAAAGACTGCGAGTGGTGATTGGCTGTTTCTTGGTTGATTGACAGGTTGTGACCCCTCCTCTTGGCCCTCCTCTCTTCCTCCTCCTCCTTCAGCAACTTGTACACGTCAGAGTGCTGAGGGCTGTAAGCCTGAGGTTGTCCGTGACTGACGATTCTGTGTGTGTGTGTATGTGTGTGTGTGTGTATGTATGCGTGTGTGTGTGTGTGTGTATGTATGCGTGTGTGTGTGTGTGTATATACTTGTGAAATTAATTATTGCAGAATTAATGCTGGCTACCCTTCACCACTCAAAGCCACTAACTTGAGTGTTCCTGAGCCAGGCTTGTCAGCTGTTTGCAGGTCGAGCACCTGTGTGAAAAATTAACTTAAATAGAAGCTAAAAAAACACAAACATCCATTCACGCCCACATATAAAAGAATAAAAGACACACACATCTTTCACACATAATTGTAAAGACACACACATACTTAAAACACACATAATTAAAACACACATACACACAAACAAACCTGAGTGGCATTTTGGGCGGAATAGAGACCAAGTGGGGTGTTGTACTGGGCGTGTTGGACTCTGGCGGTGTCGGAGGAGGGGTGGTGGTGGGGGGAGTGCTGCTCGTATGTGGTGCAGTGCGGTGAGATCTTCGTGAGCTGCACTTTCGGCTGGTGCACTGCTCTTAAGGCGCCATCCTGTTCGAGTGTGTGTGTGTGTGTGTGTTTGTGTGTGTGTGTGTTTGTGTGTGTGTGTGTGTGTGTGTGCGTGTGTGTGTGTGTGTGTGTATGTGCGTGTGTGCGTTTTTTTACCATGACAGCATGGGATTAACGTGACGAACAATATAAAAATTGGAACAAAAACTTAATGTTTTAGAAAGGGATACAGACGTCTGCTGGTTGTGGGTGGAAAGGCATGCTAGAGGTGTGAGAGTCTTTGATTGGCTGGCAAGACACACTTCCCAAGATGTTGTTGCTCTCTTGTATCTGTGTTTATTCACGTTCTCATGAAGGTGCCAGTTCATTCATTTTTCTTTTGATTGATTGATTTTTTTATTCATTTATTCAAACTTCTGCTGCCTTTCCTTCCTTCAAAAACAGCTAATTCATCAATCCATCCTCCATTCACTCATCCAAATTCCACTCATCCACCCATCCACACCAACCAACCCAAAGCAACCCACCCACTCACCGACCCATACCCACCCACCCACACCCACTCACCCACCCACCCACAACCACAACCACCCACCCTCCCACACCCACCCACCCACCCATACCCACCCACCCACACCCACCTACCCAACTACACCCACCCACCGACACCCACCCTCAACCACCCACCCACCCACCAACCCACACCCACCCACCCACACCCACCCACACCCACCCACCCACAACCACCCACCCACACCCATCCACCTAACCACACCCACAACCACCCAGCCTCAACCACCCACCCACAACCACCCACCTATCTCCCACCCACACCCACCCACACCCACCCACCCACCTCCCATGGCTTCAGACCATTGGAGCTCTTGAGGGTCCCGAGCCAAGCAGGCCTCTCGTAGGCGGTGTGTTCAATGCCTGAGACTTGGTTGTACGAAGAGAGCTGGTCAGCCTCTGTGTGTGTAAGCAAAAAAGCGCTATACAAATTAATTATAATTTGAATTTAAAAGTAATTTTAATAATAAACAACTAACTTCAATTGTTTTAAATTATTAATTAGGTTGATTTTTTAAAATTAAAATAAACTCACGAGACAACACTTGTCTGATAAGAGGCGAGTGATGGTGGGATGAATGGTGGGTTGGGTGGGGAGATGATTGGTGGGGAGGGATGGGTGAACGAGGATGGGGGGAGTGGGTGGAGGCGGGTTTGGGACTCCATCCGAACTCTGGTGGCTTGGAGAAGATGGTGACTTTCTTGGGGATGTAGGAGACGTTTCCAGGTCTTGCGTTGATCTGCACCTTGCCTCTCACTGGCGCCTCGTGTTCTGGGTGGGTGGGTGGGTGAGTGAGTGGGTGGGTGGGTGGGTGTAGAATTGGCACCATCATCATCATCACCACAACCATCTTCTTCACCACCACCACCACCATCGTCATCATCACCACCTTCATCGTGGGGGTGGTTGAAGCGTTCAGTGAGCTGTCGCATGTTCTGCGCATGGTCGTAGTCCTCGAGGCCGCCATGGAAGTCGAAAGGGTACGAGGCGGAAGGCTGGGGGGGAGGGATTAAAAGTAAAAATATCATTAATAAATAAATAAATAATTTCAAAGAATAATAGTAATGTAATTAAATAGGGCTCCGGAATGTTGAAAGATAAAGCATATTCTGATATTACAAAATATAAATTGAAGACAAATTATTTCATGAAGGCAAAAATATTTCTGTATAAAAACGAATTTTATTTAATCTTTCGAGAAGTTTCGCTAACCGTCACTACAGGGTGGTGGACTGTGTGCTGGTCGGCGTGCCTGATAGAGTTCATTTTGCCTTCATTTTGCATTCATTTTGCATTCGTTTTGCGTCCATACGTGTTTTCCTCCAAATCCCCTTTGACCTCCCACAATCCAACCACACACACCCACCCACCCACCACACACATCCACCCAATCCACCCAACCACCACAAACACCCACACACCCACCCACTACACCCACCCACCCACTACACCCACCCACCCAATCCACTCACTCACCCACCCACCCCACCCACCCACCCACCACACCCACTCACCATACCCACTCACCACACCCACCAACTACACCCACCCACCCACCCACCACACCCACCCACTCACCACACCCACCCACCCACCCACCCGCCACACCCACCCACCACACCCACCCACCACACCCACCCACCACACCAACCACACCCACCCACCCACCACACCCACCACACCCACCCACCCACTCACCTGCTGACCACCAGCAGAAGCTCGTTGGTGGCTCGAGCAACGAGAGCTTCCGCCTGCTGCAGTGACGTAGTGCTGACGTCATGATTATCGATCGACACCACCTCGTCCCCCCTCTGCAGCTGCCCTTCCGCCGCGCCCCCTGCGAAAACCTTTGTTGGAGTGGGAGGAGAAGGAGAAGAAGGAGGAGGAGGAAGAGGAGGAGGATGAAGAAGAGGAGGAAGAGGAAGAGGAGAAGGAGGAGGAGGAGGAGGAGGAGGAAGAAGAGAATGAGGAGGAGAAGGAGGAGGAGGAGGAAGAAGAAGAGGAGGATGAAGAAGAGGAGGAAGAGTAGGAGGAGGAGGAGGAGGAGGAGAATGAGGAGGAGAATGAGGAGGAGAAGGAGGAGGAGGAGGGAATCAGTCGTTAATTAATGAGATTAATGAGATGTAGGTTCTTAATAGAAGATTTTAATTAAATATGATAATTTGTAATTAAATATGATAATTTGTAATTAATTATGATAATTTGTAATTAAATATGATAATTTGTAATTAAATATGATAATTTGTAATTAAATATGATAATTTGTAATTAAATATGATAATTTGTAATTAAATATGATAATTTGTAATTAAATATGATCATTTGTAATTAAATATGATCATTTGTAATTAAATATGATAATTTGTAATTAAATATGATAATTTGTAATTAAATATGATAATTTGTAATTAAATATGATAATTTGTAATTAAATATGATAATTTGTAATTAAATATCATAATTTGTAATTAAATATGATAATTTGTGATTAAATATGAAGTTTCATTATTAAATATGCAGGAATCAATTAAATATGCAGGAATCAATTAAATATGCAGGAATCAATTAAATATGCAGGATTCAATTAAATATGCAGGAATCAATTAAATATGCAGGAATCAATTAAATATGCAGGAATCAATTAAATATGCAGGAATCAATTAAATATGCAGGAATCAATTAAATATGCAGGAATCAATTAAATATGCAGGAATCAATTAAATATGCAAGAATCAATTAAATAAGCAAAATTTAATAAAATATGACTAATTTTATTTTAAAATGCAAAATTTAATAAAATATGACGACTTTTATTTAAAAATGCAAAATTTACACAAAATATGACGCTTCTATTTAAATATGTAGGATTTTATTAAATATTAAGTTTTTAAAGTTAATATGCAAAACCCCATTAAATATGACGACATCTAATTACTATGAATATTCATGACCCACCCTGAGAACATTCAAGGGCACTCCGCTTTCACCACCTTGCAGCCTGAAGCCCCAAGCCTGGTGATGATGATGATTGTGATGGTGGTGATGATGATTATGGTGATGGTGGTGATGATGATTATTGTGATGGTGGTGATGATGATTATTGTGATGGTGGTGATGATGATGCTGATGCTGATTATGGTGGGGACCTGGTCTAAGGAGTGTCTGTACAGACGCACGGGCACATGCACGCTGGGCATTACTCTGTGCGAGTGAGAAGGAATTTCATGAAGTACTCAGTTCCCGTAATCCTCATAATTTAAAGTAGCAACCGTGAGAAATAGGATTCATTTGGAACATTTGTGATAAACCGGTATGAAACGTGAATGAAAGGTGATTTTATTGATTAATTCAAACAGAAATTGAGGAATGTTTAAGTGCTTTCAATGTTGCTACGAAAATCATTTAAATTAAATAAATTGTAAATTCAAGAACTAACCTTTCTTGCAAACAAATCAATGCAATAAATAAATAAACCAAAGGAGTTTCAGGTGCTGGTAATGATGCCGGAGTGCTCAACGAAGCTTGCAAACGAATTAGGCGGGAAGGAATTAGGCAGGAAGGCGCAGAAGTATGGAAGGAACAAGAAGAATAAGAAAAACATAATAAATAAAGAAAAAATAAGAAAAACATAATAAAGAAAGAATAAGAAAAACATAATAAAGAAAGAATAAGAAAAACATAATAAATAAAGAATAAGAAAAACATAATAAATAAAGAATAAGAAAATAATAGTTATGATAAAAATGATAAAAATGCGAGAAGAATTTGTTATCAATAATAAAGGCAACAGAAGTAATAACAACGGAAAGATTAATAATAATAACAATAAACCGCAGATTGTATCAGCATACAAATTTTCGTAAATAAATCGAATAATAATCATAAAAGACAAGGTCATAATAAAATAAAAGTATTGACAGAAGAAAGATGGAAGGTAATGATAGAAGGAGTTGTGGTATCCTGAAACGAGGCAAATTACAAACCTCAGCTGCAAACGGAAATCCGAAAACGGTAAACATAGCAAAAATAAAATACGATTTATAGACAACCTGAAAAAAATGGAAAATCAAATAAATTTTGGATTTAAAATGTAATTTATACTCATTTTTAGTCAGAGCAAAAAAAATCTGAACTGTATTTATAACGCAAGATCCTATATACATAAAATAGCAGAATTAAAAGTAGCTTAATAAAATTATAAATTACATTTTTGGTGAATAAAAAAATAAGTAATGAAAAAGACAGGAAGGCACTAAACACCAAAGGAGTCGTTAAGCATTCACAACTGAGTTACACCTGGCGAGCATCATGCGAAGTAGCTAGAAAAACTATAAAAAAACTGATATGGAAGAAAACAAAAAGAAAAAGTTTTAAAATGGCAGTGAAAAACAAAAAGAATGATAGGAAAATAATATGATAGTTTGGGAGAGCACTACATCATCCATCTCGAAGGAGGCATTATAAGAACTCCAGTGATCTCATTGGGAGATACTCGCGCTGTGTGTGTGTGTGTGTGTATGTGTTTGTGTGTGAGAATGTGTATGTGTGTGTGTTTCTCCAAATGTTGTGTCAGTGCTTTGCGATCTATTCAATACGATGGTATAGCAAAATAGGCCTTTATGAAAATATTTTTGTCTAGAGGCATACATTTTTTATATTTTTTATTTTGAACATTTAATGAAACGTATGCATGATAAACCTTCAGTCTAACTAACTAGGAGATAATGAAGATGAAGAAGAAGAAGGAGATAATGAAGTCAATCTGGTGCCAGCCAATAATGACAACCACCAACACACCGGTTGCCTAGCGACTGACCGCAAACAGTGTCACGGGAACGAGAGCAATCCACAAGTTGCTGCAATTGTATGTACTTAAGTATAAATAAACGATACTGCATTTTGAAGCATCATTATCATCAACAGATACCCCTTAATCATCATCAGCACCATGATACCGTGTCCGTACACTAAGGCTGGTTGTGCCTACAATGTAAGTTCGCGTTTTTGTTCGAATAAAATTCTATAATTTCGGACATTCTCAAAGTCTTTTACGCCCATGAGAGTTCTTTCCCAATCTCCAAGGCAACAACCGCAACAACCCTACCCTAACCTAACCTAACCCTTACCCTCTTCCTAACCATCACAGAGCCACAAGCAAGCGGACATGCAAACACACGAAGAAGAACACTACGAGCGACACAAGAAGATGGTCGCCACTCAGATCTCAAAGTTTTTCGCGCCAAAATCTCCAGTCAACTTGGCCATTGCAGGTGTCAACGATGTGGTGCAGGTGAGTTTGTTGTTATTGTTTTTGTTGAAAGTTTGAACAATGAAAAAGAGCTTAAAATAGCATTAAAATTAATGATAAGAGAAATAGTAATAAATAAGCCTTTCAGCCTTGCAAAACCAATTCAATTGCAGAAGACAAGGACCCTGGCTCACCAATATGGCCGCCAGTACATCTGGAAGATCGAGTAATCTTTTGATGATTTCATTATTATTATTATTGTTAGTTTATTTAAATATATTACAGAACTGCGTTTTATAATCGTTTTAACATAAATTATTTTTTCCATTTACATATTCATTTCTCATTAAATACATTTCTCGGCCAAAACGAAACCTACAAGAACAACAACAACAACCACCGCAACGACAGAGACTTCAAGGCGAACTTCGCGAAGGCAGCAAAGCCAGGCCACGAGGCGATCAGAAGCCACCTGGTGACGACTGCAAGGTGTGGCTACCGCCTCTTCTTCTACCTGTATCTCAGGGGGGTCGATCAAGGTGGGTGGGAGAGGGGTGATGGTGATGGCGATGATGAGGATGATGGCGATGGCGATGATGATGATGATGGTGATGATGATGATGGCGATGATGATGGCGATGATGATGATGCTGATGATGATGATGGTGATGATGATGATGGCACAGACAGGGGCTGCAGCGCTTCGGTGCAGGCGAGGGTGGTGCAGGGAGAGTACGACAAACTCCTCAAGTGAGAGACTCTTTTGTTACTTCTTTAAGTTTAGTCTGAGATGATGATGATGATGATGATGATGATGAAGAAGACGATGATGATGATGAATGAGAGAGCGATAGTGATAATGATGATGATGATGATGATGAAGAAGACGATGATGATGATGAATGAGAGAGCGATAGTGATAATGATGATGATGATGAAGAGGTGATGGTGATGATGATGAAGAGGGCGGTGATGATGATGATGAAGAAAACGAAAATGTTGTAGAAGAGCAGAATGATGATTGCAACTAACCCATTTCCAATTCCTCAACCTCCCCTCCTCTTCCAGATGGCCTTATGCGAACGCCATCACCCTCACCCTGCTGGACCAGTGTCCCCTCGTTGACCAGAGGGAGCACCTGCCTGCCACCATCCACCCACAACTCGTAAAATACATTATGTTGATGATGATGATGGCGGTGGGGGTGGCGGTTATGATGATGGTGGGATGAAAAAAAATGATGATGGAGATGATAATGATGATTATAAATGTGTAAAGCATTCTTTCTGACTTGATTTTACACTTTTCATGAAGTCACGCCATTTCTCGACCCACACAGGCGGAAAACCCAAAAGCGGTGGAACGGCCCCGACAAGGAGTCGAAAACGCGACCTTCGGATTGGGCAACTTTGTGAGCATCGAAACTTTCCTGAAGAAGAACCATTACGTGGTGGATGACTGCATCAACCTGCTGATCGAGATACACGATTGAGGATGGGTGGAAGGAGGATGAGAGAAAGGAGAAGGAAGGGAGGAATAAAGAATCATGATTTGAAAGAAGAAATGTTTTGAACTGAAATAAAGAAGACTAAACTTTTGCAATTAAATCCAAAAACCACTGCATAGATCCGTTGTTCTGTGCGACGCTTCATTGTATTTTGACATTTTAATTCTCTCTCGATCTCTCCCTCCCTTCTTCTCTTCTTCTACTCCTTTCTTCTCTTTTTCTCTTTACATCTTTTTCATTCCTCTCTCCTTCACGCGATACTGCAGCGACTGATTGGAGATTTTATTAGGGACTAAACACAAATGAAATTTTTACACAGACGAAAATGCATATGCATGCATGCATGAATACATAATTAGAGTAATAATTACATATTCATGTATTCAAACAGCAACTAGAGGTATTAAGCGAACGAGTAAATACTCGGGGGTTTGTATTGAGAGACCGCGGTAGTAGTAGTAGTAGTAGTAGTAGTAGTAGTAGTAATAGTAGTAGTAGTAGTAGTAGTAGTAGTAGTAGTAGTAGTAGTAGTAGTAGTAGTAGTAGTATTAGTAGTAGTAGTACTAGTTGTAGTAGTATTATTATTATTAGTAGTAGTTGTAGTAGTAGTAGTAGTAGTAGTAGTAGTAGTAGTAGTAGTAGTAGTAGTAGTTGTAGTAGTATTAGTAGTAGTAGAGACAACACCGAAATAAAAGCACGTGATGAAAAGACTATGCAAGATGAAAACGATGTTGTGCTGGAAGTGGTGGTCGCAATTGCGCGTCAGTCAAAGGAAAATAGAAAGTGGTGGTGGTGATAATGATGATGGTGATAATGGTGATGGTGATAATGGTGAATGTGGTGGAGGGTCGTGTGATATAGATGATGATCTCTTAAGACATGAGCAAGTGTTTAGACGAAATCCTTCATTCGTTCATTTATTAAGTCATTTATTCACTCTATCTCACGCACCAACTCAGGGAATCACTTATGAAATACACTCAAACACATAGAAATACACCAATACACACGTACACACACACGTACACACGCACATACAAACACACATAAAATCACGCATCATTTCATTCAAGAGATTCTGACTGAAGAAAGCAAAAAAAGAAAAAAGGACAAAATACTCAAAAACAAAATGGCGGAAGATTGGAAAAAACTTATTATAATGGATGATGAAAGAAAGTAAAGAAGGATGGAAGGAGAGAAGGATGGAAGAAAGGAAGGGAAGAAAAGAAGGAAGGATGAGTGGTGGATGAATGTCGACGCGGGTTATTGCTACTGCTGACCATCTGACGAGAATGCCGCGAAAAGCTCTACAGACTACTGACGAGGATCCAGCCAGACTATTATTTCCAATTAAGAGAACTAATTAATATATTAATTAACAGCATTATTATTGTTATTATTTCAGCATTATTAATTTAATTTAGGCTCATTTGCAATTCACATATACATGAGCTATAGGGCAAGAAGAACGAATATAATAATAAAATTATTGAAAATAATAATAATAAAATATACACAGCAATATTATTATGATCATTATCATTCCGACGAGGAGAAAGAGAACAAGTATTGGAGCTACTGATGCGTGCATGAGTCAAGAAGGACGCGCGTTTAATTTATCGACGAAGAAAGTATTTAAATTATTATCATTATTAATAATATCATGATTATCATTATTATTAATAATATCATTATTATCATTATTGTTATTATCCTTATTATTATTATAAGTATTATTATTATCATTATTATTATTATAAACAGTATTTTATGTAATGGCATTAGAAGTTAAAGTACTAGTAGTATTTATACAACTTCAAGTATTTTCTTGAAAGTTTTGATATTTGATTTAAGACAATAATTTATAAAATAAATATTAATTATTATTATTTAGAAAAATAAATATGAGTCAATTGATTGACCGGCTGGACGAGGTGGGTTGTAGGTCATGATAATGATCTTCATGAAAATATACTGGGTTTGAAATCCAGAGAAAATGTACAAAAACATTTTTTCAAGAAGTAAATTATATTATTAATAATTATAGTTTTATTATTAAAAATTATATTTTAAAAATCTAGGTGTTATACTTCAACAACTATTATGTAGGTAGGTAGAACGCTGAAAACTACAGAATTCAAAAAGATACTAAACATCGACAAGGTAACAAAGACACAACAATTTAGAAAAACATTATCAAATAAACTTGGCATAAAAATACAGAAAAAGTATAATTAGTCACTAATTAACCACTAATTTAAATAAATAATTAAAAAGTTAATTCGAAGGTGCATAAGTGAACGTCACGGGAATGGGAATACACAAAAAGTATCGATTTATGGGAGTTATGATCGACTACATAGACATGAAAACTAATTTAATATCGACTACATAGAACCTCAAGATTGTTGTGGTGTGTCTAATAACTCAACGTATAGTATAACTAATAATAAATGGGAATAAATACTAAATATAACTTGTAAAACTATTAGTAACTATTATTATTATTAATTAAGACAAACTTCTTTAATTATGTTGTAATTATTTTTTTTAACCCTAAAATATGTATAATAAAACCAATAACGAATGAATATTTTCGATGGATATTAAATGTCTATATGGAACAGACAACTCTATTGATGAATGCAAGGGAGCTAACAGCAAGCAGACACTATGCTCGAGAAAGATTTGTCTTAAAAGTGAACTATGCCTAAAAAGATAAATTATTGGGAATAAGTGGCCGTAATTAATTGGATTGATTGGTTTTAACGAGGCGGCTAATTGAATGGGAGGTGGGGAGAATCAGTGCCGAGCTTTAAAGGCACACAAAATAAAACGACACAAAGCGAGGAAAGAAGTGAAGAAAGGAAGGAAGACATTATCGATGACGGCTACACTACGATGAGTGCACACGGAACGAAAAGTGAATTCAGCGTCAAGTACGACTGCATCGACCAATGCAGATTGACAGCCGACAATCGCCATTAACACATAAAAGAAAATATAACTTTAGAAGACAGGGTATCTCTAAGTGCCACGAAGAGTGTTTTGATCTGAAAATTGTGCGCTAAACAAATGTTGTTGTAGATTGAAGGGTGTGCACCGACGATAGAGCGACGAATGGAGATTAAGTGAGGTTAGTCTTCAGTTTGTGCTTTAGCCCTTTCCTCCTATTTCAACTTTCATAATTAACAAAACCCACAACTACCATCATCAACACTCACCACTACCATCATCAACACAACATAAAAACTATCCTCAGCGCCACACAACAACAACAAAACCACAATCGCGTCTTCTCGAAACTGCAAAACAAAACAAAAAACGCAAAAAAAAAACCAACAACAACATCTCTACCCCTCAAGCACCTT
This sequence comes from Piscicola geometra, assembly GCA_943735955.1. Classification (NCBI taxonomy): domain Eukaryota; kingdom Metazoa; phylum Annelida; class Clitellata; order Hirudinida; family Piscicolidae; genus Piscicola; species Piscicola geometra. The sequence continues at coordinate 6,832,568 of OX030958.1, read as the reverse complement.
GTCTTTCCAACAAACAACGACAAAAAGTCGTCTCTCACGCTGCACACACACACATACACATACACACACACACACACACACACACACACACACACACACACATACACACACACACACACACACACACACACACACACACACACACACACACACACACACACACACACACACACACACACACACACACACACACACACACACAGTCCCAAGAGTCGCGCATAAAAGTGCATTAAAGTTATTAAATATTAAATTGTTGATTATTAAATAACTTCTCATGAATATATACATCTAAATCTCCTGCGCACCACATAGCAACCACAACAAAACACATAGCAACCACACAAAAACAAAATTGCAGCCCCAAAAGACCACATAGCAACCACAAAAAACCCCGAGGCAACCACAGCAAACCACATGAGCGACCACAACAAAGCACATAGCAACCACGCAAACGCAAGCCACCAACAACAACCGAATCAACCACACCGCCTCTTAGCACACATAAACAAACACACTTTAATACTGTTCTTGCTGTAAGAATGCACAGGCATATGAGAAATCTCGGTGAGGGTGGTGGATGGAGAGATCATGATGATGATGATGATGATGGTTGACAATATGTTTGTGTGTTTGTCTGTGCAGTTAGTCGTTAATGTTCATAACAAATATTATGCGTTCTAAGGTGGAGATTGATTGACGAGACAGGTAAGTAAAGGACATTTCCATATATGGGTTTACTTTTCAAAATGGCTACGTCATGCAATATACAACTCTCTATCGATGAAGAATGTACAGGGAGGAAGGTACACATAAAGACGGAAGAGAAAGAACTAAAAGTAAACAAAGATATCGAATTTAAATGTCTTCTATTTACCACATTACATTTATAGCAAAAAAGTGTGCGTGTGTTTTTGTGTGTCTTCGTGTGTGCGTGTGTTTTTGTGTGTCTTCGTGTGTGCGTGTGTTTTTGTGTGTCTTCGTGTGTGTGTGGGTTTGCATGCGCGTGTCAAAAGCAAGTTTGAATATCAAATAGAAACACTAAACTCACTAGGATCATCATCATCAACGTCATCATCTCCATCATCATCCTTACCATAATCATCATCATTGATAGTAATTATATTATAATGATAATAGTGGTCTTAGTAGTAGTCTTAGTAGCATGAATCTATAATTAGAAGGTGACTAATACTTAGAGAGACATCTAATAGGAGGGACAACAACGTGCAAGAGAAAGTAATCATTCAATAAGCCTCGGAATTAATTGAAAAGGTAATAATGAAAACAACGACAATAATTATAATTATATTATTATTGTTTTTATTAACAAGTGGAGATTAAAATTTCAAAGTTGTTTTGTGATTCAGAGATGCAACAAAGAACATAAGTAACTGATAAGATCAAGTTTGCCAATAACAAACACCCAGTCGATATCATCATCATCATCGTCATCATCACTATCATTACCCTGATCATCATAATTATCATTATCATCAACATCATCGCCATTCCTAACTTAACTATAACCATCACTAACATCATCACCAACTCAATGAAATCTTCAATAAAAATGTGTCTTCATCTCCCCTTCATCACAATTTTTCCTCTCATTACCACCATATCCCATACCCCTCCAACATCATCCCTCCTTTTCCATTCACCCACTCTTCACACTCCTCCATCATCATCCCTCCTCCATTCTCCCCTCCCCCTCCTCCATCATCACCAGCACCTCCCCCCCCCCACCCCTCCTCCATCATCATCAGCACCTCCCCTCCCCCTTCCTCACCCTCCTCCATCATCATCAGCACCTCCCCTCCCCTTAAGAGGGCATGAACATGCCCAAGATGGAGCTTCCGATGATCAGGACGAGAATGGTAACGCACACCAGGATAATGATCTTCTTCTGTTGGTGCATGGTGCAGGAAGGGTGGTGGATGAATAGGTGGATAGTTGGATGAGTGCATGGGTAGATAGATGGATGCATCCTACCACACAATTGGAAACGAAACTCCATTAAATACAAACCTTTTTCAACCAAATCCCAATACCCCCCCATCATAATCATCCCTTTAACCAACCAAACTCCAGTACCCCCTTCCTCCCATATCATCATCAAAACCCTCATACCACCATCCGCCACCCCCCCCCCCCTCACCTTTCTGGCAGCACTCTGGTACTTCATGGCCTTCTTGGTGTCAGCTGCGGCAGTCTCCACGTAGTCGACGGCCTTCTCGACGTTGTGCTCGATGCGGTCTATCATCTCGCCCTGTGTGGTGGTCGTTGTGTGGTGGTCGTTGTGTGGTCGTTGTGTGGTGGTCGTTGTGTGGTCGTTGTGTGGTGGTCGTTGTGTGGTGGTCGTTGTGTGGTGGTCGTTGTGTGGTGGTCGTTGTGTGGTGGTCGTTGTGTGGTCGTTGTGTGGTCGTTGTGTGGTGGTCGTTGTGTGGTGGTCGTTGTGTGGTGGTCGTTGTGTGGTGGTCGTTGTGTGGTGGTCGTGTGGTGGTCGTTGTGTAGTGGTCGTTGTGTGGTGGTCGTTGTGTAGTGGTGGTTGTGTGGTGGTCGTTGTGTGGTCGTTGTGTGGTGGTCGTTGTGTGGTGGTCGTTGTGTGGTGGTCGTTGTGTGGTGGTCGTTGTGTGGTGGTTGTGTGGTGGTCGTTGTGTAGTGGTCGTTGTGTGGTGGTCGTTGTGTAGTGGTGGTTGTGTGGTGGTCGTTGTGTAGTGGTCGTTGTGTGGTGGTTGTTGTGTGGTGGTCGTTGTGTGGTGGTTGTGTGGTGGTCGTTGTGTAGTGGTCGTTGTGTGGTGGTCGTTGTGTAGTGGTGGTTGTGTGGTGGTCGTTGAGTGGTGGTTGTGTGGTGGTGGTTGTGTGGTGGTGGTTGTGTGGTGGTTGTGTGGTGGTCGTTGTGTGGTGGTCGTTGTGTAGTGGTGGTTGTGTGGTGGTTGTTGTGTGGTGGTGGTTGTGTGGTGGTTGTGTGGTGGTCGTTGTGTAGTGGTCGTTGTGTGGTGGTCGTTGTGTAGTGGTGGTTGTGTGGTGGTCGTTGTGTGGTCGTTGTGTGGTGGTCGTTGTGTGGTGGTCGTTGTGTGGTGGTCGTTGTGTGGTGGTCGTTGTGTAGTGGTCGTTGTGTGGTGGTTGTTGTGTGGTGGTCGTTGTGTGGTGGTTGTGTGGTGGTCGTTGTGTAGTGGTCGTTGTGTGGTGGTCGTTGTGTAGTGGTGGTTGTGTGGTGGTCGTTGAGTGGTGGTTGTGTGGTGGTGGTTGTGTGGTGGTCGTTGTGTGGTGGTTGTGTGGTGGTCGTTGAGTGGTGGTTGTGTGGTGGTCGTTGTGTGGTCGTTGTGTGGCAATAGTGTGATGCTTGTGTCTACCACACCTCCCACAATCCACTACACCCCCACTCAATTCAGAACACCCCCCCTACCATATAATAAATCCCTCTACAATCCACCACAACGCCCTACAATTCACCACACCCTTCTCCAATTCACATAACGCTCCATAAAATCTCCTATTCCGCAACCCCCTTTCTTCTTTCGACTCCTACCGCCCCCCCCCCTAACCACCTTTCCCTCCACCGACAATCCTCCCCCTCCACCCCTCACCGATCCATCACCCCACCTTCCCCACCCACCTGACTCTCGACCAGCATGGCCATGTCCATGAACATGTCATGCAACTCCTTGATCGACTGCTCCAACTTCATGATGTCGTTGTGCCGCGCCTCAATGTCCATCAGCGACTGCTTCGCCTGCTGGGTGTCTGTGATGATCTGTTCGAGGGAGGAGGGCGAGGAACGGGGGGTGGCAAAGGAACGGGGGTGGGAAATGAAGAAATGTACACTTTTCCTAATCATCATCATCATCACCTCCACTCCCCGTCATCATCCCTCTCCCTCCTCTTCCCATCATAATCGTCATCATCACCATCGTCATCATCCTCACTCCCTTCCTCCCCCATCATCATCATCGCCACCATCACCATCGTCATCATCCTCACTCCCTTCTTCTCCCCCATCATCATCATCACCACCACCCTGCCTCACTGACGCCTTGAGTGAAGATGGCAGGGTTTCCCGACTCGAGCATGTCCTCCAGTTCGTCGTTGGAGGTAGCCCTGCCGGCTTTGAAGGAGGAAGGTGGTGATGATGATGATGGTGGTGATGATGATGGTGTTGGTGGTGATGATGATGGTGGTGGTGGTGGTGGTGATGATGATGATGGTGGTGATGATGACGGTGGTGGTGGTGGTGATGATGGTGTTGGTGACGGTGATGATGATGATGATGGTGGTGATGGAAGAAGTGAGCCTCAATATTGTGCAATTGCATCTTTTTAATCGATGAAATTATTTTAATATTAAAAAATAAATAATCGAAAGTATAAAACATGAAGATAGGTAGATGAATGAAAGAATAACGAACATAAGACCTAGATGAATCAAACCACAGAGGTCGCGGGGAAAGGTCAAGTTGCCTATCCTTATCATAGCAAACTCAAGGACAAACTAAGGAAAGTGGGAAGTAGGGAAATTAGGAAATATAAAAATAACTTTAAAAATTGAATGATTCTTTTATTAAAAAAAAGAATTAAAAAATTTAAATTAATCTTTAAAAATAAATAAGAAAAATAATTTAAAGATAAATGAGTAGTTTTGAAAGAGCAAGAACGGTGCATAGATTGGTAGGGGACTGACTGATCTCCATCTGCCTCTGCAGCCTCTTCTTGCATCCCTCCCTGTAGTCCACCTGCGCCGCGTTGTACTGGTTCATCACCTCGATGAACTTCCTCAGGATCGTCGAGTGCTGTTCGGTGTTTGTCGTCATCATCGTCGTCGTCGTCGTCGTTGTTATCACCATCATCACCACATATGTATATCATCATCATCAGCATCATCCTCTCTTTCCCATCATTATCATTCTCTTTCTATTTATCATCATGATCATCATCATCATCATCACTCACTTGAGTCTTGCGTATACGCAGATCAGCTGATGACTTGTTATTCTCCTCTTCCTGTTCTATCTTCTGCTCTAGTACTGTTGGTGGTGATGATGATGATGGTGATGATGATAATGATGATGATGGTCATGATGATGATGGTACTCACCCTTTAACTTTCCTCTCACTTTGTTGGCAGTCTTCTTGATCTCTGCCATCAAATCCTCCAGCTCTTCCTTCGTCTCTGTGGCGGGAAGATGGTGATGATGATGATTTATTGTGGCGGGAAAGTTGTGGTGGTTGTGATGATGATATTTTTGTGGTGGAAGGTGGAAAGCAATGGGCGGAGTAGTGCTATAATACGGATTACTTCAATGAAACTCATTTTCTCACTTTGATACAGACGTTATAAGAATAGAAAAGATGTTAATAATGATGATGATGGTGATGGTGATTATGATGATGATAATGATGGTGATTATGATAAGATGACTAGGACGATGATGATGACGAGAATGATGACGATAACAACAGCAAGCAAGCGAGCAAGTAGACAAGGGAGCACTGACTGTCGTCGGTCTGGGGGGCGGAGAGGATGGTCGAGTGCTTCTTCTTCACCTCATCCACATCAACTGCTATCTTGTCGATCATCTCTCGGATCTCGTTCACCTGCAATGGCATGCGCTTAGTTAGAGGATTGTGCGTGAGTATCATGCATTAAAATGCATTCTGAAGATGGCATCACGCACTGTATTTCATCTCAGCTGAGAAGACAACTCTCGAGCCATCCTCCCTTACGACCCTCTTCTCATCTTTTTTACCTAACACTCTCCTTCACCATACCCCCTTCAAAACCATACCCTCTTTTATCAATGCCCCCCCTTTTCTACATCCCCTCTCACCCACAAACCTCCCGAAATCTTTCCTCATCCCGCCTTTACTACTACACCCCTCTCTACATTCACCTCTCATCCCCCAACCATCCCATTCATCTCCCAACACCCCCCCCCCCTTCCTCCCACCTGTTCAAAAAACTCCTCCATGAACTTATTATTGTCCAAGTTCATGGTCATTGGCATGTGTTCCCCTGCCTCATCATCATCATCACTCTGCACCTGTGTGTGTGTGTGTGTGTATGTATGTGTGTTTGCTCTTAAATGTTTTATCAAAAGTTTTCTTTGTCTTTCCTACATATTTGAGATCAGTGAAGTATTGTTCAGTTTCTTTATATTATATAACTTGTATATAACACTCATTATAAGCCTTATAAGCCTTTTGTATTGTCACATTAAATCGTTGCCTTCTTCTGCTATTAAGCATCTAATTGAAACAGTTTTCTAACATCTTTCTAACCATGTAAAACCCCTTTTAAATTATAAATTGTGGAACATTGAGAATCATTAATGGCCATTATGATAAGTGATTGAACGTCTAAAAGAAGTGGGCCTTGAGCACAACTTTCAAGATGCAAGCACTGGCAGACGAATCCCCATTGAATTAACATCTTGTGAAACATGAAAGTAATATTATATGCAGACGATCATTGTGATTCTCTTACCGCCTTCAAGGCAGCCAAACGATCCTTCGTCATATTCAAGAGTTATTGAAAGATTTCAACGGCGCGAGCAGCTTTCCTTCGTTACTATTGTCCTATGTAGAAAGTATGCAATAAATGTTGAGCAAATTTGTAGATATTTAGTCAGCCATTGTGGAAGTCTGAAATAAATTATTCCGAGACTACCACAACTTCCGTCATGAATTAATTATGCTGCGAGTTGGTCTGTCTCTTGGAGGAGTTAAAATTATTTCTTATAACTTCACACCAATATAAGTATTTTTTAAATTTATGAAAATAATTTTAGTTTTTATTGTATGAAGTGAATAAGATAATGATCTTTATACATTAATTTTATTTCAAGCTGTTATTAAAAAATTCTTTATAATTCGTTTTTGTAATTTAATTAATTTAAAAATAGTTTAATTTAATTTTTTATTTTGCTTATCTGCGTATTGCTGCTGGATTTAGGTTATAAACGGTAAAAGTAATGTATGCAAATGAGATTAACGATTGTCTAGACAAGTTTCCTATGTTTAAATAGCTGTATGGTAAAAAATCGGCAATGCTAAGAGGCAAAATAAATACTTTATGAAGTGTTTTTCCCCATGTAACTAGTAAACCATTTAGCTGATGACTTTTAGTCCTTTGACCAATATTATGCCACAAAGTTTTTATTGAACAATATCATATAATATTTTTACATCTTCATTTTTAAAATTGATAAACTTACTTCAAAGGAAGTCACAGAAGTTTCAATCATTAAATGTTAATGATTAACAAAACTTTACAATTAAAATTCAACTATTAATATCTGACAAGTATCCATATTCAAATAATCAACAAGATGATTGTATAATGATTTTGGTAGATTTTTACAATTTTAAAATCAAAAGTGCTGGTGTTTTTAGTGGTGCAGATGTAGGGATTGATTGCAATATTAATTGCTATATTAAAAAATGAATAGTCAGTCGTGCATAGAGAAAAATCATCCCCCATCACTACCATCATCATCTCAGCAGTCCTATTCATTCGCATCATCATTTTCATCATCATCATCTCAACAGTCTTTTTTATTAGCATCATCATTATCCTCATACTCTCTCCAAGGGTTCGGTTTGTCAGTCTGATCACAGATGGCTGCAACACAAAAAGAAAAACTGCCACACAAAAATAGCAGTATTTGCAAAAACAGAAATAAAATCATAACATTTTTAAATGACGTGTGCAAATTGTTTTCACGTAAATAATTTTAATATGAACAGGTTTGACATTACTGAGTAAAATTTGTAATAATTATTGTAAAAATTATTTCACAAAAAAAGTAAAGAAGCCATATTTATTGTTCATTTTACGATTCATCTCTCCTAGGATAGTTTGCCGAAATCTAACTTTTTGTTATTGTTAGAAACCAAACATCAGCTGATTCGATAATTAAATTACAGTGCCATCAGCTGTTTTTTATATTCGGATGTCTTTATAACATATCCCGTTATCATTGTAGTATAAAGGTTTATTTTTAAAATTAGTTGTGTTTAATTGAGTTCGATAGTTTCAAAAAAGCGTTATTATGAGAGTTTAATGGGTAAAACGTAGTTTTTGTGATTAGGTGAAGCTTCATTGAAATAACTTTTTAGCTTTATAATTTAAAACCATATTAATCTTTTCAAAATATTATTCAAAATTATTATTATCAAAGTATATCTAAAAAATATTCTAATTACTAACATTAAATTTAGATTTTCTCAATGTTGCCAACGTATGTGTTACACAGTTCTTTGGTAAACAGTTTAAACTTCTTAGGATGAATTTTGCACAGTTTTTGTTGTTTTTCTATGTTTTTTTAGTTTCTTTTCCTAGTTTATTGAACGCGTAAGTATTTAAGACTATTTAATTAATATATTATTATTTTACATATTTTTAACATCCAAAAAAATGAGATTTCTTCATAGCCAATAGAATTCAAGCACGATGCCTAGTTCAAGCAATGCCGGAAAACTAATAATTCAAATTCTACCAATAAAATATTAATTTTACAAAATATTTTGCAATATTTACTTAGACGAGATTTTTACAAAATCTTGGGAATTTCTCGGGATGCCACGGTGAACCAAATCAAGAAGGCGTACAGGGGCCTTGCCAAAGAGTTACACCCTGACAAGAACAGAGACGACCCTGAGGCGGAAAACAAATTTAGAGACATAGGAGAGGCTTATGAGGTGAGTGCCAATAAAATCGTCACTCACAGCTTGTCTTATAGGCTGAATAAGTCTTATTCAGAAATATTTTAATTTTATTTTTCAAGTCGAAGATTCATAGTAATATGTAAAAATAAATTTTAAACTACTTTCCCACAAATTTCTATCATTCATACCTGATTCTAAATTTCACACCAACTGAACCCAGGTACTTTCAGACACAGAAAAGCGCAAGACATACGACAAGGGGGGTGAGGATGCACTGAAGCAGCAGGGAGGCTTTTCTTCCGATCCCTTCGACTCCTTCTCTAGGTACGAAAAAACATGAGATAAAAAATTGATACGAAACAAAAAAAACTTGTATAATTATTCATAATTTTGTATATAATTATTTATAATTATTTCTTCAACTTTCCACTTGCTCTATAGTTTCTTTGGCGACTTTGGCTTTGGCTTTGGAGGGGGTGGAGGGCAGCAGGAGGTGGCTCGAGGGGGTGACGTGATGCTCGAGGTGGACGCCACCCTCGAGGAACTCTACAATGGCAACTTCATCGAGGTGTGTCTGCACATGTTTGCTCACGCTCATAGTCAATTAAGTAATTTACTTTTATCTCACCAACTTCTTTATGCTCATATAATCAAATCTCTTCATCATCATCATCATCATCATCATCACCACCACCATCATCATCATCAGGTCGTCAGGTACAAAGCGGTAGCCAGGCCGACGAGTGGAACTCGCAAGTGCAACTGCAGAGCTGAGATGAAGACCATCCAGCTTGGACCCGGTACTACCTTCGTCATCATCATCATTGTTAACATCATCATCATTGTTAACATCATCATCATTGTTAACATCATCATCATTGTTAACATCATCATCATTGTTAACATCATCATCATTGTTAACATCATCATCATTGTTAACATCATCATCATTGTTAACATCATCATCATTGTTAACATCATCATCATTGTTAACATCATCATCATTGTTAACATCATCATCATTGTTAACATCATCATCATTGTTAACATCATCATCATTGTTAACATCATCATCATTGTTAACATCATCATCATTGTTAACATCATCATCATTGTTAAGATCATCATCATTGTTAACATCATCATCATTGTTAACATCATCATCATTGTTAACATCATCATCATTGTTAACATCATCATCATTGTTAACATCATCATCATTGTTAACATCATCATCATTGTTAACATCATCATCATTGTTAACATCATCATCATTGTTAACATCATCATCATTGTTAACATCATCATCATTGTTAACATCATCATCATTGTTAACATCATCATCATTGTTAACATCATCATCATTGTTAACATCATCATCATTGTTAACATCATCATCATTGTTAACATCATCATCATTGTTAACATCATCATCATTGTTAACATCATCATCATTGTTAACATCATCATCATTGTTAACATCATCATCATTGTTAACATCATCATCATTGTTAACATCATCATCATTGTTAACATCATCATCATTGTTAACATCATCATCATTGTTAACATCATCATCATTGTTAACATCATCATCATTGTTAACATCATCATCATTGTTAACATCATCATCATTGTTAACATCATCATCATTGTTAACATCATCATCATTGTTAACATCATCATCATTGTTAACATCATCATCATTGTTAACATCATCATCATTGTTAACATCATCATCATTGTTAACATCATCATCATTGTTAACATCATCATCATTGTTAACATCATCATCATTGTTAACATCATCATCATTGTTAACATCATCATCATTGTTAACATCATCATCATTGTTAACATCATCATCATTGTTAACATCATCATCATTGTTAACATCATCATCATTGTTAACATCATCATCATTGTTAACATCATCATCATTGTTAACATCATCATCATTGTTAACATCATCATCATTGTTAACATCATCATCATTGTTAACATCATCATCATTGTTAACATCATCATCATTGTTAACATCATCATCATTGTTAACATCATCATCATTGTTAACATCATCATCATTGTTAACATCATCATCATTGTTAACATCATCATCATTGTTAACATCATCATCATTGTTAACATCATCATCATTGTTAACATCATCATCATTGTTAACATCATCATCATTGTTAACATCATCATCATTGTTAACATCATCATCATTGTTAACATCATCATCATTGTTAACATCATCATCATTGTTAACATCATCATCATTGTTAACATCATCATCATTGTTAACATCATCATCATTGTTAACATCATCATCATTGTTAACATCATCATCATTTTTAACATCATCATCATTGTTAACATCATCATCATTGTTAACATCATCATCATTGTTAACATCATCATCATTGTTAACATCATCATCATTGTTAACATCATCATCATTTTTAACATCATCATCATTGTTAACATCATCATCATTGTTAACATCATCATCATTGTTAACATCATCATCATTGTTAACATCATCCTTCTCATCAGTGTTGTCAGCAACATCATCAATTTTCTTAACATCATCATCAGTTTCATCCTTGCTATCATTATCATCAGCATCATCATCATCATCATTATTCTCACTAATCACAGGTCGTTTTCAAATGATGCAGCAACAAGTTTGTGACAATTGTCCGAACGTTAAGTGAGTGAATTTTGCTGCAAGAATGATGACGATGATGATGATGATGTTCATGAAGATGATGATGCTTGATGGTGATGATGATGATGCTTGACGGTGATGATGATGATGCTTGATGGTGATGATGATGATGATGGTTTTTGCAGAATGGTTGCGGAAGAGCGTCTGCTGGAGATTGAGATAGAGAAGGGAATGAAGCATGGACAGGAGTATCCCTTCATAGCTGAAGGTGGTATCATCATCATCATCATCATCAATGCACAAACATACACACACACATGCACACACACATACACACACACATACACACACACATGCACACACACATACACACACACAGGAGAACCACACATGGATGGTGAGCCTGGAGATCTCAAGTTTGTCATCAACCAACTCAAGTATGTATCTAATATACACATTTTGTTTGTACTATTACCACCACTACTACTACTACTACTACTACTACTACTACTACTACTACTACTACTACTACTACTACTACTACTACTACTACTACTACTACTACTACTACTACTACTACTACCACTACTACTGCTACTATAACTCCTACTACTAAACCACTACCGCTACCGCAACAGACACGCAGTATTCGAGAGGCGAGGCGACGATCTTTTCACGAACGTCACCATTCCACTATTAGACGCACTCACCGGCTTTTCGCTTTCGATCACGCATCTAGACGGGCACAAGGTGGTCGTGACGCGAGACAAGGTCACCTGGCCCGGTGCCAAGGTGGTCAAACAGGGCGAGGGCATGCCCAACTACCACAACAACCACCATCGCGGCTCGCTCACCGTAACGTTCGACGTCGACTTCCCCAGGGGGAGTCTCTCGGAGGAGCATAAGACGGGTGAGTGGTGGTGTTACTGATGATAAGATAGTGTCTCGGGTTATTATTATTAATTTTATTCTCCTCCTCTTCCTTCTCATCATCATCATCATCATCATTACTCACACCACTACCACCACCATCACCACTTGCACCACTAACGCCTCCAACGACATTCATGCCACAGCCATGCGGGAAGTCTTGAGTCAGGAGAAGAGGCAGCGGGTGTACAATGGACTGCAGGGATACTGAGGCGCCTCACATTTAAATTCACTTTACGTCGTTCACACCCTCCACCTTTACCCCTACCTACCACGCTTCATCCTATCGTCTTTGGTTTATTATTCACCTCGCGTATCCGTCGTTTTATTGATTTTATTACAGAATCTAGTAATTTATGAATTTGAATTTCTTAGTTTATTTCATCTAGTAGACTTCCTTCATCATCTCCATCATCGTCATTCATCATCAACCAACATTATGATATTGGTGTTTATGTAGATTGTTATAATGAAGAGTTACAAAAATATATCTACTCATAAATTGTGCTCCATTTGCTAATGATTTATTCTTTAATAAACCTCCAACGATTTTATTTCATTTAAAAATAGTTTGAATAGATTTTTTTTATTACTGATATTTAAAAATATTGAAATATTATTTTTACGGATGGAAACTGAACCAATGTTAGCGGCTATGTTGAAAATCAAAAATTTTTGCAGAATTTTACATTTATAAAGTTTACAAAACATGACAAAGTCGATTTGTCCTGAAAGGTTTACACTTAGTAATTAGTACTAGTAAAACTAAGTATGATACTAATTTATAGTGGTGCTATAAATACTTCAAAGGCACTTTAACGACGATAAAGTTTATCATACGTTTCAAGGCTGCAATATCATCCGATATATCCTGTCACCAACTCCATCATTACAAATTCCAAAGCAAGGAAAGGTGTCAGTGTTGTCTACAGAAATCTCATTTAGTTATTCACACTAAAAGTTATGTGCGTCGTTTAAATGAATAAAGTAATTAATTACTTTATTTTTAAGTTATTCGCTAAATCAATAATCAATTAAATGTGAGGCCTACATTTATAGACATTTTTATCTATTGGGTATGTTTCAAATGCTCCTAATTTAAATAAAGCACACATGCTCAAACTACGTTTCTAGAGTGCAGTTTAGAGATAAGAAGATAAGCGATAATCACTCTGAATGGAACCCAATTGCCAAGCATTGTTACACGTTTTCAATTGTTGTGCGATTTTATCTCTGATTACAAAATGTATCTATATAACTTTATAAAATGTGTAATGCAACGACGTATGCAACGAATGCATTGCAACGTCCTTGGATGCACATGCGCTTAAATACTTGCTTAAACAGGCTTCTTTATCATTGCCTCTTTAAGATAAAACTAAAATAGCTAATAATGAACATGAAAAGAAATACTTTTTTATTCACTAGCTAATATAATCTAAACGTAGTCGTGTTTCTAAAACCGGTTATTTGCTAGTTTGCTAATTGCTGTAGTTTTGCTAGGTGACTTTTGATGATGGAGGCGACATTTTCCGTTGAAGAACTTCGCAAAGACCTTGCATTCAGGTACTCATCGACTCCTAAACTGATTTCTCCTTATCATCATCATCATCAGCATAAGCCTCGTCATATTCATAATCATCAACTTCATCATCATCATCATCAGTATCCTCTGCATCAACCGTACATGCCTCATCAAAACTCTCCTCTTTTCTTTCTTCACCCGCAAAACCACTTCCGGCCTCTTCTCCACCGCCACTCGCATCATCACTTCCTTCCTCCGAATCTTTCAAGGCATCCTCTTCCTTACCAGAATGACCAAAATAATTCTGAAAAAAGTCGAAATGACACGCAAACGTCAATTTCACTAATCAAATATCCCTTTCAAACCCATCCACCCTTATACCATGGCTTTAACCCATTCCTTCATCCAGCCTCCAGCACTCCTTTACATTACTCAAAGCACTATTCGTCTGCCAAGCCTCCCATCCAAGCCGCTCAAAACTTTCCAGAGTTGACAATGCACCTCTTGCGACAACCACTAAGACACCAAGAAACCCTTTCTTCTTCGCTGCAATGGCCACTTGAACAAAACTACTCAACGAGCCATCAGCGTGGTGTGACCGCCCAGAGAGGTGTAAGCAAGAGTCATCAAGAAGCCTCCATGCAGAAGTTTGAGGCTCAAGATAGGAAAAGTAGCGATGATTATAGCAATGATGCATTCATGAAGACATATTTGCACAATGGAAGAGGAAAAGAAAATGCCAAAAAAGACGAAGATCTTACTAAATCTCGTAATGACAAGTGTTTAGGCTTGAAGAGGGATGTAAGCCTGGCTGCACTGAATTACTGGAGTGGCCTAGAAGGAAATAAAAAACGTAAAACATATGAAAAGGACAGAAAGGATGATGAAGAGAGAGCAGGTAAAGATGGAGATGAAGAGACGAAGATTGAGATGGTGGGAGAGATGAGTAGGAGTATTGGAGAGATGGAGTTTGGAGGCGAGGAGTGGTGGATAAAAGAAGGTACTCTTTTTCAAGAAATAGGTGGGAAAATATTATCTCATTGTATTGTTTTCATGATTAAAAAATCTTAAATTACATATTAAAAATACATAAAAAACAAATTGAAATATTTATAACTAAATCTGCATAACAATTCATTGAAACTATCAATCAGATCTCGGAGACTCGATTCTGACTCCCCCAGACTCTCCGTTCCTTGATAGTAGACTTTTCCGAGTCCCTTTTAAAAAAAGGAAATGGGAACAAATTGAAAAAACGCAGAACATAGTTGAAACTCCATTCGATTCTTCTTCAAAGTTATTAGAACCACGTTATTCGTCAAACAAGCCATCAATCCCCTTAATCGACTCTACCCTACAACCTCTCATCGAACACAACTATTGCACCGAGGTTGCTGAAAGCTTTCCAAACTTTTTCTTCGACCACTCCACGCTGGCAAGCTTCCTCCTTGATCCGAACCTGGAGAAAGAGGTATTCTTGGAGAGTGAGACAATCAGGACAAAATATCGGCAAGACGGGGGACCATGCGTCCATCACTGCGTGCTCAAGAATTTCTTTGGTGATAGAGTGCTTGATGGTGGTGAGAAATTTGAGTGTAAACTTGGGAGTGAAAATAGGTTAGGAGATTGCAATAGTTACAGAGATCCGGCTGATCAGGACGATGAATGCCGTGAGAAAGATGCTGTAAAAGAAGCTGATGTGAAGAAAGAGTTTCGGAAAAAGAAATTATCTAATTTTGTTAAAACTAATAATTTAAATATAAATAAAAAACAGTTAAAATGGAAAAAAAGAACAGAAAGATAAAAACAGTTTCAAAGCATCTGTTTGCAACCTCATCACTCGAGCAAATATGCATTCGGTATCAAAATTATTTAAATGTTCTCATGATTGTAAAAAATGTTTTGATTTAATAAAATGAAACGAGTTCTTTAAAATAGGTCATCTTTATTAAGTCATTACTCATAAAACGCATCTTCAATTTGCTGGGCCCCAAACCGTTAATTCGTTATAATTTTATCAACCAATTTACAACGTTCGTTAAAGATTTAACATTCAAAATAAAATTAAAATTAATTAACGAAATAGCGAATTTAGTTACATTTTACTTCTATTTTCTTGAAATCACATACCTAGTGCATAACCATCACAAATGCATGCAAACAAAACCGACCACGCTCATATAAAAGAGTCCTAATCACAAAACTCTGCTCACGTGACAAGCGAGCATGAAAAGGTTCCGTAGCAACCACGTGACACCCACGTCTGCGTGGACGTTGCAGAACAAGGAGCAGAACACGAACCCCATCTACAAATACATCAACCTCAGGCAGGAGGGTCTCCTTGTCGATGTGATGAACCAGTTCGTCTCCTGAATACTTTTCCCGCAGTGCACTGCGTCTCATTTTATTGGATTCGAGTATAACTCATAATTCAGTATAAAATGATTTTAACAATTGAAAATACTAAAAAAATAATATAAATAATTTAAATATAAAATCTTCCAAAATGGACTTTTAAAATGTTTTTTCAGAAGACCTGAAGAGTTCAGTGACTTCATCGAAAGAGAGTTGCCATCGAAGATGTACAACGAGGGCAGAGGAGGCTGCATCACGAAGAGGGAGTTCATGATGTGGAGTGACTCAATCGCCTTCAAACTGCACGTCGGTGTCTCCCTCATTGTGGAAACTCAAGTCGATCCAATTAAGGATGTTTTGAATATTCATAAAAACCCCATTTAGTTATGCTTTTGTGTTTTTTTCGAGCTTGATGCCTTTATCAACCAATCTCCAGGAAGAGTTGAAAAACGAAAACTTGTCTCACAACTTCGAGCAGTTCGTGAAGGAGAATTGGTGGCAGAGGTTTCTGTCGGACTGTCAAGGCCTCGAGAACTTCAAAGAACACGAGGCCTGTTGGGAGCTGAAGAAGCGAGGAAGTGTCGGAGAAAGCATCATCCACTTAGCCATGCTCGGCGTTAAACTGCCCACCTTCAAGAAAATCGTCCACGCTCTCCTGCACCACTTCCAAAAACTCGCTTTGGACGTGTACGAAGGAGTCGAATACAAAGGTTCATTTTTGACTTACGAAAATGTGCATAGAAAAAAATCAATTCTTGACTTACAAATAAAACATGGATAGGAAAACCTCTCCGAAATAAACTACCACGCAGGCGAGAGTGGCTTGCACATGGCCATAGTGGGCAAGGACCTGGAGTTGGTGCAGTTGTTCGTCGAGAAGGGAGCAGACGTGCATGCCAGAGCCAACGGTCTTTTCTTTTTGCCTGAAGACCAAAAAGAAGTCATCAACCCTCAAACCACCAACTACAATGGTTTGAAACAAAGTCTTACTGATTAGTCAAAAAAATTGAACTTTAGTATTGTATTGTACTTACTTTTAAATTATGAATACTTTTTTGCTAACGATTTAACCTACAATCAATAAATCAATCAAATAAATTCATATAGCGCTTGTTCATCCAATTCAAAAGCTTACAAATCGAGATTGTGCCGAAAGCACATTCTCATTCCAATCTCCAGGCCTTGCATACTACGGCGAATACCCCCTGGCATTCGCCGTCTGCGTGGGCAGCGAGGAGATCTACAACTACCTCGTCGAGCACGGAGCCAATCCCAACCTGCAGGACTCCTTCGGAAACACCGTGCTCCACATGAGCGTCATCTCCAACCAACTGGTAATTCAATGCGGCGAGGAAGAGAATTAACTTGTTTATTAAAAAAAGTTCTTTAAAACATGTTTCAATAACTTATAAAAGTATTTTATAATTTATTGTTGAATAAATATACATAAATATATTTGACTTATTTATTGACTCCTTGCAGAAGATGCTTCCATTGGCCGTCAACCACCACGAGAAGAAGGCCAGTCTGGAGATTGTCAACCTACAGAAGCTGACGCCTCTCAAGCTGGCCTGCAAGATGCAGAAGAAAGAGGCGTTCGAAAAGATTTATAAACTCTTGTGTGTGGTAAGAAACTTTTATTTTTTAAGTTCGTTTGCGTTTTTGATAAAAAAGTATTTTAAAAAATGATATTTGAAATATTTGTTTAAAATATTTTAAAGGACGTTTGGTGTTACAGCAGAACGATTTGTTCAGTGTACCCTCTAGCCCCAGTTGATAGCATCCAGTACGATGGAAAAAGCGGTTTGAACATAAAATTTCATCTATTTAGTCATTCTTTTTGTATTTTGTACCGTCAAATTTTTCTAAAACTGAATTTTTTTTCAACTCGTTTAAATTAGATTCTAGGAGTTTATATTTCACAATCCACCAAAAACGACAGACTCCAACTCTGCAGTGATGTTCATGCTCGACTGGAATCATAACAGTCCAGAGATTCTCGAGAACGACATCATCAACCAGCTTTTGATTGAAAAGTGGAAAAGGTATGCCAGGAAAAGATACTTCCAAATATTCGCTTCTTCCGTCTTCCAAATCATGGTGGTCAGTGTGATGATTTACACGAGACCTGATGTTATCTTCATGAATGAAGCGGTTTGTTCTTCTGAAGAAAAAGACCCTATGACTTCAAAGATACTTCTTTATGTTTGTTTTTGCTTCTACTCGATATTTCAATTTCAATATGAATTTCTATAAATCCATTTTTTAACTATTAAACTATTATATAATAATCTCTCATCTCATGCAGGTCAACTACGCTTCAGAAGTCATCTTAATTGCCTTTTGTTTCGTCTACATCACATTCCAAACCATGCTCATAAAGTCCCATGGTATCAAGTGTTGGCTCAAACAACAGGTGAAACTTTCATTAAAAACCAAATGCTTCTCATCTACGTCAAACACTCCTAGTGGAATAGTGGAAGGCAAGACTAAATTGCTCTCGACGTTTGAGAGCGATTCTCATAATTGCTTCATGGGCCTCTCAGAGACCCATGCTCGAGACATTCAAAATTAGTTTTCATTGCAAAAGATAAAATTGACTGAGATTAAATAACATTAAATCCAGAGTTGATTTGCAGTGAAAATTTCGCTTTTTACTTTTCTTATTTTTAATGGAAAAATTTATCTTCATACAAATTAAGGACAAAGCTTTAATATAGCTTATATTTAATTATTGAAAAAAATCCACAACCCAACAAGACGGGAAGTCCATCGCGATACCTCTTCAATTTCTCCTGTCTCATCATTCCCTTCACGATTCTACTGCGATTCACTGGAATGGAGACTTGTGAGAAGATTCTCTTAGCCTTCATGGCTCCTTGCGCATGGGCCAAAATGCTGTTCTTTTTGAGGTTTTCGTCTTTATATGGACGAGTTTGATTCGAAACTTAAATGTAAAAAAAATTAAGTAATACAGTTTTTAATTTTGCACAAATATTTTAAAATATTTGCTACTCATAATTTCACCAATATCCCAACAGGAGCTGTTACTTCAGCGGCGTTTATTTGGTGGTGTTTTACAAGATGCTGAGTGGAGACCTGCTGAGGATTGGTGCCATCTACGCCATCTTCATGTTCCCCTTCTGTAACTGTAAGCAATATTTTGGAATAAAGTAGACGTGTAAAAAGAGATTCTTAAATAAATGTTACTGATTCCATTTAAAATCATTCTATAAGTATGATTTAATTAATTAGTTAATCAAAAACCTATTAATGACTTAATAATCACTTTTCAGCCTTCATTTTTCTCTTCAACATAGAGCCGAACCCAGCTCTGAACCTCACCATGAACGACACTCTAGACATTTCAGCTTCACTCGACCCCCTGGACACCTGTTGCGATAAACCAGTCGTTATGTCAATAAATGAAACTCTCCCGCTCGAAGATAAAGTCGATGTCAAAATGCCATTCCAAACCTTTTTAGGGAGTATTGTCACTCTCTTTGTCATGTCGTTCGGAGATTACCAAAATGTTTGTCTAGTTTATTTTTTACATCGATTTACATTTTAAATATATAATTAGTCTTTATTATGAGTTATTTTTAAAAGTTTGAATTTTTTTTACTAATTTCAGGTCGTTAGTAAAAATTCTCTTTTGGATGGTATAAAACTATCAAATCATTATTATAAAAACCTGATGTTTTTTATTACCATGAAATAATCCTTATCAAAATCCTAATTCAGTTTTTTATTTTAAATAAATGTATTATTTAAAACTTCATTTATAAAATCGGTTCATCCAAACTGAACAACCACAATGCACAGTACTCAAGCATAGACATGACAGCCTCTCCAACCTTTTTGAAACTGGTTTATCTTCTCTTCTGCATCACAGTGCCCATCATCATCATCAACCTCCTCACGGCCACTTTTGTCAACGCATGCGACAAAGTCATCAAAAAGTCTAAGCGAGAATGGAAGAATCAGGTTATTTGACAGAAGGCCAAACTTGTTGTGAAGATAGTTTAATCTTGGCATATGTTCCAGTAAAGATGTGAATGCGTGCATTGAAACACCCAATTGATTCAGTGGACGAAGATGATTCTGATGCTGGAGCGGACGATGTCTCCCAACAAACTGAAGACCTTCCAAGAGGCCTACTCCATCCAGATGGGACCGAACGAAAGAGGCCTCGTCGTCATCAGAAGCACCACCAAGAGCAAAGCCAAGAGGAGGAATGAAGCGATGGTGCTATGGACCGTGAGTGCATTTGTAAAAGAATCTATTCGAAAGTTTTAAGACAGATTTATTTTGAGAATTTATATTTTTCATGAGCAATGAATTAGCTCGCTTGTTATTTTTATTCACAATGTGGTTAAACAATTTCCAGAGACTTGTGAAGAAGATCAAATACTTGAAGAAAAATGACGAGAACAAATCAGAAATTAAAGAAGATAATGTCATAGTGGTTGGAAAAACTCTGAAATAATATGGACTCGCACATTGAATACGAACCAACCTTTTAAACTAATTTAAATGATGAAAGATGAATTTTTCAAGGTCTTTCCGTGAATACGGGAACAATACTTTTATCTTGAAAATGTTTTCAAATAAGATTTTTAACGAAAATATTCATGAGGGAATTTCTTATGAATTATGCATTTGAAAGCTTGCAAGGTTCCATGGAAACTCATGGAGTCTTAGATTGGAATATGTGTACATAGAGGCAATACTTGAACGAAGAAGCTACATTTTATAAACATGTTGGAGTTTTGAAAATATAAACGCAGTGAATTGTTTTGTATGTAGTATTATCAGTCAATGAAAATTGAAGTGATAATTTTATAAAAGAATTGTTTTACATTCCTACGTAAATCACAAATAACTTTATTTCTTGCTACACCCATATAAGTCTATCTTTAATTCAGAACGCTAAAGTCCTAAACGGCAATGGCTTATTTATCAGCTAAGTCGTCAGAAGGTGGTTCATCGATGCCGACAAGCAGTTCAGCAGCCAGCTCCGATGAAATCAGCAAGATGGCGTACACGACCGCCTGCAAGCTGCTCAAGATCACTCCCTCGCAAAGCATCTTGAAGCATCTGAGTTCGTCTGAGATGGACCTCTGCCACCGCAATCTGGGCGCCACAAACATCAAGGCCCTTGCTGCCTCTTTGACGGTGCGTGCATGTGAGAT
The DNA here is from genome assembly GCA_943735955.1 of Piscicola geometra. Lineage (NCBI taxonomy): Eukaryota > Metazoa > Annelida > Clitellata > Hirudinida > Piscicolidae > Piscicola > Piscicola geometra. The sequence continues at coordinate 6,811,223 of OX030958.1, read as the reverse complement.
CGGGGCTTGGGAGGCTTTATATTAGAAAGATGTAAGAAGTTATAAATGAGGATTAAATTCAAAATATGATTAATATTTAATATTAATATTTTATTTCTGAAGCGATAAAACAATTTCAGAGGAACACTAGTGTGGAGTCGTTGCTGCTGGAGGAGAATGGTCTGGAGGGAGAGGGCTGTATCTTCCTGTGTGACATGCTCATGCAAAACAAAACCATCAAAAACGTCGTCAGTGAAACTCTTTTTACTCGCTATTCTTTTAGCTAGAATGCATAAACCTTGATAAAATTACAATCGGGGAGCGGGAAAGCCTTAGATGGTAGACGTCGGACTTGCGACTCAAAGGTTGCCTGTTCGAATCCCTGACAAGCAACCGTGAACTATCATATACCTAGTGTATATAATGCGGTGTTTGCGACGTATGCATTGAGAGATGTGTATTTCGTGTGGAGTGGCGTCTCTGGCGCATAAGAACCATGGTTTTCAGAACCATTGAAACATGGCTTGCGTCTGTCTGGCTGTGAATAGTACAGACAACAAAAATCGATAAATCGAAAAGATGAATTATCGAATTTTTCCCAAGAACTTGGCACGAAACAGGATTGGAAGTGTGGGTGCATTGGCCTTGGCAGACCTCCTTCTCAACAGGCACAAAATCGAAAGACTCAACTTGGCTGGTGAGCTCTGCTTTTTCTTGATAAACGATTTTTTCATTCAACGAGTTCTATAAGCAATCTGTATGAGTTGAAAATTAATTGTATTATTATGAAATATTGTTTTAATACGAATAAATTTAAGATAATGAACTGCGGGATTATGATGCGGAAGTGCTGGCCGAAGCAATTGAAGTGAGTTTCAATATGTTTGAATGTCTATTATATTTACAAATTCATTTGAACTTATCTATTACTCTTTTCCACATATCTTACTACTTTCCACTTAAGTTGGCATTCGTCTTCTCCTGCTTGTTTCTTGTGGTTTTGCTTTCACGAGGGTATTCGAAAGTTACTAAATTTATAAATTTATAAATCTTCGAAAATCTTTTCATTATTAAATTATAATTATTCTAAAACACCATTGAACACATGCTCGCAGAGGAACGAAAGTGTAGTCGACTTGAACCTGAGCCACAACTCCTTCAGCGACTCTTCTATCGTCTTCATCCAAGCTTTTGGTATGAAACTTACCGAAAACTGTAGCCTAAAAAATCTTGACTGTTATTAACATACGGTGTTGTTACATACGGTGTTAATAACGACCGATGATGTTTTAGTTTTCATCAAAAGTCTATGAAGATTTTGAAATTAATTGTCAACACAAAATACTTTAAAATTTTTATTTCCAAATCAGAATTTTAACAGTTCATATAGTTCTAAAACAATCGGTATACGAATGATTTATTTCAACAAACTATTAGAATCAATTGATGTCAATGAGAAGCTCGGTTGTGACAGTGCCATCAAGGGAGCCACTGCAGATTCAACCAAAGTACTCCTCGGCACCTTGGAATATAACAGTTTTTATAATCTTGTTTAACATTTTTTCTCATTCATTCACTCATTCAACTTCACACTGCCCATGTGCCAAAACTTTGAAACAAAACTAAAACTAAAATCTCACTGAAGTCTTTGGGCAGCTGAATACATGCCTTGAGACACTCCCCAACATTTTTGAAGACATTCGCGTCTTCCTTCGTAGCTAGAAAGGTCTGGCAAGCGTTTTCCTTGTCGTTGTAGATGTACCTGACGAAGACTGGCTCCTTGTTCTCGAGGGACAGCTTCTTGTAGGCAGGCTTCAAGTGGCACTTGCTTCTTCCTAATTCGCTGGCGTAGTCACCGCCTTTGTAGGTCGATCCAGGCTCATTTGCGTAGCCTTCTTTCTTCTCTGGGACTTCTTTATCTTTTTCATCAATTCAAAATTGTTCGATAGGTCTCAATGTGAGAAGAATAAATAATAATAAATAGTAAAGAATGTGGGAATAGTATGTTTAAGAAGAAGTTTTTAAGTAACGTTAAAAAATTGATAGATAAATTGTTGAGAAAATATCTGTGAGAACTTCAAAAAAAGACCAACCTGTCAGAGAACGAGAAAAGACCAACTGTATCAAGACTGCCACGATCAAGAATCGGAAGAACATTTTGCTGTTCGGAGGGGGAATGAAGATCAAATGAAGATTTTGATTTTTTAAAACCTCGATACTTCTTGGAGATTTCAACCGCTATTTATACTAGATTGGGAACTAATTGAGATTCTAAAAAGCACAATTATTCTTTCCTCTGGTCATACATCGGTTCAACTTTATGTTTAAGTTTTATTGAATATTGGCTAGTGTAGCTTCAAGTCAGTCTGTTATTCATTTTGCATTATTATACTTTTGAGCTTTTTAATTATTAATTTTTGTGGCTGCTCATTTAAAAATTTTAAGCTTAAACTTTTAAACTCTTCAACTCCCAAAAAAATCTAAAATATTTAAAGGTCTTAAAATACCAAACAAACTACGAAGTTATTATATATAAAATTTTGCCAAGAACTACTGTTGAACTCATCTAATAGTAAAACGCATCTACCCACTCTTCTTCTTTCACCAGCGAGCAACAACTCTATTGAAAAGTTGGATCTGAGTTGGAACCAAATGCAGGCCACCCATCTCTTCTCCTGCCTCAAACGAAACTACTGCCTTTCCCATCTCGATATTTCCTGGAACGGAATTTCTCTTGCAGGTCGCTGGATATATATTTAAAGAGTTTTATTCTCAAATCACACCAATCAATGATCATGTTTAATCTTCATTAATCATTTACCATCAATGATCATGCGCATAACAAACTTGGTTTCAAATCAAATGGAATTGACCACATCCACATCTACATGATACATTCCTTCGAACAATGATCGATTCAAATAGCTTCAATTCTTTCATCTCACCCACCTTCACAGGCTCTGCCACTCTGTGTGAGCTACTGAGAGGCAACAAGTACCTGAGAGAACTCAACGTTGCGCACAACCGAATCAACTGGGAAGGCGCCCTCAACGTCTCCAAGGGACTCAAGGAAAACGACACTCTCGAAGTTTTGTATGTGAGTTTGTCTCCGTGCTTGAGAAGTTAGTTCTGCCTTTTGCGGTAAATTATTTTTCCGTGAAAAGCCTTTGGAAGTATGTTTCGTCACGTAAAGAGCGAATTAATTAGTTGAAGCAATCTTCATCGACTTACTAACTTTTAAATGATTAAACTAAATTCATGACAATAAAAAAAAATATTGAGAATGTTAAACCAGATAGGAGGCAATCCGCTTACAATGACGGGTGTTCTTGACATTCTGGACGCCGTTGAAAGTCCTCAGAGCGCGCTTACTCTACTTGACTTTAAGGTCGAAAACTAGTTTCTTTAAATTATTTTGTTATTTAATAATTTAAATTCTTCAAAATAATTATAAAAAATAATATTTCGTTACTTTGACCAAATCTTTCGATACATTAACCAGGGCGTGACCGTGAACGGTAAAATAGTGTACGTGATAGAAAGTTTGCAAAAGAACAAGACAGTGGTCGTGAGGCATGGAAAAATAAGCGAGAGCAATGACATTTATGGGAGGAGAATGGGTGGGTGGGTGGAATGCTGGAAAGTTGAACAGTTTGGAATTTATTTACATCTTACGGCATATTTTATAAAAAGCTAGAACTTCAATTTTCAAATTATTAAAAACAAGTTATCCTAACATGTACCTTTGTTTTCCCTATTTTATTATCGTAAGCTGTCAATCTATGACGTCCCGCACAACACAGTTCTTCGATGCGACCCCTTGAAACTGCTGGTTCAATTCATGGCGGATAAGGCAATCAAACCCTACGACCTTTTCAAAACACACGATCCTGAAAAACAATACAAAGTACCCAGGGAACACTTTGTGAGAGGACTGAAGGTGTCTCGACTTTATTTATTTTGATTAAAAATGAAAAAAAACGCTTTGAATTTATGAAAAAGCCTTATACATTTATTTAATCGATTTGTTGAACATTTTATCAATTATTTTCAATTTCATCAAAGAAAGTTAATTCAAACGATTTGACGTGCCAGAAAGCTAAGGTGCCTCTGGACGAGTACGACTTTGAGAAGCTCCTGCAGAGGTTCGACTCGAGCGGCAAGGAGAGCAAGATCAACTACCAGTAAGTCCTTCTGCTTCCTTGCTTATTCATCTCTTTTTTGTCTTCATCTATTCTAGACTTAAATTTGGAATAGCGAGTTTTTTGTGTCGGTAAGAGTTTTTGTTTACTATTTAATATTGTATCTTTTCTAAATTTCAATAAATATTTGTTACCACGCTGCAGTAGGTTAATAAAAGGAGTGAAAGAGCAAGTGAAGCTGAATAAAGTGGAAGAGAAACAGCGCTTGTCAGGAACTTCGAAGCCTCAACAGCGTAAAAAAGTAGAAATAGCAGAATCGTCAGACGAGGATCTTTTGAGTCCCAGGAGCACGCCATCACCCTCTCGAGAGGCGTTGGCATCTGGCAGTCCTGAGCCAGAAGCCTTCAAGGCCTTCATGAACGCATCTAAGCACTCCAACAACAGCTCTGAACGCAGCTCAGTGAGCAGTGAGCAGTGAAGACATGCAACAAAAATGAATTTTTAAGGTTTTAAAGATTTTTCTTCTAAACATTTGAATGTGAGAAAATGTAATATAAAGTGTTTCAATGAAATAAATCTTCTAAAAGTGTTCACATAAATCTCAAAAAACTTCAAATAAATCTTCCACTCCATAAATAAATCGATATTTTCTAAGTATTTTCCTTCAAGCATGCACCTTTTCCCAGTCACACCTCTCCTTGTGGAACTGCTCCTTATCTTCTTCGTATCCGATTCTCTGAATGGGGTTATGGAAGCCCAGAGGAGCGGCGCCAGAAGGGTACTCGAAGTAGGGGGGCTTGTTGGCGGGACACTTATCGAAGCAGCCGAACGGCTTGGTGGAGGTCGGCAGCGGGTAAGAGAGGTTGCAGCATGCGTCGGTGTACGATGGCGGCTTGCTGCTTGTCTCCACGCCGATTTGTGGCACCAAGAATCTCTCTGCAGGCTGGAGAGAAGTCGAGATTGTGTTCACAATTATCGAAATCGATAAACAGTTTAAAACTATTTGATTAAACCTTTTAACAAAGCCATATCAATGAAAACTCTAGACTTCTTAGCAAGCATCCAATCACCTTGTACGGGTATGTGCACTGGTACTCTGACTGGTACATCTTGGGGTCGAGGGGGGTCGATTGGTTGAAGATCGAGCCCATGGGACTGTACTGCATGTGACCGCCTGCAGGCAGAATGTCTTTCGTCGTCAAGCGTAACTGCAAGAAACAGTTGTGGAAATAAATAATAATTTATAATTATTAGTTGGTTCGTACTTGTGAATATTTTCGTAACTTTATAATAGATTACTCAAAAGACTAGATTCTTTTATTAATAAAGTATATAAAAAACGGGAAACTTTAGAGAACTGAGCTGTAATTTCGAAGACACGAACCACATTGATGACGGAGCAGGCTTGTTCTTTGAAGTCGTCGCATTGGAAGCAGGAGAGGATGACCTCCTTGGAGTTGGCAGCGTCGAGGTCTGATATGTACCTGGTGGATATTGTGAGAAAGGTGATAACTTGAAAAATCCACAATAATACAATTAGTTAACAGTTTCTTAATTATAGAATTCTGCAAAAGCGTTTTGACAATTTCAGATATATTTATAGAAGCAATTGATAAAAGGAAAGGCGAACAACGTGAAATAATAAAATCATCATTACGTGTCAAGATCACCTTTTAACCAGCTTCAAAGCGCTCAGTTTGTCGTCTTGAATGACAAACGTCTGCAGGATGTCACGAGCCTCTTCAGACGAAATTCTCGTGAACATCTGTGGAAGTTGGTGGTGAGTCGCTCAGAGTTTTAAAGGTAGGGTACTGTATAAGATTGTTTTAGTATTTTTTGTGTCCATCGTTTTTTAGCAGTAGGCTTAAATAATTGAACGAGACATACTAAGAAGTCAAACCTTGTTCATTATTTCTAAAGCTTTCAAGCGGTGACAAGCAATTTTGAAAAGGTACAAAATCCTGGTAGCCTTTAAATCAATAATTCTTTAATATTAACAATCCTTTAATTGTTAAGCAAAAATTAAAACTCAAACTTTTCTTCATTTTCTGTTAACTTTAAAATGAAATGTATTTCTTTTAACTTAATTTCGTTCAATAAAACAATTTATTACTCTTTTAATAGGCCTTTTACAAATAGGTTTTCATTTTTCGTCGAATTATTAATTAAAATTGATTTAAAATATATAGATTCAATCAATTAAAAATGCCATTATATTTATAATTAGATATCTATTTTAAAATACATAAAATGTTATTATAAACAGATTTCCTTTAATAAAAAGAGAAAACTTCAATAATATATTGAAGTATTGTTAAATCTATGTAATTATAAGTTAATAATTTTTTCAGATTTCATTTTTTTTAAACTTTAATGTAAAATAAAATTATTCATCCAGGTGTGAAAACCTGAGTTCCAGATAAATAACCGTTGTTGATGTAGAGAATGTTTAGTTTGTTTTCGCTCTTATCTGTCTCCTAGACAAAATAATACAACTTTCAATCAAAATAATGATTCGAGTTGTTTTATGAAAAAATTAATTAGTTTTTTTTGCATGCTAAAACCTCATTTTTATGTATAATTTAACGTCTCAAGATAAACACGTTAAACAAAATTTACTTGGGTTATTTTCATCATTAATTGTTCAAATTCACATGTATTCATCGGTTTTCGGACCATTTCGCCAAATTTACCGATAAAGTGTTTGTATTTTGTTCTTATGGCAACGTAGATAGTGTAAAAGTGTATTCTTGTACATTTATATTATTTATTTTTTTAATATAACTTTATATTTAAACAATTACGATTTTGTATGATTCAATTTTTTTATAACAAATAATTGCAAAAATATAGTATATCCTTCATTTAGATAACTGACGTATTTAAAATTGAAAATATAAGATAAAAAGTTACATGATTAAATGTCGTTAAATAATAAATAGAAAAAAGCAAACAAAAGTTCATCGAGTCATAGAAGCTAATGTTATTAGCGGTTTATAGATTTGGTCTATATTTTATGATTTTATACACGTGGTAAATCCTATATCATAAATATCGAATCAGTCAGGAAACTTTAATGTACTTGAACAGCAATTCAACGGGCTAATACCCTAGGTATGTTGAAAGCTACTCCCAAAAATAGAATATAAGTGAAATTTTCCGAATATATTAAACCTTAAAAACCCCGAATAGGCCTAGTTTACTCTATTGATTCTATCAAATAATACATTCAACAGCTAATCTCTTGCCATGAATCTCTCAGTAACATTATTTTCTACCCTAGATGAAAAAATTAATTTCCTTATTAAATTCCACTCATACTTCTCAACACTTTTTCATCCCAGTGAACCACTCTTTGAACCAATGAAACTGGAGCCCTGAAACGCAGACCCATTAAGGATTTCAAAATTTGTAGATGCTTTCAAATATAAACTTATGAATAAAAAATAAATTATAGTGTTATTAGGAAAAAATATAATCTAGTGTTATTGAAAAACATATAATCTAGTGTTTATTGAAAAACATATAATTTAGTGTTATTAAGATAAAATATATACCTCCAAAAAAAAAGATAAACATCAAAGAAAAAATAAAAACCTCAAAGAAAAAATAAAAACCTCAAAGAAAAATATAAACTTCCAAGAAAAAAAATAAACTCCCAATAAAAAAGATATTCTTTCAAGAAAAAAAAGAAAGCCATCGACAAAGATGGCGATAGCCGTTCTGGCGATGGGTTGCGCGGTCATTGTGATTGTTCTCGTCGTGATCAACATCCTCCTGCTGCTGAAGCTGGTCAGTGACGGAAGGAAGAAGGAAAAGGAAAGAATGGAAAAGCGGAAGAAGGCGAAGAAGGAGGCGAGGAGACAAGAGATGCAAAGAGATCAAAAGTTGACGAAAATGCTCAAGTAGACTCTAAGTTGTTAAGTAGAGTAGTTTAAGTGCCTATATGACTCCTGTTAATCTAGCTATAAAAGTAAAAATTTAATTTATTTTTACAATGTTTTGGTCTCATTTTTGCTGAAATGTAATCAAAACAAACTCATTTGGAGACTTCTGATTCTGATAACAATTAAGCATTTTTTAGGGATATATTTAATTTTTAAATGCAATCTCAAACGTATTTTTATATTTTTTTAATTTTGCATGTAGCTTTTCAACTCTTGTGGTCTTACAAATTTTCATGACTTTGTAATTTTTAACGTTCAATTTTTTGAAAACTAAATTGTATGTTGAAATGTTTGATTTCATTTTATATAAATGCAGCCTATTCAGCCCTTTTGAATAGAATCGTCGTAATGATTTGGAATCTCGAGCAACGAAAGACCTCGGAAACTTCTAGGTGCCTGGAAGGCGTGTTTACCTGCAATGCTCTACTACGTCACTAAACGCTTTCACCTGTGGTTTTCAAAATCAATTCTTGGAAAGAGTTCTTTTTCCTCAAAACAAACATGCCGTTATGTTTATGACCTGCTACAAACTTACTAATTTATATATTGATTTCATCGCCTTGCCAACCGTCTTATAAACAGGTTAATCTACAACGTCGTAAGTTATATAAAAGCCAATTTTCATTTTATGCGATAAAGTGTTTAATGTCGTTAAAAGATTTGTTTGGGAAGACGATAGCAACGATCGAGTTGATGGCGTTAATGGCGCTAAAGCGGGTACCAAAATGATCATGAGGCTGCAATCCAAAAACGGCTGTTGCTAAATAAAGCCGTAAATTGTGTCGCTTCTGAGCTTCTTGAGGAAAATTGTTTTTCAAAACATTATTTCTATTTCTAGCTCGAGTGCCTCAAAAGTGTTGCGCCTCTAAACAGGGCAATTACGTGGTGCCATGCCGCGGAAGCTCATTCAAGTCGTCTCTTACAAATGCATTCGGAGTAAACAGTGAGCTTATGCAAGATTTCGTCGAGATGTCACCAGTCCTTTTCGCCTAATCTTCTTTGTCAAGGACTTTTCCTTCTATATTTAATTCTTTCTATTTATCGCTATGGTTTATTATTTACATTTTCTCTGGGTCTCTAAATGAGACGGATAACATATGAAAATAATTGTTATTTATCACAACTGAATCCTTAATGCGATTGGAATTTTCTACAAATTTAAATTAACCCAAATGTTTTCTTGCGACATACTTAAGATTTCATAAAAAGATGACATTTTGTTCCAGATTGCATCATCGCCTCAATTTATTTCAAACTCCTCCATTACGCAACTCCTTTCGCAATCCGCTCCGATATGACGCCATATTTAAAGCTTCGCATCTCGAAAAACACATCAGCAACAAGCCAAAATAGACTTCTTTTACAAAGAGAATATCGATCCAGGTTCGCTGCAGCCAATCACAGTCTAGAGTCCTTGCTTACGTCACAGCAGCTGATGTGATTGTGGAGTTCTAATTTATATTTTTGTTTAAAAAATGTTTTTTTTTCACTTTAAAAGAACGCTTTGAAATCTATAGGCTTGTACTTGCAACGAGCAACTCAGTACGAACACATAATCAAGCACAGTGGCGCCCTTTGAAGGAACTTATATTTTCTCATGTGAGTTCATGAAGGAGTCCTAATCGCTTAGTCAAGTGCATATGTGCTGGCATCTTGGAATAATTATACAAATGATCACCATGTTTGTTCTTCATTAGTCTGCTTCAAAGCTTATAAAGCCAAATAAACACTCGCCATAAAACTTCTCTGAACCTAATCATGCAATAAAAACAATAACATTTGTTACGTAACAAAATACATTTGTATATGCATGTGATACTTTTTATATAGCATATAAAAATGCGTTTGTAACAATTAGGCCAGCTCGGGCGTCCTGCAATTGGGTATGTTTACGAGGAGGAGAACGTACATAATCGGATCAATGAGTTTCTGCTTACACTTTTTAATTATAAATACACAAAATAAGCGCTTTAAAACTGAGTTTAAAGCTAAATTATTTATTTGAAAACAGATTCAATGTTTGTTATTTTCGACTGAATGTCAAACTTTATGCCGCCAGTGAGTTTACTGTAAATTACTAAAGTAATATTTAAATAGCATTCACACGTTGTTAGCAAAGCTCTTGGATTTGAGAGTACGGGGCGGATGTTATTGAGGGAGAAGTTGAAAAATCGATACTGTAACAATTTCGTTAAGTAGCTGGCCATGCGGCGTAAACACGTGGGCGTTCCCAACTTAAATAAACATTGCCCTGTATTTAATCGTCATCCCAGATCGAAAAACACTTTTATTCGGTTCCTACTATATCTGAAATGTTAATGAAGAATTCGTTAAATAATCATTCGGATTTGTTTGAGGTGAATTTTTCATTTGCTCAATTAATTTTCACTCATTAGGTTAGTCATTCGGAACGTTATTATTACGTAATAACAGCTGAGTAACAAATTATCATTTATGATTTGAGTTGACTAGATACTTGTCAAGATACTAGATACCTCCCCCCATTGTTCAGAACTACTCAAACGCCTTTATTAAACTGCGCAATAAATCAGCTGATCACTATAAAACCTTTTTGCGCATTGAAAGTTGATGTTATCGTTTTGGATTAATTGACGTAGATCATTGATAAAGCTCAGGAGATAATTTTTTATAATAATTTTTATTCAAAATATTAATTTAATATGATGATAGAATAATCTTTTCGATATGACGACGGTGAGAACTAAAGCACTAAAATTTGAGTCCCAGCATTGAATTTTTTAGCTTTATCCTGTCTTGTAGAAAAGTTTGATTTTAGAAAATACATAAATTTAATTAATGTAATTAAATAAATTTAATCAAATACGCATTATCACATGAAGGTTTTTAAGTTCAATCCAATTGCTACTCCATTCATTCCTTCCACTGACACACCTGAAGACTATGGAAATACTGCAGTAAGTTCAACTTTTATATTATTTCAACTTCATTTTGATTTTTCTTCAATATTTCATCACAATATTCATTTCAATAATGATAATTTCAGTTCTCAAGATGCATTTCTGATGAGTTTAATTCATACTCATCAATGAGTGATTTGTGGCCAAAACAGGTTTGTAATAGAGTTTTGATGAATTAGAAAAAAATTTTAATGCAAACAATTTTAATCATACCTTTTTAATAAAATTTTTCAAAAGCATACCTATAAAAAGCCAAAACTAATTTATATTTATATTTGAAATATTGGAAAATTTTTTTTGAATATATCACTAGAGTATGAAACCCAATCAACTCAAGTTTCGAATACCAGTAGCAAAATACATTCATAAATTGCCCTTGTTCTAAGGTGTTCTGTAAATAGGCCATGTTTTCATCAGATCAAATAATATATAACAACTTTAAAGACTGAATACTTTAAAAAAAATCATTATTTTCAACCTAAATATCTAATTTAGTTCAAATTTATAGGTCAAGGGAATCTAATCTAGGATATAACAATAAATACTCATATTCTTATCTTCTTGTGAGGCTTCAATCCCTCCACACCACCCTGCAGAGCTACAGTGGGTCAGAGTCAGGCGGCTCGAATGAGGATATGGTGCAGAGGTTGAAGGATGAGAGGGGCCATGCCTCCTTCACTGACGTTTTTGCCTTTAATGAGTTTGTTACTTTACAACATTTTTTAAAATCTATTTTTGTTAAAATAATAGATTACTTTTCTGTTTTGTTGACTTCACAAGCACTCTCCAACTGCCCACAGCTTGAACATGGAGTCCCTTGGTCAGAGTGCTTGGCAGTTGAATCCTCGCAGTGACAACGGCAGTTTGTCTCCAGGAGGAAAGTCCGACCGCAACTCGACTTCCTATGGCAGCTTCCAGCATGGCTCGTTCCTCTCAGACCACTGGCAAGGCAAGAGTGAGTCGTCAGAAGGAAGGTCCGAGGAGACGGAACTGTCGTGGAGGTTCAACGAAAAGTTCAAGAGTCGTTTTGGGCACCGGGAGGAGAGTGGGGACGGCGGTTACTACAGTCCCTTCAGCACTGGCGTCTTTCTGCAGCCACTGCCTGCATCGGACGACGAAGGAAGCAGCAAGAGCCACCACAGCTACAAGTCGTTCCTGTCGCCCGACGAGTGGTCCAGGACGCCAGTGAAGAGTTCCATCGCGGAGGAGGGCGAGGTTGACGACTCGGTGTGCTGCAGTCTCATCGACACGATGCTCAAGGAGTTTGACGAGGATGGCCTCGACAAGGACGACTTTGAAGAGAACAAGGACTTCCCGGTGGTGGGAGGCTCGTTGAACGAGAGGGCACAGAAGAAGGAGTGTTTCCCTTTCGAGATGTCGTCTTCGGAGCCAAACTGCTGGATGAGCAACATTCCAAACTTCAATTCCAATTTCTTGCCTGAGAGTATGTCTCTCAAAACCCAAGCAAACCAGTCTTTTACTCAGCAGTTTAACAAGCAGATTCAAGTCAACAACAATAACAGCAACAACAACAACAACAACAGCAAGAACTTGAGCCATCAAAACTTCTCAGAACAACAACTACTGCGACAACAGCAGGCCGAAGCGATGAAGCAACATTATATTGATGCTCTCATGCAGAACATCAACCAGGAACAGTTCCAAAGAGACTCCCCTTTCAACAACAACATCAACAACACTGCTAACAATATGAACAACCTAGCCTACAACAATCACTTCTACAAAAAGATGACCAGCAACAACATCAACAGCCAGAGCAGCCTCAACAACCTTTTCTTTAACAACAACAACAACAACAACACTTTCTATAACAACTCTCCCTCAAACAACCAACTCAACAACATCCCATTGAGCAACAACTACAGAAGCAAATCAGGAATACCTACAGATCTGGCCAGCTACTACAACTTGTTGCAGCTGCAATCAGTCAAGGAGAAACAGGATAACCGTCTCCTCATCGGCTCCACTCCTTCCCCTCTCCTCAACCTCCGCAGTCTCAGCAGTCCAACACCCAGTGCCCTCAACCACCCTAGCATCCCTCCCATCCTCAAACAACAACTAAACAACAAGAACTTCAATGCAGCTTTCACTCAGCAACAACAAATGTTCCAACAACACCAACAATTGCTGCAACAACAACAACTACGACAACAACAACAACAACAAATCAGCTTCATCAACCATGCCCTCTCTGGAATCAACTACACAGCAGCCAGACCAATCAAGTTGGTCCTATTTTAACCTAGATATTTCTTCTCTAATTTACTTTTCATCTTCTGACACATTATTTTTATGACTGACTTTTCATAATTAGCAAATCTTCTGAGAAGAATAATTAAGGCAAGTATGATATAAACAAGGATGATGATGGTAATGATGATGTTTTGATGATTAATTACCTCTCATCTCCTTCTTTCACACCCAATACTTAAATTAATGAATCGCTTTCGCCTTGATCTACTTCAGAGACTACTTCTGTGACAGATTTCTAAAAATTCATAAATAACAAGTTTTTCTTTCTAACCATCTGAGTTTTTGAGTTTATTTAATTTTGAGGACTTTTTGGCTTAGTTTGCTTATTAAAAAGCTCTAAAGTAACTTCCGTCAATTTATTTCTACTGCAAGCTGATTGCTTAGACAGGGATTCGCAGTGTTTTACAATGGGGAAGGGAAGTGCCTGGGTTTATTGCGCGTCATAGGGGCTTTTATGTCATGATTTACCTGATGATTCAACTTCTTCCTTTCAAAAAGAAAAATGAAAACGAAAATAATGTAATAAAAAAATATATAATAATAGAAAATATATAATATACAAAAATATAGAATTAAAAAAATATATATAATAATAGAAAATATATAATATAAAAAATATATAATAATAGAAAATATATAATATAAAAAAAATATATAATAATAGAAAATTTATAATATAAAAAAATAAATAATATTAAAAAATATATAATATAAAAATATATATAAATAGAAATCTAAAAATATATATAAATAGAAATCTAAAAATATATATAAATAGAAATCTAAAAATATATATAAATAGAAATCTAAAAATAATATATTATAAAAAAGTTGTTCAAAATAATTAAGAAAAAACATATCTGAATAAAATATGTATAAATAAAATTGAATCAATATTAAATTATAGGTCAAATATATAAGCAAATAACTGATGATATAGAAATAATTCCTGCAATAATGCAAACACTTGCAGCTTCTAGCACACACGTCTTCACCCACCACAGACGCAGTGGTCCAGCGAACGAACTGCACCAGAGGCTCGAGGAGTGCTATGAGCAGTACAAGAACATCGAGAACGAGAGGAAGCGGGTGAGGCGGCTTCTATCCTTAATTTCAAACATTTTTATTTTAATAATTTCTCAATTTTATTTCTGGCTACAAAAGGTTCGAAAAGGTTTTTAATTTAAATCGGAGGAATAAATATAGAATGTTTTTACCGTTTGTTTATTTAAAACGTTCATCATCGCCAGACGGAGGCGGAATTGGCGAGACAGAATCCCGGAAAGAATGTTTCGAGCGACAACAACCGACCCTTGCCCCCTCAGCTCTCGCAGAATCCATCCCGTGTGGACAGACTGGTTCTGGAAAGCATCAAAGAACACTCCAGGGTAGGTCGAGGTTTAAATTGAGATTTTTAATCATCTTGAAAACTTAAAAGTGCCAAACAATAATTCATAAACAAAACCATCATCACACCACTAGGTCGAGACGTTGTTGGAGCGCATGGAAGAGCTGCAAGAAATGAAGGTGCCAGTTCAAGTGAGGCGGGTGGTGGAGGAGTGGAAGAAGGCAGCTGTCAAGGTGCAGGCCTGTCGCAAGGACGAAATACTCAACGCCATCAACAAACACCTCATCAAGAACCCTCAGCAACAGAAGGAAAAAGGTTACTTTTTGAAATATAAACATTACCAAGACTGAATTAATATAACTTTGCCACTTTATTACCAATAATATTGCACTTAAAATCAATCCTCGGACAACTTTTAAACACTCCCAGACGTCTTGGCGCTGGCTTCATCGCTAGACGAGCTTTCCAGCAAGACGAGAGAGGCTCGTACTGCACTGTGGAGTGGCCTGCAACTGTGCAGTGTCGACATGCCACGTCGTTGCATGAAGCTGGCCTCACGAATGGCTGCCGTCAACGTGTGCCAGAACAGGGTAGCGAAGAGCAGTGATGGAGTGGTAGGAGGTCACGATGATGGAGGCATGATGGGAGAAGCAGATGAGGCTGATGAGGATGCTTCGAGTTTGGATGGATCGGAAGAGGAAGATGGTTTGAGGGGATGTGAGGGTTTGTGAGGGTTTGTGAGGCGGTTGGGGTGGTGTTGAGGGATGTATGGAGATATGGGGTTGGCGTTTTAAAGAATGGGTTAGAGGAGTCTCGTAGTTGTTTCAAACACGCTGTTAAGCAAAACCTTATAATGAATTTGAACTTATCAGCTGGTTGCAGACTTAAATTAAAGCTGAGGCATTACTTTTTTATTCGCAAGGGGTCAGTGCTGTTGGCCGTTTTAACTGATTGGTGTACATCGACTGGAATACGTACTTATGCAATAGTTCATGCAAAAGCTATGTGCAGAGGTGTCCAATCAAAACTATTTCAGTTTGGAATATTTTTCTTGACAAACTTTTAATCAGAGTATCTTCAATTCTGTACATACGAGCACCGGTAGTTGAGTAGATTTTTGTGCATTATTTAAAGATCATTAAGTAAATTAATATTATAAAATATCAATAATACTTATATCACGTAAAACGTATATTATTTAAGAACTTTACAGAACTCTAGAATGACAGCACATTATCATGAAACTCGTCTTCTTAGTGGTACTTAGTCGCAGCTGGTTAGTAGATGCTATTGTCTCCCTGAATTTCAAACACTTGCATTCTTGTAGCTTAGATGAAATCAACGACACGCCATGAGGGTACTATTGTATTTTTTTGATTTGTGCATGTTTAGTTCGTCTTCCAGTTCGTCTGGAAAGCGAAAATTTTCAAGGTTTATATTTACAAATTATTGAGGCGAGGAATGATGATATTATTTATTTAAGTTTTTTTTGAATTTCTTGCATACTTTTTAAAATTTGAATTTTTCGTCATCGTGCTTAAATCTTCATTTTGGAGTTATTCGTATCATAAATCGAATAATAATTTACTCAATTTGTGTATGCATCTTTCCCCTTCACTCCATATTCTAGAGTTACTACTTTTGACGTCAATTTTGAATTTGTTAGCTCTCAGACCAAAGAATTCGGGCATGTCAATCCATGCATTCATATGCACATTCATCACGCCATCCTCTTACTTAGCCATTCATTCAACTCAAGAACTTTTTCGAATCTTAACTTATCGCTTGGAAGCGCTTGGAGGCGCAAATTTCATCGAGTGCATCGTCACTAACGGGCTGCTTGACGCGTTGTATTAGATGTTAGAACTTTTTGTATTCAACAACAACGACTATTTATTTAAATATGCACCTCGTTGAGTGTCATTATAGCTGTAAGTACCGAAAGCATGTACCGTAGATGTAGAACTCATGCTTTCAAAGGTAACAATATCAGTGAGCGATTGTAGTTAGCACTATTTTTGTACTTATTCCTTTAATTTGTTTTTTTTTCCTAGGTCTGATTTTTCTGAAATTATCTGGTTTTAACATTTGTCAAGAGAACTCTAGTAGCAGTAATCGGTTGTCTCTAACTTGCTCTTCATCTTCACTCGAAAATGCCTGTGATAAATTTAAGCTCATTTCAACCATTGGACAGTTTCAAATTAACGTCGGTGTTTTGTCGCGCGTTCAAAATTTGTCACCTCGATCTTTTGGCTTTACGACAATTATTGAAATTATTATTTAATTAAATTAAATTATAATCACGTTTTCGAGTCACCATATTTCAAGTAATGAAACTTGTATGAATTTTCATAAAAGTGATTTTGTATATTTATTTAAAACTTTTTGATGATTCATCTTACTTATTAAAATTATAGGCTAGAAGCTGTTTAAGCACTTCTTTACCACGCACTACTTTGCCAACTGACAGATCATCAACCATTACTTGAACTACTCCCGGTTAGATGTAACATCCTATTATATTGGTCACGTGTAGAAACTATTGCTACTCTTTATTCATCTTTGTTCCTACGAATATTTCAAAATTCATCATATCTAGACTGTGATTGAGATTAACTGGGTATATAGGAGGTAGTTTGTTGTAAGACGCTAAAATAATCGAACTTTATTTCATTCATTTCCGAATCTTTAATAGTTAGTGGGTTTCTATTGAAATCTAGATTATTGTATACGGTACTTAGATTGATTTATTGAACATTCACTAATGACTCAATCATTTTAAACAACGCGTATAAAAGCATGGTCAAGCAAGATTTAATTACATTTCAAGGTTAAATTGTTGTCTGACAAGCAGTAAACTAATGAAAAGGCGCAGAAAGGACATGCTGTGAGTCAGGCGGCTTCCTTCGGAGGTTTTGATGAGGTGACTCGAGAGGTGCGAAAAGACACTGTAGCAGTACATGCTTCTGAGGCCATGCGCCAACATGAGTCTGCTCAGGGTCCTCTGAAGTAGGGCCGCCTCGACGCCACAGACGGGAGTGACGGAGCGTTGGATGCAGTCGAGGAACTGGATCGCCCTCACGCAGATCTTGGTCTGCTCGTTGATGCTCAGACTGGAGGTTTCGGTGGAGTAGAGCTGCTCGACCACTGTCTTGATGTCGTGCGAGCAATGGATCGCGTCGGTGGTGCCCTGGAAGAGTTTGCCGTAGCAGTCGTGGTGCTTTTCGTAAATCGGCCTGTAGTCCAGACAGAGAAACTTCTGGAAGACTGACAAGGGATCCAAGATGCTTTGCAGGTAGGGCGAACAGTGGGGCAGTATTTCGTTGATGCAAACGTTCAACTCGCCGACACTCAGCTCGCACATGCCCTTGTAGTTGTTCTCTATGTCGTTTAGGTACACCACTCCGAGATTGTAGGTGGAGAGTATCGTGTCGAAGAACTTATAGCACCTGTAGCCATTGGCGCAGGCCTGGTTGCGTTCTCTGCCCATGTCGTTCTTCCTGCAGTCGTCTGACTCTAGGAACTGCACGGGATAGTGTTCCGAGTCGTCCTTCACGTCGACCAGGAAGTTCTTGAGCCACGTGAAGTACTCAAAGTGCCAGTAGCTCGCGTTCAGACTGCCGTACATGCGTACTGCCACTGTGGTGCAGTAGAGCTTGATCTGGTTGGCTATGTTGATGCACGTCTTGAAGTAGATCATGTCGATTGACATAGGGTTTTCTTCTTTGTATTCCATCTTGTAGAGAAACTTATCAACCTTTCCGAGGTATGTAGCGAATGACAGCTGCTGCGGGTAAAGAGTTTGGCACTTGAGGAGTAGGGGGATTTGGTAGAAGTCTTCTCTGAAACTGAGGTAAACTTTCTTGCACAAAAAAACCAAAGATTCGATCCAGCTGGCGACTTTTTGAGGAATCTTGCAAGGAAGCACCTTCTTGAAGCACTTGGTGATGTTCTTGTACACCTCATCACACAGGTAATCGTAGTGCAGTTTTTGCAGCCTCAAAAACTGACCTGATCTCTCGACGTAGTAGAAGTACTTCTCGAAGCACTTTCCCACGTCGTATGCCTCGCAAGAAGTTCGATTGTAAGTATTGACAGCCTTCAAGCCTTTTATGGTGGTGCTCAAAGGCTCGAGATTCAGACCGTTCTTGGCGTAGCAGGTGAGGTCGACGATTTGGTTGGCGTGGTTGTACCTCAAGACGTTGTTCGTGGTGGTTTCGTTGTTGCTTTTGAGGATGAAATAGGTGATGGAGAGGTTGCTGTTGCTGTAGCACATGATGGGTTCTTCGACCACCAGGTTGTAGCTGGCACTGACGTTGAACTTCACTTCAGTCAGGGGCCTCAACTCAATCTCCAAGGGCATGCTGCTGTTGTCGATGTTTTCAACCCAAGTAGGAAAGTTGTCGGCGTGGTTCTTGAACGTGCAATTGCATTTGAAGTCGTCATTCGGCGCGACTGCTTTGTCGAGCGTGACATTGCTGATGTGCCTGCTGATTGTGATCAACTTTTCGATGCCAGGAACCCTGAGATGAATGAGATTCGGTCTCTCCCACAAGAAATAATCTCCGCGATTGCAACTCCACTTGACGTCGATTTTGAAGTAGTCCGAGTGTATGATCGAGCAGCTGTAACGGATGTGCCTGTAATGGTGGCTCGAGTGACACTCCGGCTCTCCTATAACCGTCAGGAGAGCACTCTTTTTGTTTTGCTTAAAGTTATCGTAGCAAATGTAGACGCCGTAATCGTAGAATTTGACATTCGTGATTGTGAGGGTGTACAGCCACCAGTTCTTGGTTCGCTTCACATCAATCTTCAAGCGCTTGCCGAATGATGAGTCTTGGTAGGTGGATTCGTGAATGACTTCGGCCATCAGGCCTTCCACCCGCTGGTAGTAGAAGAGGAGTCCGTGACCAAAGGTTCTGGTCTTGCATTGGAAGGAAGCAGTTGAACCCAGTCTCACCACCTGGTTCTTTGGTCTGTTCTCCTCGCCCAATATGCATTGCAAACAGACTAGGAGAATCAAATTAACAACGATTTTGCACATTTTTTAATCTATGTAACTGTCAGTTTAAAAATATTTAGACGTCGTTTGTGATGTCACGAATTCAAAATGGACGGGTCTAAAAGTTTTATTTCATAAAAACATAAAAAATTTTCATACTCTTTGTAAAGAGTTACCAGCTTCCATCTTACGCTTTAAAATTTGAGAAACAGCGCTATACAAATTCATTTTAATGATTGATTGATTGAATGGTCATAGAATTTAAACAAAAGCACGGCAAAAAAGTTTCTATTAGGTTTTCATTTATATTATTAGAACATATAACTTTCTAAATAAAATAGTTATGAAAATATCGATTACCCCTCAAGCTGATAAAGTTGTAACAAATAAAAAAACATTAAAAGAAGTTACAAAATGGACGGATTTGAAAATGTAATATCATAAAAACATAAAAAAGTCAGCCACTCAAATTCCGACAGAAGAACAATAAAGCACCAAGATCATAATTATATTTTACAAAATCATGCATAGATTTATTTAGTGGGCGTTGGAGCTCTGAATGGTCTTTTGCTTCATGCGTTGTGCAATTAATTGCTGCGGTAGGTAGGGAAGTAGAAGGCGGGAAAGGGGGCAGAACGAGGGTCGTAACATTTGTGAGACTGCGCCATTTGGATGCAAAGGTACTCGCGAAAAAAGTCCGAGTCACCCCCCATGTATGCGTGACCGTTGTTCTTCCGCGCGGGTTTGGAGTCATCCAGTGAAAGCTTAGGTTTCTTTGCTAGAGGAGACATGAGGTTTTTGATGGAATAGGGTGAATTACTGATGTCGTTATCGGGAATTCGAAGACTGACCACATCAACATCGACGTCCACTTCGAACTTAACCTTGTCCAAACTTACTTGCCTCTGACTTGAATCTTTCGAGTTTATGGTTCGAAATTTATTATTATTATTATTATTATTATTGTTATTGTTATTAATATTACTATTATCATTATTATTATAAGGTTGAATGTTTCTGAGAGCCCAGCTGCCCACAACGGGAAGGTAGAGACTCGACCCTACTCTGTGTTTGAAGGCTTCCAAGTCAGACATTTTAGAAACTGGTCGAAAGTGGTTGTGAGGCTGGTTAGTAACTTTGTTTGGAGGTTTGTTGTATAAGGAAGAGGGAGAAAGAATTTGGCTTGCAGAAACATCAGTAGAAACTTTGTCCGAACGAACTTCCATCTTCGAGAAATTAACAAGTTGGTGTGATTTGGTGTGAATTAGCACAATTAAAATTATTTTCTTTCAAATAGCTGAATCAATGAAAATTGTTTTGAAGAAAGGCAAAACCTCATCTTGTTGGCAACACGGGCTGATGTCGCCTTCCACCAAGGGCTCCTTCTGCAGCAGACTGTCCAATTCCTTCGCCACTGTAGTTACGCATTCAAAATATTTTTTAAAATGTTAATTAAAATCATAAAAGTTATTTTTAAGTTTCAATTATATCTTAAAGATTGTATAAGTTGTGGATTATTTTTCAATGTACGAAAATTTTTAATAAACAAAGTTAAACAAGCTGAAAGGCGTTTACAGCATGCCATAAACACCAAAAATTCACAGAAACAACCAAAAAGATTTTTGCACTCAAAGAATTAAAATATATAAACAATAAAAAAACGAACATTACCAAAAACAAGCATCTGTAATACAAAACCAAACTGGAAAACGAAAAGAAAAAGAGTAAATTAAACCCAAAATAGATTCCCTCTTTAACCTTTTCTGACGCTGTCAATGGCGATCTTGGGGTCATTGTTGTAGAAGTTGAGAATGATGAGAGCAAGAGTGCTGATGTGGTCTTTAGTTTCACCACCATCTGGTCCCTTGCCTCTGTTTCCCGCTGACCCAGTCTTGTCCATTTCTTTCGAGGTGATTTGTGTGTTTGATGCTACAAACTCGTCTCGAAACAAAATGATATATTTAATTCCTCGATAAAGTCTTTGCGCTATCATGTCATATTACAATGAATGCACTGAAGGATCAAAGGAACCGAGGTTGAGGAGGGGCGCTTCTTGGTAGCAGGGAGAAAACTCTCGGAAGTGGTTTGCTTCTTCGCAGTCGCTTTGCCTGTTCTGCATCGCCTCCTGCTGCTTCTGCCGGTCGAGCTCCTGTCTCCTGCGTAGAGCCACGTTCTTCGCCATCACCTTTGAGCGGGTGATTGACGTTTCTTGTGGTGAAAATTCCGTGGAAAGTTTCAACGCATACAAACGATTCGAGAAAACGAATAATCTTTGATATGCAAAGCAATGCATAATTAATTATGCATTTCGAATGCATAATTAATTATGCATTCGAAATGCCAGCAAATTGAGTGAGTCACAGAAGATCAAAGACTCCGCCAACCTTCTGTCGCATGCGTACCAGCTGGCACTGGGCGCAGTTGCAGTGACGGTAGGGACAGTAGGCTTTGTGGCCTTTGAGCGTGGTTTGGACGCCATGGTTCCTGCAATGGGCACATCTGGGGTTCCTGGTGGCTGGGATGGGAGTGGCAGGAACAAGAGTTGTGGAGGATAGTGGGTTCTTGGGAGGTTGAGAGGCAGTGGATGTGGAAGTAGACGTTGAGCTTGGGCTGGCGTTCTTCTTGGTGACTGCTTGATTCTTTTTATTCGCCATCTTGACGTTTTCATCCTTCTCTGCGCAGGACTGCTGGGCGAATGAGGGAGTGTGCGGAGTGGTTGCCGAGTTGATGAAGTGATGATGGAGATCGAACACTCTCAACTGGTTGCTGCTGCTGCCACTTCCATTGATTGCTTTCATGCTTCGTGTCTGTTTGCAATATACAATTTAATAATAATGATGTTTATGAGGGAAACATTTCAAGATATGATTTATTGGGTAGCTGAATAGTGTAGCTCAAGAGTTAAAGTAACTTTTTGAGATCGGAATGAATTGAAATATTGTATTAGAAGTGAATCTTTGGCAGTAATTAGAGACGTTACACCCAAGGCAATCACCGCTCTCACGTGTGCAGACAGGCGATTAGACTATTAAAACATTAAACACTGAGTCGAATAGATACGCCCCAACGTTTTATCCTTTGGAAATACGCGAGGGACTAACAAATGTGAGACAGTATTGTCTCTGAGAATCATAATTTCGTTTGACGATAATATTCTTTGTTTATTGTATTTATCCGTGCTTTAAACGCCAATAATTATGATAAATGAGAGTCATTAATTGTGGGTGTATGTGATGGCTGTGATATGCCTTCATAGTTTTATGAGAAGTCATTTAAAAGGCTAACTGACTTAGTTTTGAAAGATCGAAAGTTGTCAATGTATCTAGGTATTAAATAGTCTACATTGGAGATATTTTCAAAGTATTTACTAAGATTTGCTAAGAATTAGTTTTTTAAATTAATAAATTTATACAACGAAGTTCTCTTATAAAGTATTTAAAAACGAACTTTGAAAAATGTTTGAAATAAATGGATTTCACAAAAGCATAAATGGTCTGCAACTTCGTAGAATCAGCAGACAGAATCTGTTCAGATAAAGACGCAGGCAACTTAATGAGATTTTCAAATAAAATTAAATAAGAAAAAGCGACAGACTTTGAAAGATTAATTCAATCAATCAACTAAATGAGAAGAAGATCGGATGATGCTGGTGATGAGAAGAATTGTGTTTCTGGTGGTGTTGATAACGATGAAAATGATGTTGCTTTTGATGATGATAATGCTAGTTAATATTTAGATGTTTTTAAAATTGATTTTAAAAAATCAAAAAATTTTTGAGATGGTTATAACATAATGAAAATTACAAAGTGTCAGTTTGTGATGGTAAGATGATAAGAATTATGATCCTCGGGAAGTAAATGAATGCAAAAAAAGATGAACTAAAAAATGTCAAAATGCAAAATACAATTGGAGAGTTAATGTATCGAAACGATTGGTAGTTCAGATTCTTATCTGCTTCGCATATTTATCGAATCAGTTTTAAAGATGCTCATTTATCAATTTAAAATTTGTCTGGTTTAGAATGATTTAAATTGTTGTTTCTTATGCATATGTGTCATTTATACACGCACTCCATATTTGCTAGTTACATTTATTTGTTTTAATATTGTAGAGCTCCTGTTAATATATCCTATTTTTTTCAAAGTTCACAATTTAGAAAAATATTTGTTTAAAATCTAATAAATGAACTTTATATATTTACATAGTTTAAATCTTTAACTTGTTTTTGCATTGTTAAATTTAAAGTTTTAAAACGAAATGGGATCATTAAAATAATCTTGGTTAACAGGTCAGAAAAGAGGAAAACGGAATCTGCATGGTCTGACAGTAAATTTTCATTTTTTAAATCATTAATAATTTTTTTGTATTTTTTTAGTTGTTTGTAATGAATTATATTGAAGTAGGCAAAAAATCGAAAAACTGGAAATTCGTTACGTCCACTTGGAATATTGTTCACTAGGTTGTTTCATGAGTATTCAATGTATGAAGTTGGTACTTTTGATGAAACCCCGGCCTCCCCACACCCAAAAACTAAATCGAAGATTTAGGCTCAAGCTTCGGCGTTTTCAAGCAAAAAGAAATCATTAGATAATTTAATTTACTCAAATTTTACGATAATAAGGTTACTTAATATTATACTTAATATAATATTATATTATAAATATTATAAAAAAATATTTGTGCCGCCCACACTACACTGGGCTTTAGCAGTGGCATGAATAAAGTTCTGCATTTGGTTGAAACCGATATGAGGATATATCAGGTTTAACAAAGTTTTATGGTGGAAATAAAAATTTATAGAAAAAATTCTAGTGTAGTTGGACATGCACTTGACATGTGTCTTCAGCTGGTGACTCCCGAGCTCAGCCAAACCTTGGAACCGATTCATTGAGTTTCTTCTCGACCTTGAGTAAATAATGGTATCCAGTAGGCTGTTTTTATAATAAGACAACAAGTTCGGGATTTTTCCTAGGCAACAACATTTCTTATTCACCACTTTAATGATCTCACTGAGTTCTCAAGCCAAAACCCACAAATAAACAATGACCTAGCCTGTCTAGTCAGAGAAGTTATGGAACCTTCCTATTTCAAGTTGTTCGGATGGTGTTTTTTGGCTTGAATGTGCATTTGGTGTCAAAAGCAGCAGTTGAGCACTTGGAGTAAGTCTCAAAACGGTTTTAGATAGACAAAAGAGAGACTAGGACATTGATGAAGAGGCCTTACCTATGAAGTACCCAATCAGTGAGCAGGCTCTAAACCCGATGGCACTCTATTTCACAACCTTGGAATAGAGAGGCAGTGTGGTAAGGGAAACCGTAGATTGAAGAAACTAGTAAATTGAATGCAGTCAGTTGATCCATCATCCTATAAAAGAGCCAGCAGCCTAGAAATGGACAGATCCCGTCTTTCGGAGGCTTCATAGCAACAGGTCAAGCAAAAAAACAGTCAAAACTTAACTAGAGTAAAAGAAAAAAAGCTAAGTTTTTTTAAAGCAACAAAACTGGTTTATAGAAAAAAGCAAAAAAGACTTTTATGCCTGTTGAAATCAAAAGATGATTCTTTCACTGAAAATAAAAAAAGTTTACTATTTTTTATATAAATGAAAGTATTAACCAAGAAATATAAAAATATATATAAAAACCAAAATTTTTTAACAAGTTTAAAAAAATGTGTTTTTTTGGGGAATAAAAGATTTAACATCTTCCATTTTGTGTGTTTTTTTCCAATCGCGGATGAGTGAGAGGTTATTTTTGACATAAAAAAATGATTTTTGTGTCATACTTCTTGTATTGTTCGTATTGTTATTGTTAATCATGTCCTAGGTGGACGTTTTTAAATTTTGAAATCGATGATTATGCCCCCCCCCCTAATAATTAGGGCCTAATTATATCTCTGATTTATTTCCAGGATCATCACTAGTCTTTGGGACAAACATACATCGAAAAGTAAATGAATCAGTCGTAAACATTCGAGTGTTTTTGTTAAAAAATAAATGTTTAAATTAAGTACTTGCACGTTGAAATACAAACTGTAAAATATCGATTTTTGACATAAACTTTGATAAAGTGTAAAAGACTTTTGCCAGAGCTGCAATAGGATGCAAAAAGGATGTAAAAAGTTATTAAAATTAATAACTATCACCGACTTTATCATAACAATGAATCATTTAATTTTTTTCATAAACATCAAAAAAGTATATTATAGAATAAAAAATATTAGCAAAGAATAATGAATATTTTTGATAGTTTAAAAACACACTTTGAAGTTATTGGCAATAGCATTGAAGAAGAATTCTATTATTTTCAATTGCATTGGCATACCTTTGATGGGGAAGGCTTCTGACTGGCACGGAAAAAAAGAAAAAAAACTTTTCAACTTCTTAACAACTTCTAAATTGTTTTTCACAAATTATTTTTATTTAGCATTTGGTTATTTCTACCCAACTATGTTATGAAGTAACATTATAAAGTTGGTGTTTGCACTGCAAATAGGCATTACAATTTAACAGTTTTCTCTGAAAAGTATTTTTCCAAATTTATATAACTCACAAATATATATACACACTTCTTGAACACATACATACTGACACATACAGATACATTTAGATGCAAATATATTAAGAATGTATCAAATACATCAGTAATATGTTGTATAAAGTAAAAAGGGCTAAATGATTGGTTAGCCGAAGTGGCTTCCGCGATAAATCAAGTTCTGAGTCGCTGATTGGCTGAAAGTTTTGGTATATACGATTTGTTTGTAATATAACTATAAGGCTCGAGTTAATACATTTATTATGATTAAAACCATTTAAAGTATTTAAATTTTTTAGTTTGAAAATGAAGTGTTTCGGTTTTTTGTTTTTTTTTTGAAAAAATCTTTTTTATTTAAATAATTTGAGAAATTTTTTTTTATATAATTTGAGAAATTTTTTTTTATATAAATATTTTATATATAATTTTTTTAAAGAATATTTTTTATTAAGATAAAGAAAACTCGGTTTGTAACGATAACATCAGAGAAGGTTGGGAGGTGGGTAATGACGCAAGAATTTATTTAAAAAAATGTATGCGAACAGAATTTTTTTTCTTTAAATACAATGACGGTTGTTATTAAGCCCTTAAACCCGAACGAGCTTCAAGACCACTGGATAAAAAATTAAATTTTTATAAGTAACAATGAAAATAATCTAAAATTAAGTTTTGTATTCTGTTCAGTTATTGAATATTAAATAAAATTTTTAATCTATTTACTATTGATTAATTTTTTGAGTAATTTTATGCAATTTTAAACAACTTAATTCATAAGAAACTTACACACACACATATACAAGAGTTAGCATTACTACGTGAATGAGTAAAACGATAGGGAGGTGGCTTGTGTAGTGGGTTGAAAGAGTGCTGGAGACGGAAGGTAATTAAGAATTTGCTGATTCCGTCTAGGTAACCACAACCGTTTATAAATTTTTCTTTCAATATAATTGACCAAGTCGGCATTTAATTTAATAAAGAGGCAGTTTAGAAACGGTTGCATAATAATTATAAAGCAATTTAAATAAATTATTATTTGCTCGCTTAATTTTTGTTATTTAATAAATATTTTTCTTAAATCGATCAAATGATTTAAAAAAAGAATCCGGCTGAAATATAAATTTAAGTATTAAAACTCTTTATTATTGTATTCCAAATACATTTATTAAAACGGAAAATCACTTAGATGTTTACCACATTTAATCGCTTTAAATCTTTCAAAATATGTGAAACACAAATTTGCGCCATGGTTAATCCTGCATAGCTGCATACGCGAGCTCTATGAAGTATTGGACACTTGGCCGGAGGCGATCTCGGAATATCGATGCGTTTGCCGTCAAGCTTTCTGGTGCACAGGCATTTGTAAAGAAAACTTATGCTTTCTATTAGCCACGATGATGATGATGATGATGATGATGATGCTGGTGGTATTGATGATGATGATAAATAATTGAAACTCATTTTTAATGCATGGAAAGCGTTTGAATGAGTGTGCCATGGTGAAACTTATTTCCTTTGTTGATGTTATAAAAGACACATTTAAAATGCCCTAATACGGCGTTTCCTTCATGAAAACCTTGAAAGATGATTTTGAAATAAAAAAACTTCATTTTCTCATTAAAACAAACAGAAGTTTTGAATCATCAACATGCAAGGAGAAAAATTCAGAAGCTGGAAATACAAACTTATAATTGAAGTCATTGAGCTTTTGCTTGCTAATTGCTTCGCCTAACAATGTCTTCGATTGAATTGCATGGCGCCAGACACGCCTCGCGACTGCCTGGAACCTGAAAGTTAACTTAAGTTATTAATTCCTTGCAGGCATCTCACGCGCAAGTGTTTTGAGTGGGCTGGCGAACGAGCTCAGCTTGAATTCTCGCTTCTTGGTGATTGATAATTAAGGAGTTTGTAACTGAAGGAAGCAGTTTCGAGCTCTGCACTCGATCAGATCTACTCGAGATCCTGTCTGCTTGGCCAGAGTCTTTAACGAGCTATGAGTGCAGCAGACGACTAATTGAAACTTTTTCACTTTCATTTTCTACATTTTTATTTCAGACCATCAGAAAACAATTTACGCTTCCTGATTGCACGCTCTCTGGGAAAGGCTTGCATCATTTATTTCTTGTTTACGAGCCTCTCTTTG
Organism: Piscicola geometra; assembly: GCA_943735955.1. Lineage (NCBI taxonomy): Eukaryota > Metazoa > Annelida > Clitellata > Hirudinida > Piscicolidae > Piscicola > Piscicola geometra. Next base: position 6,782,922 of record OX030958.1, on the reverse strand, counting down.
TCTTCACAGCCCGATGAAGAAGAATATTTATGCGAAGATCGAAGGATTGATCCCTTTCTGCCATACCTCCTCCACACTCCCTCAAGTGCACATCAAGCCCTAATTGATTGGATAACGAGAATTAAGAAGAAAAAATGTGCCCGTTATGCTTTTATATTAGAAACATCGATAAAATGATCCGTACTTATTAACAAAAACACAAGTTCATGCAAACTAAAAGGTATTTTTAGTATTGGTACCAGTGGGAGGATACGTATAAGCTCGTTCAAAAATGACTCGATGATGCTTTGAAACTATGTTACTTCCATTTGGTTACAAAATTAGATTTCAGTGAATGGAGACAACAGGCGAATAAAGCAGAGTGTGAAGTTATTCAGTGCCATATTTAAATCATAAATTAAAAAAACTAAATCTAACATTTTAATCTAAGAATTTACATTTTCACATTGTAAGATAAACATCATAGGTGGAGATAAATGAGATAGGGAGAGGGGATGGAGAGAGGGTTGATCGTTGATAAATGGGACGATTTAATTGAATTTGTGTAACTTATTGACTTGCACTGCCCAGCAGCGTACATATTTATCCGCCCAAAGAGGAAACTTTCAGTTTTTTGTTTATATACAACATTTGAGGTTTAAAAATGTATACCTATAAATCTAGATAAATATAAATATTTAAATGTTTGTAAATACGTGTGTTAATATAGTGATTTTAATTTTGATTAATTGAAAATATTTTTTACTAGAAAGATTCGTCAGAATACTTATCAAACGAGTCATACTTGAAATTAAGTCTCGCAGTCGATCTAATGGAATAATGATAAGAAAGATAAGGCGGGTGTATGAAAGTAATTTCAATAAGATAAATTATACTAATAATGGAATTCTTAAAAGAAAATTTAAAGTTTATTTCAGTGAGCTTTATACTTGATTAGGATTCAAATGAACATTTGATACATTTATGTTTTTTTCACTTTCAAAATGAATGGCTTCATTATAAGAGGATTTTTATTGATAGAAATTGTTTGCAAAAATTCCTTTTTGGCTATAAATGGTGAGTGGTTAACCAACTGTTTGAAGATAAAACGATTAATGGTTTTTTAATTTGAGAAAACATTTCAAAACGTGTATTTTAATGATCTCAGCTAGTTTTTTTGGTTTACGCTTCCTCGAGACATTGTTTTGCTTTAAAAGTTATTTTTATTCAATGGAAAATTAAAATGGCATTAATAGTGAAGCCTTCTCCTTCACCCTCGAAGAGTAAAAATCTCTTGGTCTTTGCATTAAAACAAAAAATGTAAATAAAACTAATTTACTAATACGTGAAAAGCACTAAAAAATAATTAAATCATAGTATTGTCTGCGTCAGTGCCTGCATCAGATAGGGATGATGCATCGGTTGCAGCAGCGGTTGCAGAACCTTACCTCCCTCGCATGTCCACTTACGCCTGCATTGCCACTGCATTGAGGAGTTTATGAGGCATTGACGCCTTGATGCCTGCCTGCCTGTCTGCCTGCCTGCCTGTCTGCCTGCTTGCCTGTCTGTCTGTCTGTCTTCCTGCCTGCCTGCCTGTCTGCCTGTCTGCCTGCCTGCCTGCCTGCCTGCCTGCCTGTCTTGATGCCTGCCTGCCTGCCTGCTCCATCACGATTATGTCTTATTGCACGTCAATAGACGCCTCTTAGTCGTCATAACTGATTGATCGAATGTTTTCCCTGTGTTTTCTATTTGCATTAGAAGGAAGGCCATTTGGAAAGAGTTGAAGAAAAAGATTGAAAATATAATGAGAAAGGTTGAAATAGCAAATGGTTTTAATGAAGAGGTTTGATTGAGGGAGTTTTAAGAGATGACAAATGCTCAGGTCTCTCTGGTATGCTATCCAGAAGAACAGATATGTATCGGGTATTAATATTAATTATTTAGGCAAGATGATGAATACATGTAGTATAAACAAATCCATTAAAAAAAATTATAGATTCATGAATACCATAAAACAAATAAAATAAAATTAATAAAAAGATAAGAATAAATTAAAAAGCCGGATAGAGAAGAAAAGGAAGTTCCATAAACACTGCTCACAACTTGGCGAATAATGAATAATGAACTCAAATGAAAATAAACAAGCGAGTTTTCTTGCGGCCCAAAAGTGGTTTTGTCCAAACAGTCTGTTTTTGGCAGACAGACAAAGCCTCCAGTGTGCCCAGACTGATCCAGGCAAGCTGCACCGCAGTTTGAATGTCGTTCTAATCTTTAAAAACAACCTTTCAGCAACTCACAGAATGCAGTATTTTGGCATCAGTAGCTTCGAAATGTTGATAAATAACTGATTTTTGCTTTTTGATTTTTTGCCCAACTTTGACGTTTTAAGACGTTATTAGCAAGCGTTTGGAGGCTTACTGTGGTGCCGCAAGAATCAGTCGCAGCCGGGCTAAAGGCCATGCCAAGACATCCGTCATAAACGCACTCTTCATAACTTGAGAATATACGTGTTTTCGTTTTTTGAATTTATTATTCACTTTCAGCATTTAAAAGTTTTAATCATTTTACAAACTTGAGAGTTCTTTTAAATACTTTAAATTTTATAAATGTTATTACTGTGTGACATAGAGCGATGTAAAAAAAAGATTTATTATTTGTTATACTGATTCTTACTAATAAAAATATCATTCAAAATCTCAAATGGCATTTGTCACCGGCTGCAAGACACGTCTCACGTCAGCTTGCTTCCCTGAAATATGACTTCGCACCCAATGACCCCGTTACATTTCTTCACTTGTAACATTTGCCCATAAACTAATTAGTGCTTTCTACTTGTTACAAACACATGACGCTTTTGTAATGTATATGTTAACATAGTGCACACTTTTCTCATCTATCTTCTCCGTCTGTATACATACAAGAATAATTTTCTGTAAACCTATTCAACAAATAGCTTTATATTTCAATAGTTTGAGTTGATAAAACACTGAAAATTATAAAGTTTCTTTGATTTTTTATTCAAAGTTCATGTTGTCCTTTTATGTTTTCTTCAAATGTTTCTATTTTACTTTGCCCTTTTTCTTCACCAAGTTGGTATAACACATGCTAAAAACGATGAAAGGCTTTAAGACCAGGGTCATTAAAAAATTAGATCCCATTGTTAGAGTTTGAAATAGCCCATTAATGATTTAAATGTAATATTAAAATTACAAAGATGTGTTGTCATCGTGTGAGCATCTCTGAAAAATTTAAATATTTCTTTGAGAGTTGAAATTAATATCCAAAAGAAAAAAATTGCGAATCGTTAACGAGTGAGGACTCTTATACGAAAAAAACTGACTGACTACCAAAGCGAAATTTGGGGGAGAGGGAAAATATGTGAGTAGAGTGACACCCCTGCTTTCTTTCTGGATACGCTTCTGTTGGTAGACTCACCTATTTTAAGAGAGGTATCACATTTTTTGTCTACAGAATTTTCTGGATCACTATCCAGACCAAGACCGTGAGAAAAACACTTTTGCATACTGTTTGACGTCGCCTTTATAGGATTATGATCTAAGGAGCCGGTTTAGAAACATTATTTCAAATAAAAAGAATATCAAAACTTTTCTCTTGAATCAAAAACAGTTTATTTACAAAGTAAAAAAATGATACTTTCAAAAAAGTACGATATTGAAGAGGAGAGTATGTATGGCTGTGTCATAAGTGGTTTTTGATGTCTGCTGCCAAGACCTGCAAAACCTGTGGACCAGAAATTAAAGTATCCGTCGTTTTAAAAATTGCAAAATCATTTATAAGAATAGACGGAACAGTAAACACAAAAATAAGCTAATCACCTTTCGAGAGAGCCGTATTTTGCCTGAGACAGGATCCCTGCCGAAGTATTTGACCTTGAGTTCCTGGCCTTCGAGCAGACCCAAACTGCTTGGGTGGCTCACCTGGGTTGGATGAGATGATGGAGTGGAAGAGTGGTGATGGTGGGGTGGTAGTGGAGAGTTAGTATGGTGGAGTTGAGTAGTGGAGTGGTAGTGGATGAGTCATGAAAATGCTAGTAATGGTGGGTGAGAGGCATGAGGATTTCATTGAGGAGGTCCATAGAAGAGGTGGTTAGAAGGATTGATTGATACATAGAAGAAGTTTGAGCCTTCATTCAAATCATGAATTATCGTCTATTAAAGGTCACGAACCTTCCTGGAGTCGAGTTGGTTGTTTGGAATGAAGATGGCGGGCATCGATGCGTGCAAAACCACCATTGCGCCTGCCAAAACGAGTTTTAAATATCCTCAACACAATTCCCCTTTCGATCCTACACTTAAAATACTATCCTGAAATAACGCACCGCACATCAATCGCAACACCCCACCTGTATCCTTCAGTTCATCGATGCGGACGTTGTAAATGGCTCCGAAGTCAAGGATAGGCTCGGATTGCTCGCTCAGAATGCGCTGCATCATCGAGCGAGCCTCACCCATCGCCTGTCCATTAGGCGCGAACACCTGGTACGTCTCGTCATCGACAGCGGTGATCTGAACTCCCGTCTCGGAGAGGATCTTCCTCAGGTTGCTGCCTCCGACGCCTAGAAACTTTGATCTTTTTGTTAGGCTAACCTTAACCTCTTCGACCACGGGATGACTTGGTTTTGGACTTGAACGTGCCTCACCGGCCACCACACGCATAATCTCGATGATTTTTCTGTTGGCCTCGAGCGCCTTTTCGATCGATTCGAAAACTATTTTTGTTGGCAAGCCTGGTAGTTTGGTGTCCATCTGTGAGGTTGAAGCACTTTAAACTGAATATATTTTTATTAATTTTTCTCTTTTGCAAGCATCCCTAGTCTATTATTCAGTAAAGCCACATCAAGCACCAGAACTCCCGAAACCACATCAAGGCTCTGCTTCATCATCCTCATCATCATCACCACCCCTACCATCATCATCATCATCACAACTACTATCACGATCACCATCACCATCATCATCATCATCACCACCACCACCATCGTCATCATAATCATCATCATCACCACCATCATCATCGTCGTCATCACCTGCAGGGCGGTCACTCCATGCAGGGTGGAGGCAATCTTGAAGTCCATATCGCCCATGTAGTCCTCAATGCCCATCAGGTCTGTCAGGATGACGTAGGAGCCAGTTTCGTCGAATGGAGTCTTGATGATGATGGTGATGGTGGGGTGATGGTGTGGTGATGGTGGGGTGATGATGATGGTTGGCTGATGATAATGGTTCAAGTTGTTTGCGATACAAGCTCTTAACACTTTAAAAGCCACCTTAAAACAATTTCCTTATAAAAATGAACAAATCGGACTAAAAAAAAGACTAAACACCCAAAAAAATATAACACTCCGATAATTTTGTCTGATTCGTTCTAACCTCAACACCATCAATACAACACGAACCAAGACGGACCAACCTCGCCAAGGCAGGCTTGCTTAGTAACGAGGCCCATGGCGACGCCTGAGACGAGGGCGTTGATGGCCACTCCAGCGTCCATCAGCGCCAAACTGCCGGCGCACACCGTTGCCATCGAAGAAGAGCCTGTGGTGGTGGTTATGGTGGTGTGTTTGGGAAGCGGGGATGGCTTAGATGGTAGACGTCGGACTTGCGACTCAAAGGTTGCTTGTTCGAATCCCTGACAAGCAACCGTGAACTATCATATACCTAGTGTATATGATGCGGTGTTTGCGACGTATGCATTGAGAGATGTGTACGTCGTGTGGAGTGGCGCACTGGCGCATAAGAACCATGGTTTTCAGAACCATTGTAACATGGTCTGCGTCTGGTAGGCTGTGAATAATACAGACCATAAAAAATAAAAAAATAATAAAAGTGTGATTGGTGAAGATGATGATGTGGTTGATGATGGTGGTTAATGATGTTGGTGATAATGGTTATGTGGTAGGTGTTGAAGATGATTGTGATTTACATCCACCCCCACATCAACTAACCACCATCACAACAACCACAAAGCACCAACCATTCGACTCTAAGACCTCGGCACTGAGGAGGATGGTGAAGGGGTGGTCGCCTGGAACGACTGTCTTCAACGCCTTCTCCGCCAGAGCCCCTGTGTGTATGAGTCGGCTTAGAAGTATGAATATGTATGTGTGTGAATATGCATGAATATATTTGAATGGGTGAACGGGTAGCCGATTGTGTAACGACTCTCAGCTAGAAGATCTTAGGTTCAAGTGCATCCGATTCCCTAGTAGTCCATTGGCGCGAATGGAAAAATTTGCAGCCCAAGTTGCCTAGAAGTTTGTACAGATTATACTTCCTATAATTATGCTTTTCATTATTATTATTATTATTATTATTATTATTATTATTATTATTAATGGATGAATATTCATGAATATGTGTGGTATGCGAAAAAACGGAAAAAGCATTTTTCATTCTGATTTACAAATTAAAATAAATGTAAAACAACAATTCTGAAAATGATTCTCAAAGCGGTATTGCATGCTCAAGGTAACGCACCATGACCCAGCTCCCTTCTGCCCACCAAGCCACTGCGTCCTATTTCGTTAGTTCCGTATGGCGGGAACTGATGGTTGAGATGGTTGAGATGGCGAGATGGTTGAGTTTTAATGGAAAATGCGAAAATTAAAATTGATGGAAAAGATAGCGAACGATTAATTTTAAGAATCAAAGCTGGAAAAAACTGTAAATCAATTAATTAATTAATCGATTTGAATAAACACTTTAACTAATTAATTTAGTTGAGTACTTTAAATAATTAATTAATAACATTCACTTACACGTTAATAGTAATTGATGCCAAAATGATAATTATCTTGTAATGCCGGAAATAACCTCGTAATGCAGGAAGAAGTCTTTCCTGCTCTCGCCTGCCACGATGGCGGACACTGCGTCCAGACGAACCTCACTTTGCGCCGACCCAAACGTGGTCGAACACATGACCTTGATGTTGCAGTGGTGGTGATAACGATGGTGATGGTAGTGATGATGATGTGGAGAAGGAGGATTGGTGCAGTAGTAGTGATGATGATGAGGAGGAGGAGGAGGATTGTGGAAGATAGGTCGAATTATGAATGATTTATAATGTAAGTGGATGATGATGATGGTGATGATGCTTGCAGTGGTTATGGTGATAATGACGATGCAAAGACTGATTATAAATTGAAAATTTTGTGTGATGTCCCAACAGTGTTCAAGACGATGGGAGACTGACAGACAGACTGCAAGAGCAGCAACAACACCCACAAGCACACCCACCTGAGTCTGTCCTCGTTGGAAGAGGGACGACCCGTGCAGGATGGAGTAGTTGTCGACGGAGCAGGAAATCTTCCGCAACTCATCCACGCGCCTGCCGTCACACCTCACTCCAGTCTCCAGTGTCAACGCCCTGAAAATGCTTTTGGCGAGCTTGTTGAATTGTTCGTCTATCATCTGAGGTGGAATGCCGTCTTTTGCATCTTTGGTAACTTTTTCATCGTATTTATCAACTTCATCTCCAGCATCTTCCGATACATTCTTCTCATCAACTCCATCCTTACGGCATCGACTTTTAAACTCAACCATCGCCTCTTCTTTGATGCGTCTAACGGCCAGATCTCGCGAGAACTTGTCGTGTGAGTGGTCACTGAATACTGCACGGATCTTGTCTTCACACATCTCGCTCAGATGCCAACTGACTTCATCTTCAAGCGTCTTCGTGCTTGGATGAAAAGGAATGCCACCACCACTACTACTACTAGCATCCCCAATACCACTACTACTAGCACCGCCTTGACCACCGCCACTACTACTACTACCACCACCTTGACCACTACTACTAGCAACATCTTGACTATCAGCACTATCACCACCCGCAGCACCACCACCACCCCTCTTCTTCTTTCCTAGTTGAGCTTGTAACTCCTTAATCGCCTCGACCACCCTGGCAGCCTCCTGCACCCCCCTCAACACCGCCCCCCTCAGCACATCGGGTGCCACCTGGTCCCCACACCCGTCCATCATCACTGTTTTGACGGTTATTATGATAATAATGATGATGATGAAGATATTAATAATATTATTATTAATAATAATAGGAATAAAAACAAAAATAATAATAATGATAATAACAGCAATAATTATTATAATAATAGCAATAATAATAAAGATCAATAAATAAATAATCATCATCCACTCCTCCCTTCTTCTTCTTTCATTCCTCCACCAACCAACCGATCTTTCCATCGTGTGAGACGGTGATGAGGAGGTTGAGTTGGCTAGCCTGCAGTTGCTTGTTCGTCGGGTTGATAATGATCTCGTCCGAACCTCTCAAGCCCACCTGTACTGCCCCTGTGGTGATGATGATGATGATGACAATGATGATGATGATGATGATGATGATGACAATGATGATGATGATGATGATGATGACATGATGATGATGATGGTGATGATGATGATACCGAACGATTGACGAACCGACAGGTCCTGACCAGGGAATGTCTGAGAGGGCGAGTGCTGCTGAGGCTGGTTGGTGATGGTAATGATACTAAATTAATAGTTATTATGTAGATGGTACAATTATTTAGTAATTAATTAGACAAGTTAAATCAAAAGTGATTAATTAATTTAAAAAATCCTAAATAATATTCCAGTGTTTCCCAAACCATTAAAAAACTTATATATATATATATATATATATATATATAAAGAAATTCTCCTATACCGGCATTGATGGCGATGACGACCGGATTGTGGAGGGTGTCGATGGAGTGGGTGGTGCAGATGAGTTGCGTGTCGTTGCAAAAGGTGTGCAGTGGAAACAGGGGCCTCACTGATCGGTCTTGATGATGATGATGATGTTTGTGATAGTGATGATGATGGTGATGATGAATATTAGATCCATTTGATTTTTCGATATTTTTTGAAAAAATGAAAAAACAGAAATATAATTTAAACGAAAGCGGCTCAAAACACAATTTCATGCATCGAACACACACGTGAGAAGTACATTTTTTAAGCTATTGATACAAAACTAAGCCCTCTCCTCACACCCCTCTCCGAAAAGCTACTCTACCAACCAATGAGTCGTGCAACCAGCACCTCCCTATCGACCACTCCCCCCTCCCTCCTGTTCCACGTGGTGGGGATCAAGCCAGCAGCCGTTGATCTTTGTCTGTAGTCCACCTGTTGTTGTGGTTGTGTAGCTTTTTTTGTTGGTGTTGTTCTGATTTTCAGAATGAGAGAACAGATGTTTGCAAGTAAGATGAAATAAATAAATAAACGAATTAATGAAGTGAAATTGACAACACTTTTCACAGTACTTTTAATGTTAATTTCATGATAGATTAATTTTAAGAAAGTATGCTTGCTAAGTGATGGTGATGATGATGGTAATGATAATGATGATGGTGATCATTACAACGAGCGAACCCACAGTGAGAGGCAGGAAAGATGCATTTTTCTTTGTCTCCTTGCTCACCACTGTTGCAAGCACCACTGTATCTCCTAACTGAATTAAATGAAAGGTTTTAATGAAAAACTGAGAAGAAAATTGATTATATTATTATCATTATATGTATGACATCATCATGATCATTAACATCATTATCATCATCATCATCATCATCATCATCATCATCATCCTCATGTTATGTTTATTGATAATTGAATGGAGGATGGCTATAAATAAGCCATGAGTCACAGTGCCTGGAGCACCTTAGCAGTGGCCGATCCATCTGCAAATCTTGCAAGTCTTCCTGACTCTATCTTCAGAGCTCTGCGTGGAATACTTAAGAGCCTAATGAAGGAATCTACTCGTTTGAAATATTTTATTTATATTTAGGGTTTAGTATAATATTCTATTCTTATTCATATCATATATTAATGAATTTAATATGAAATTATGTGCCATAATCCTAAATAGTCCCTAGAACATTTATAATTTTTCTGAAATCATGAATAGTTGCAATTACATACGCATTATTTTCACAAGGTATTTCTACAGATTTTGCGCCAGTCCACACGACAGATCTCTTGAAAGTTTTAAAGATGCACTTGTAACGAAAAAGCATGGTTTAAAATGTGAAGGAGTTTTAAACTTTGCAGTTTAAAAACAAACTTACTCTAAAATATTATTTCAAACTTGAACATTAACTATTATGAAAAATAATTTTGAAAAACGAAAAAATGTTAATAAGTATATTTTTAAAAGTTTGAATATTTGTTTAACTTTTGATAACTTTTAAAACTTTAAAACTTTTTCTTTCATGTTATAATTAATATTACGACAAAAATAGGTTTAAAAGTTTAAATAACCATTTTATATTATCAAGTCTAATCTTGTGGTATGAAATCATTAAGAAAATGGATATTTAAACCTAAAGTACGTAGTTTAAAACTTAAGTCACTTGAATAGAGTTGAAATTTAGAAATTATTTCCTATTATTAATTTAAATTTTAAAAACTTTGACTATGTCATTGAAATAATATTTATTACCTAAATATTTGTACAAACCAGTCCATATGAATTCATACAGTAAATGCAATATACACACCCAACAGAGGTCGGATCAAAGTTTGTTGGCACGTTTCTACTTTGCAGACGAAGAATTGAACAGTGTGACGTCAGAACTAGACAGTTTCGACGGGCGCAAAGAGCCAGAAAGATGTGCCTTGTTGGTGGGCAGGTTGAGGCAGAAGCAAGAGGGCGTTCTGCAGGTGATCGAAGGCATCATGGAGGAGGTGATTCGGGAGAAAAGGGCCTCTAGGGACTACAAGACAAAGTTTCCAGATGAACTTTCGCACGAGAGTTTGGCTGGACAGCTTTGGTTTGGCGCGGAGGTAGGATGAGTTCTTGTACATTAAATAGTAGTTCACAACTATACATTTTCTACTTTTATATTATATTTTTCAATGTTCTCCAAAGTGTTTGGCAGCAGGTTCCAGCATTCTGAACAGGGAGGTGGAAAGTGCCTTAATGCGTCCCCTCGCTCACTCCCTTCTCAAACATCTTGACGAAGTTTTTCATAAATATAATTTATTTTGTTAAGCTTCTAATTAATAAAATGAAAATTAGTTAAACATTTTACTCGTTTAACCACTTCTTAAATAAAAACTTATAAAAACTCCAACTGATTCTGGCCTCAAACCTAGGTGAGATGCTTGTTGAGGGAGGTCACACTGCAACACACCTCCACTTCTCTGAAGGAGGATGCTAAGGTTGATAAATGATGGATGGGTGGTTGAATTTGTGGATGGGTGAATTTGTGGATGGATGGGTGGATGAATGAATGAATGGATGGATGGATGGATAGAAAATGAAAAGGTGTATTGTATGAATTAAAAAAAAACTTCCGATGTGAAAAGGCTATTCAAACAAGGTATTGGTACCATTTAGTTTCTTCTTTGACAATAGTCTCTTCAACCCTCCAATCCTCTAACAACACTGCAGTTGTGCAAGGCCCTCGTCGACTTTGACAGACTCATCGCCGAGTTTGAACTCAGGTCCTCTGGCACCAACTGTCCAACTTAAAATCAAGAAATTCGCATTCTATCTTTACCGCTTGCATCGGCAACTTTCAATATTGCTACAGCTCTCTTCATTAGTTTAACCACATTCATCTACACTAAATCCATACATTCATCTATTCATTAACAAATCCATCCATCTACCCATTTATCCATCCATCCATCCATTCACCCATTCATCCATCCACCCATCCATCCGACTACTCCAGTTACGTCAGTGCCATGGTGACGGTGAAGAGTTTGCAGGACTACGACCAACTGCAAGACATCACTGTTCTCTTCTGCCTCACGGTCGACAGGTTGTTTTTATTGTTTTTGGGTTTATTTTTATTTTTGTTGTTATTGTTGTTATTTTTATTGTTAATATTGATATTTTTGTTGTTAATATTGATATTTTTATTGTTAATATTGATATTTTTGTTGTTATTTTTGTTGTCATTTTTGTTATTATTAATAAAAAATGGTTAATGCTGTTCTCTTACTGCTATCGCCTATTGACCACTACTACAAGCACCACCAACGCATCTCACCACCCCACTACAACCATCTTCCCCACCACTACCCCCACCACCACCACCCCCACCACCACCACCCCACCACCACCACCACCACCACTTGCACAACCTTGACCTTGTCAGTTGCCTGCGAGAGGGTCTCCTCCAGCAGGAACACATCGACGCGTGCGACCCGGTTCTCATGTTCACGATCCCTCGTCTCGCCGTCGTTTTGTCAGTGGCGGTGTGGTCGTGGTGGTGGTGGTGGTGTGGTCGCGGTGGTCGTGGTGGTGGTGGTCGCGGTGGTGGCGGTGTGGTCGCGGTGGTGGTGGTGGTGGTCGCGGTGGTGGCGGTGTGGTCGCGGTGGTGGTGGTGGTGGTGGCGTGGTCGCGGTGGTTGGTGTTATTGTTTTTGTATTTTTTGTTGTTGTTGTTGTTGGCGGCAGTGATTTTGTGTTGCTGTTGTAGTTGTTAATGCTTTTGGTTATGATTTCGTGTTGCTGTTTTTGTTGTTGTTGGTGTTTTTTGTGTTGTCTTATAAAAGAAAAACCATCATCACCATCACCACCATTACCACAAACATCATCACCATCACCGCCATCATCATCACCACCATCACCATCACCATCACCGCCATCATCATCACCACCATTACCATCACCATCACCGCCATCATCATCACCACCATCACCATCACCATCACCGCCATCATCATCACCATCACCGCCATCATCATCACCACCACCACAGCGGCTTGCTGACCTATCCAGAGAGCGCCTTGAACCCCGACCAAGACCCCCTGCGCATGGTCCCCATGTTCCGGCAATGCCAGATCACCCTGTTCAAGATCAGGTGGGTAGGGCAGAAGGGTGGGTAGGGGGGTGGGCAAGAGGGGGTTAGTGGCTTATGGGGAAGGCTTGTAGGAAGGGTCAGGAGGGGGGGGGGGCCTTGGAGTCTCAGGAAGTTGTGGGGATGTGGTTTGGAAATTTTTGGGGAAGGGGGGGGCTTGGATAGTTGTGGGGTCGAAAAGTATGGTTTGAACTTGTTAGAGATTCAACTAAGCTTCAATGGGTGAATGACTAGATGGAAGCCATCTTAATATAGTTTTTAATACATTTTTGTATATTATGCTAATAACATACGATTATCATCACCATCATCATCACCATCACCATACAGGGAGTTGTTGCGAGTGTTAAGTGGCGATGAGTTGTTGTTGCTGAAACACATGCTATGCAACGACCACTGCAACACACGACAAGCCCACCTCGACAATAACGACAACGATGACGTTGATAAGGAAGCTGATGTCGTTATCTATGGAAAGAGTGGTAGTGTTCTTGGTGCAAGGGGTCATAAGGGCATTTCCAATGATGGATTGAGGGACACCTTCGTGCTGAGTGAGGCGTGCGTGGGCGCTGCTGCTGCTGCTGCTGCTCGTGCTGCTGATGATGATCTCGATCGGAGGCTGCATAACGGCGAGGAAAAAGATGGAATGAAAAGGCTTGGAGGTGATAAAAGGATAGCAACCGATGAGGGTGATGGTAATGATGAAGTTATGAATGATGATGATGATAACGATCGTGGTGGTGGTGGTGGTAATGATGATGGTGATCCGTCTGATAGACAAAATGTCACACCGGTTCGGTCCATTTGCTGCGAGGGTAGGTTCAACTTCTGCCTGCCGAGGAACACCAGCATGGAAAAGTACCGGCAAGGCTCCCATCACGAGGATTATGATTGTCATGATGATGATGATTCTTATAATAATGGTGATGATAACGATTACAAAAATGATAATAATAATAATGATGATGGTAATGATGATGAGAAAGACGCCCGTTTTAACGGTAACTATGGTGACGCCGACGCGACAGACCTCGACAACTTGGTCGCAAACTACGTTCGGAGGCATGGTGAGCATCAATTTCAAGATCAACTTTTAGACCATTGTAGCGTCAACAGCGGTGATGATGATGATGATGATGATGATGATGGGGATGGGGGTGGTGATGATGGGCACTATGGTGATGATGAGGGGGATGGAGAGAAAAAGGATAGAAAAACAAGTGGTAACAAAATGTATAACAGTAAAAACGCAAACAACAGCAGCAGTAGTAGTAGTACTAGTAGTAGAAGTAATAATAGAAGTAGTAATAGAAGTAGTAATGGAAGCAATGGTGACAAGAAGAGCAGTTTAGGAGGCATGAGTGGAAGTTGGCATATGCACGGAAAGAATTCTGGAAAAGAAAAAGTCCACAAAAGGCAACGAACACTTCATTTGTGTCATAGTTTATCCAAATCTTAAAATCAAAATATTATTTGATATTTATTTTTTTTATTATAATATAGTCATCATCACCATTATCTTCATCATCATCATCGCTATCATCATCCACATCATCATCATCATCACCACAGTGGAGAAGTGCCATTATCTTCTTCTTCTTCTTCATCCTCCTCATCAGCTGATGAAATCCACAAAGTCATGATGGACGCCTTAGAAGCCTCGAGGTTGATCGTTGCGCTATATCGATGAATTAAGTAGTTATTATTCTTTTTTCAACTTTTTTTTTATTTTAAGAAAGTTTTTTTTCCTTTTTTTACTTTTCAATTTTAATGAACGTTACAGCGTAGATACCAACGAATTGTCTGCCACACACCCTCTTCACTTCAAAGAACACATTATTTTGCCACAAATAAGCCGATATAAGCGCAAGAACCAACATAACTATCATGACAACCACCACCACTCACAACCACTTCACCACTAACACAGTAGCACACCACCACCACTCACAACCACTTCACCACCACAACAAGTATCACCACCACAACTACAATCACCACCGCAACTACTATCACTATCATCACCACCACTCAAAACCATCATCACTATCATCACCACCACCCACAACCATCATCACTATCACCACCACCACCACTCACAGCCATCATCACTATCATCACTTCCACCACCACCCACACCGACCAATAGGAAGGGCAAACGCATGCGCTACGAGGACCAATCACACTTGCTCCAGCAGCTCTTCATCACCATCTCTGGTTTTTATGCTAATATTAGTTCACTATTATTTTTATTATTATTTATGGTTATTAAAGTTTTTTATTATTTATAATTTGAAATATTTCATTTTTAATATTTCACCTAGTATTATTATTATCATCATAATTGCAGCTTTGAAATTATAATTATAATTTTTAACTTAGATTTTTTAAATGTTTAAATATATTTTTTAGATTAAAATTCTGTTATCAGCTGTTATTTTTCATTTTTGTTATTGTTACTATTCTCATTTTTATGAATGACGATGACGATGATGATAATGATGATGATTATTATTATTATTTTATGCTGATGATTTTTGTATTGGGGTGACACTGCACGCAGGAGTGGCAGATCACCTGCAGACGTCCTCAGCAGGCGACCTTCGCAACATCCTCAAGGCCGTCTTCCTCTGCTGCTCATCATCATCATCACCACCACCGCTGCCTTCGTCATCATCATCACCACCACCACCATTGCCTTCGTCATCAGTATCATCACCATCTTCGTCATCATCACCACTACTTTCATCATCATCGCAATCATCATCATCATCGCCTTCATCTTTTTCTTCTTCTTCGCCATCAAGTTCTTCTCTCACCTCAACAACAACACTCACTTCTTCCCGTCCATTCTCTTCCCCACCATTTCCATCCGTCAATCCATCCGGTTCCCTAAACAATCCATCCTTTCATTTCATCTCTATTAATGCCACTACCGCAACCACCACCACCACAACTACCGCAATCACCACCATAACTACCACCACAACTACCGCAATCACCATCACAACTACCACCACAACTACAACTACCACCACTACTTCTCCATGCATGCATTCAACCTCACACGCCAATTCGAACTTTTCTGCCAACCCATGTGGCTTATCTTCTTTGTCTACTACAAACAACACCACCAACACCAACAACACCACCACCGCCACCAACAACAACACCACCAACACCAACAACAACACCACCAACACCAACAACACCACCAACACCAACAACAACAACAACACCACCAACAACAACAACAACAACAACAACACAATAACTCCACCGTCGCGTTCCTCCTCAACAACTATCACAACTTCTTCTTCCACAAGTGTCTCAACTTACACTACAACTACATCGACCACAACTACTTCCACCGTAACAACTACTTCCACAACCACAACTATCACCACCCCGTCACAAACAACTGTTTCAAATGTGTCTGAAGCTTCAAGAGAGGATGACGTCAAAGTGAATAGTCCCGAAATTAAACAAAGATCTGAGCAGCTAAAATACCAAAACCAACAACAACAGCAACCTCAACAACACCATCAACAACAACAACAACACCAACAACAACCTCAACAACAACAACAACATCAACACCAACAACAACCTCAACAACAACATCATCAACAACACCATCAACAACAACAACAACAACACATCAGCCTTCCCTTCAGCGGCGACGACTCAAGCAACGAGATAGACAGGAGTTGCTTCGACGCAGCCCTCATCATTGCCGATCATGCTGGTCAGTTTCTCTTGTGTTGTTTGTAATAATAACAATGATAATAATAGTAATAATAATAATAAATATGATAGTAATAATAATTATTATTTTTATCATAATAATGTTTCTATGGCCTGTGTTGCTTTTAGTTATAATAGAACAATACAATGCAAACAGCTAAGAATATTATTAACGTGGCGTAAACCCGGACGAGTTTCAAGACCACCCGTTCATGAAATCATAATAATGTTTTTATGATGGTGATGATGATAATGATGATGCTCATCCTTCAATCCATCAGCCATGCTGACTCCGCCCACATGGATCTCTGACCAATCATCGTCCTCCTGCATGGCCTGTCACGTGGTGTTCACCTTCTTTCTGCGCAGACATCACTGCAGGAACTGTGGAAAGGTGTGTGTGTGTTTGTGACTTTGAAGTGTACAACCCAACATAGACCCCTTTTCTCTGTAATAGTTTCGTGTGCAACCGATGCCCTAGCAGTGAGCGCTTCAGTTACATGCCAGGGCGCCATATAAAATCGACAATTTTCCTTCTTTCCTAGATCTTATTTCATAGTGTAAATGTGTGTATGTGCAGATTTAAGGTGTACAAGTTGTACACTCTAAACATACAGTATAAGTTATATCGTGTAACCCAACATCGACCCCTTCTTTGCAGATCTTTTGTCACCGGTGTTCGAGCAAGCGTGTCGCCCTTCCCCGCATTGGCGTGCACAAGCCGGCCCGAGTGTGCAACCACTGCTTCCTCTTCCGCCTCTGCCATCTCTGAACCCAAGCTGATTATCACCGTAATTATATCATAATTATAATTGTAATTATCGAATAATTAATAATCATTTAGAATTATTTTAATATTTTGAACATTAATTCATTTTGTAACTTTACTGAAAACTGAAATGATGAGCCTTTTAAACTTCACTCTGACACATGGTAATAATTATAATGATTAGGCTTGTATTATTTGTAGTACACACACTGCCTGCCATCGTCACTTCAGTAATCATCGCCTGAAACCTAGACTTTTTCGTGATTATTTCCACACTTTTTTGATTATTTCGATCAATTTCCACATAACCGAATTATTAAATAAATATAATATTTAAATAAATGAACAAGATAATAATGAAATTATAATTAATAATTTTTATTTATTTAATGGAAGATTATTATACATATATTGACCCAAAATAGTGTTTTCAAAGGAATGAGACATTTCTATAAGTCATGCAAATTACCTTAGTGATTCCGAGAGAATGGTGCGCAGATTTGGAATGTCATGTAGCTAGCAAAGTACGTGAATCAGTTTAAGTAAACTAATGCATTGAAAAGTAACACCCAAAAATGCCTACATAAATACGACGAACATTTAAATTTTTCAAAAACACTAAAAATAAATAACACCTATTATTTAAATGAAAGCTGGATAAGTCAAATCGTTCGGCTCAATTGCACTGGCGGAACAGAGCGCACTTAACTGGTGGCGATACTAAATGACATGTTGGTCGAACAAAGTGTCATAGGTAGCCAGTTTTATTTAACACATCGAAAGGTAAAAAATATTTCCTTCGTTATAAATAAAATAAATGGAGATTTTCTACCGTTAGTTTTATAACACATACCACTAACGTAAAGCTATTTATAATTAGTTATGCCCTTACATTAATGTATTTCGTTATATTAAGGTATGTCGTTATGTTGAGATATGTCCTTAAGCAAAGGATTATAAATAGATGAAGTGAATATATTCTCAAAGCTTGGTGGTTACATTAGGCTAATAGGTCGAAATATGAATGATTCATAATTGTCTAAATCACAATGGGAAAAGGGTGTGTTGTACACATAATAAATAATTGCTGGAACAAGTATAGGAACTAGGTGAATACGTTAACATGTAAAATTGGTGTCCAAGAATGTAGAAACAAATAAGTTTGAGAATTATTTTGTGACAAATATAATAAAAAGCATGTTATATGTGATGGAGTATAAAATGCTGGTATTGCAATGCAGAATCAAGTATTATGTATTATGATGGAAGATCGAGATTTTATCTTGTATAATCATGGTAAGATCTGGTATTTTTAGTTCACGAGAAAAGTAAAAACGACTTTTAAATTGAATCATTATTGATCAATTAGGTGGTCTTTAAAATGGATAGGAATGAGAAGTGCATCAACGGGTCTCCGCATTGTCGAGACGATTAAAGCCGAAAATGACTTTAAAACGGGGGAAACAACAATGCAATAAACAATTATATTGAACGATTAAAAATATATAGAAATAAAAGGGGAGTAATCGATCAAAGAAGCAGAACTTTGGAGTGGAGGTGTTGGAACCTGGTTTGAGACGTGAGCAAGCGGGCCTTGGCGGAATTCCTGAGGGCCTGGTGGTTGGAGGGAGAAGGTGTGAAGAGCGAGGGCACGCCTAGAGTGGCCTGAAGATTCGCCGGCGTGAACTGGGCGACCCTCATTTTGAGTTTGTTGAAGGGGGAACTGCTGGCGGTGTTTGCTTGCGGCGATAGGAACTCGCTGGTTGAGGACTTCTTGAGGAGTTCGTAATCGGAGTGCGAAGCCTTGAAGAGCGCCGGTGCCTCGCTGAAGGAGGTTGGCGACTCGGCGGGCGGAGTGAGGATGGAGGGCAGGGTGGTCAGTGCAGTCTCCTTTTTCAGTCTCGCCAGCATGCCTGAGGCGTCCAGAGACCTCGACTTGTTCTCGAGCTTCATTACACTCCTCTGCACCGCCCTCACCCTCTCTTCCCCTCCAAGCAGCCCTCCCTCACGCAACACCCCCACCATCGCATTCTCCTCCTCCCTCCCACTCCCCACCAAGGCCATTTGATTCGAAGACCTGGTCATCACTACGCCACACGAAGCCACAATGCAGTGGTCATTCAACGCCACCTTACGCGCCACTAAGCCTTTCAAGACCGCCTGCAAATGGCGTGTCTGCTGCACGTGCTGCTGGATGCTACTCAAACTCAACGGAAGGTCTTCGTCAGGCTCTGTAGACTCCTCCTGAGAAGCCTCGCCAGCGTCATCAGGTGCTTCTTGGTCGCTGAGCCTCGATGGGTCGTGTACGGTGTTTGAGCGGAAGAAAGAGGCATCTGAGGCGATGAGACGCGGTGCCAAGGAGTCTTGGTTGTTGAGCGAGTCATTGCGGCCAAGATCGCCTTGTAGCGAGTCGCTGTCTTGATCGAGCGAGAAGGGAAGGTTTGGCGTCGGCAGTTCGCTGATGGCGTTCGGAAGTTCACTCATATTGTGTTCAACTTGCTTGTGTGCGTGCTGCGAGATGACGACCACTCCGCTGTGCTTGCCACTCTTTTCTTCTCTGTTGTGTTGTGGTAGTGGTTGTCGTCGTTGTTGTGGTTAGAATGTGAAAACTGATCAGTGGTTTTACATTAGAACTGTGCCTTATATTATATTAGACATGGAATATTTTGAAAGTACTCGATTCGTATTCGATTTTATAGTTGCATTTCAGATCGACTAACGATTGTAGTGGCCATGCGATACTCATTTTGATGAATCACGAATTCGAACATTCAATTTTGGGCAAACTCACTCGGCTATCTTCCTCTCGTCCACCATCAACTTCACGCCGAGACTCTTGCAAGCGTTCACCACACTTCCAACCAGTGTGAAGAGGGTCTCTGTGCAAAGGGACAAAATCAAATTGAACTAGGCGCATATTAATCTTCACTATTATTATTATCACCATCATCATCATCATTATCATCATCCTCATTATCATCCTCATCATCATCATCATTATTATTTCATCATGAATGCTTTCGCAAGGGCATTAGTAGTACCACGAGCTTCTTCTAACGACTTGCCGCCTGAGATCGACACGCTGTAACTCAATCTAGGATGTTTTCATAATCATCATCATTATTATCATTATTATCATTATTATTTATATTGTTGTTTTTGTTACTTTTAAACTAAATTGATTTAATTTTAATTTTCACTGATTCATATAGGAGTAAACCTCGTTCCTGGCACCAGCCATGAGTAGAAGAGACGTTCTTGAGTCCTTGTTATTGATGATAATAATAACAACAATAACAAGAACAAAAATAAAAATAAAACAATTAAATGAATCATCATTAATAATAATTTTAAAAAGTATAAAAATATTAATAAAATAAAAATCCACGATCATCAGTGAACGCACCCTTGCTCCGGTGTGTAGTACATGCGCAGACACATCTGGTGTAGTTTCTTGCTCAGAGTCAGTAGGCCTGTGTAGTAGTAGTAGTAGTAATAGTAGTAGTAGTAGTAGTAGTAGTAGTAGTAGTAGTAGTAGTAATAGTAGTAGTAGTAGCAGTAGTAGTAGTAGTAGTAGTAGTAGTAGTAGTAGTAGTAGTAGTAGTAGTAGAAGTGGTAGTAGTAGAAGTGGTAGTAGTAGTAGTACCTATTTGAACGAAAGTGATATTAGACAGGGGTATCTTCTTATAACTTGTCATGCAGTCAGTGTCGTCATCGTAACTAAGCGTGTGGTAAGTGGTTGCTATCGAAATATACCAAAGATTAAAATTATAGATTTGAATAAAATAAGTTAAATAAGTGAAATCTAAAATTATATATATGAATTCAAATAGATAGATTAAAAATAATCAGATGGCGTCTCCGTTTAAATAAAGTATCAAATTATAGAAATACATTTTAATAAATAAATAAACTCCCAAAATGTAAAAAATGCAACTCAGCGATGTAGACGGAAGTGTCTGAGAGGAAGAGGATCGAGTCCATCTCGAGGGGGTTGCTGACGTCACTGGGCGAGACTTCTGACGTCACGTCGAGCAGCCTATCAGCGTTCACCAAGCCCCAGCCCCCTTTGTTGGGAGGAGGAGGGTGTTTGAAAGTGGGAGAATGTCATGGGAACCTTGTCATACACATTCAACCATTGGATTTTCGTTCAACCATTTTTTCATCTACCTCTTTATCCACTTTTCATCCCTTTAATCCCCCCCCCTCATTCCACCTATTCCTCCAACGAAACCACCCACCCACCCAACCATCTTCCACCCACTCACCCACCCATCTTCCACCCACCCAGCCTTTCATCATTCAAGCCATTCCCCCCCACCCACCTAGGTACACTTCAGGCTGGTTAACGATCATTTTGGAGCAGTCTTCCACCACAGCCCTCAAATCCTCATCCCCCATCAGTCCATCATCACTACCCCCGTCTATCTCCTGTGTGTGTTTATGTGTCTGTCTGTCTGTGTTTGTGTGTGTGTGTTTTTGTGTGTTTGTGTGTGTGTGTGTGTGTGTGTGTGTTTTGGTGTGTTTGTGTGTGTGTGTGTGTTTGTGTGTGTGTGTGTGTTTGTGTGTGTGTGTTTTTGTGTGTTTGTGTGTGTGTGTGTGTGTGTGTGTGTGTGTTTTTGTGTGTGTGTGTGTGTGTGTTTGTGTGTGTGTGTGTGTGTGTGGTTCGATGGAAGAGTTGCTTTGAAGAGTTGATTTAAAATAGTTTGCGAAAGAATGCGTAGAAGGAAACTAAAAACTTAAAAACTATGAACAATAATAATAATACATAATTAAAAATACAATTGAAAGACTAAAAAAACAAAAATAACTCATTAAAGCTATAAATAAATAAATTATAGAATTAAAAATAAAATAAACTAAAAAAGCGAAAATTGAAATCAATTGAAATACTTCAATGTCAATGTTTGTAACGTTGTGGTGTTGCTGGCTGCTGGGGTGGCAGCCCTGCATCAGGTCGTAACAGGCCTGCCTGAAGACATCCCTCACACGGTTGATGTAGTACCTGTGTGGCCGTGATGATGATGATGATGGTGGTGGTGGGGTGATGATGGTGATGATGGTGGTGGAGGTGATGGTAATGATGGTTGTGATGAGGGTGGTGGTGATGAGGGTGGTGATGATGGTGATGATGATGGTGGTGATGATGATGATGCTGATGCTGATTACGATGATGATGATGACGACGATGATGATGATTATGATGATGAATCACCTGTTAGCAGAGTTCACTCCATCCTTCATCATGCCAGTAATTTTCCTCTCGCCTGTCCTGGTGTAATCACCCTGATGATGATGATGATGGCGATGATGATGATGGCGATGATGATGATGATGATGATTATGATGATGGGAACGACGACGATGATTATGATGCTGACGTTGATTATGATGATAACGACGACGACGACGACGGGTATGACGATGATGATAACGATACAATCATAATCATCACCTTGAGGGCCGCGGTGCCAGCGTATTGGCGACTGATGACGTCTCCATTATTGGCCCACATGGACTGGAAGGCCTGTCTGTAGGAGGTGGGCAGTTGTCGCTCTGGAGAGAGAAGACCCAGCTTGCGACACTTTTTGGTGGTGGTGGTGATGATATTAGTAGTGGAGATGGTGGTGGTGGTGATGATATTAGTAGTGGAGATGGTGGTGGTGGTGATGATATTAGTAGTGGTGATGGTGGTGGTGGTGATGATATTAGTAGTGGAGATGGTGGTGATGGTGATGATATTAGTGGTGGTGATGGTGGTGATGATATTAGTAGTGGTGATAGTGGTGGTGGTGGTGGAGAGAGTTTACCGTATACTACAATATCATCTACCTCAACACCGCGAATCCATCAACTACACCACGCCATCAACTCCCTTCCAATGCACCCTTTCCTCCCACGTCCTCAATATTATTCAGGCATACCAAATCAGCATGCCACTCCCAAACACCACCTTTCGCTACCCGTCCCTTGCCCTGACCTCCCATCAAACCAGGCATTCAAGCCTCAATTCCCAAACCCCTGCCACCACTACCACCCGATCAAACCAAGCAAGCAAGTAAGCAAGCAATCAGCCAACCAACTAAACAAACAACCATCCCATCAAACCAACCATCCAACCAACCATCCAACCAATCATCCAACCAACCATCCAACCAACCATCCAACCAACCATTCAACCAACCATCCAACCAACCATCCAACCAACCATGTAACCAACCATCCAACCAACCATCCAACCAACCATCCAACCAACCATCCAACCAACCATCCAACCAACCATCCAACTAACCATCCAACCAACCATCCAACCAACCATCCAACCAACCATCCAACCAACCATCCAACAAACCAAACCAGCCATCCAACCATCCAACCAACCATCCAACAAACCAAACCAGCCATCCAACCAACTAACTAACCATCCATCCAACCATCCATCCAACCATCCAACCAACCACCCAACCATCCATCCAACCAACCATCCAACCAACCACCCAACCATCCAACCAACCATCCAACCAACCATCCAACCAACCATCCAACCAACCATCCAACCAACCATCTAACCAACCATCCAACCAACCGTCCAACCATCCAACCAACAATCCATCCAACCATCATTCCAACCATCCAACCAACCATCCAACCAACCACCCAACCATCCAACCAACCATCCAACCAACCATCCAACCAACTAACTAACCATCCATCCAACCATCCAACCAACCACCCAACCATCCCTCCAACCATCCAACCAACCATCCAACCAACCATCCAACCAACCATCCAACCAACCATTCAACCAACCATCCAACCACCCATCCAACCAACCATCCAACCAACCATCCAACCAACCATCCAACCAACCATCCACCCAACCATCAAACCATCAAACCACACAACCAACCAACCATCCCATCCAACCAACCTGCATCCAACCAACCATCCAACCACCCAACCATCCAACCAACCATCCAACCACCCAACCATCAAACCACCCAACCATCCACCCATCCAACCACCCATCAAACCACCCACCCACCCAACCAACCATCAAACCACCCATCCATCCATCAAACCACCCACCCAACCAACCACCCAACCATCAAACCACCCACCCAACTAACCACCCACCCACCCATCGAACCAACCACCCAACCATCAAACCAACCACCCACCCATCAAACCAACCAACCACCCAACCATCCAACCACCCACTCAACCATCAAACCACCCACCCAACCATCCAACCACCCACCCAACCATCCAACCAACCACCCAACCACCAACCACCCACGTACCCAACCAACCATCCAACCAATCAACCAACCAACCAACCATCCACCCACCCAACCATCAAACCACCCAACCATCAAACCACCCAACCATCAAACCACCCATCCAACCAACCTGCACCCAACCACCCATCCACCCACCAACCACCCACCCAACCATCCAACCACCCACCCAACCATCCAACCAACCACCCAACCACCAACCACCCACCCACCCAACCAACCATCCAACCAACCAACCAACCAACCAACCAACCATCCACCCACCCAACCACCCACCCAACCAACCATCAAACCACCCAACCATCAAACCACCCAACCATCAAACCACCCAACCATCAAACCACCCATCCAACCAACCTGCACCCAACCACCCATCCACCCATCCCAACCACCCAACAACCCATCCAACCAACCACCCAACCACCCAACCATCAAATCATCAAACCATCCCATCAAACCATCAAACCATCCCATCCAACCATCAAACCACCCATCCAACCACCCAACCAACCATCAAACCATCAAACCACCCAACCATCCAACCAACCACCCACCCACCCACCCAACCAACCTGCATCTCGAGCACGACTCTGGCGAGCGCCGACTGCACGATGTTCGTTCGGTCGAGGCAGTCGATGCAGTTCACCCGGAAGACGCCCCGCTGCTCGCATATCATGCCCCCGCCGTCCACCCTGGCCCGGTGGTTTGGGAAGGTGGGTGGGTGGGTGAGAGGGTGGGGGGGAGGGTGAGAGGGTGGGTGGGTCCGGTGGTTTGGGATGGTGGGTGGGTAGATGGGTGGGTGGGTAGGTGGGTGGGTGGGTGGGTAGATGGGAGGGTGGGTGGGTAGGTGGGTGAGTCTGGTGGTTTGGGATGGTGGATGGGTGGGGGGATTATATGATGGTGATGATGGTGATGATGTTGATGATGATGATGATGATGTTGATGATAATGATGAAGATGATGTTGATGATAATGATGATGATGATGTTGATGATAATGATGATGATGTTGATGATAATGATGATGATGATACCGACCAGCAGTACTTCATTTCCTGCACCAATTCCATCAGGTTTTCTGTCAGAATGCTGATGTTCTCAAAGCGCATGCCTCTGCTGATGATGATGATGATTATTATGATGATGATGATGATGGCAATGATGATGATGATGGCAATGATGATAAAGGTGATGATGATGATGATGATGATGACGATGATGACGATGATCTTGATCATCTTGATGATAATGATGATGGTGATGAAGATGATAATGACTACAATGATTAAAAATAAGATGATGATGACGATGATGCTGATTATGATGATGATGATGCGATTAGATGCACCAACCAATACTCGTGGAAGTCGAACGAGGCGTAGCTGATGCACGGATGATTGAGAGCGACCACGTGCTGCAGGTAAGTCTCACCCATCTGCCGTTCCTTGCCCACCTGTAGTGGGTAGTAATTGACCTAATTAGGTTAGATTAGTAGGTCAAAATTGACTTAATTGGAAATTACCTGATTAATTAGTCTTTGATAGTACTTAATACAACCGATGTCGAATTTTAAGGCATTATAAAACCATAATCGTTAATTCATTCAATCATTTAAATCAAATAACCTAATTAATTACCTGCTTAATCTAATTAACACCTGCTCACCTGGTCGACCAGGTTAACGATGCACACGCGGTCGTACAGGTGCAGCAGTTTGAGCAGGTGTTTGCGCAAACTCTCGTGGTTCTCGTCGAAGCCTTTTGCGGAAGTTTAAAAGGTTTAATTTTTAAATAATAATATAAAAAAAACGAATTTTAAATTTAAAAAATAATTTAATATTGAAATTCAAAAGATTATAGACTATTAATACACATACACACATAGACAGCAACACCCTCCCCCCACCCATAACACACACACACACACACACACACACACACACACACACACACACACACACACACACACACACACACACACACACACACACACACACACACACACACACACACACACACACACACACACACACACACACACACACACACACACACACACACACACACACACACACACACCTCTCTCGATCTTGGGCAGGGGGCGGTACTTGAGGCCGCTTTGGCTCCAGTACAGCGGCACCGAGCCCCTCACCTGCATGAACGACACCACGTGACCCACGAACTCTACTATCTGCGGTGATGATGATGATGATGATGATGATGATGATGATGATGATGATGATGATCCAGAGGATTATGATGATAATGATTATGGTGATGATGATAATACCTGTTCTGTCTCTACATAGTTAGCAACATGTCCCTGCTCATCCACTCCTCGTCTCTTGTAACGTGTTCCTAAGCAAACCATCGCCCTTGTCGTCATCATCATCATCATCAACATCATCATCATCCTCATCATCATCAGCAGCATCATTATCATCATCACCATCATCATCATCACCCTTATCATCATCATCATCACCCACCTGCTCTATATCTCGACCTCCTCGACACAATGCACAGTTTCACCTTCAGTCCATCATTGGACGCTTCGTCCCCGTCGTCGAACCTGCATGAATGCATGCATGAGTGGATGAATGAAATGGTGGATGAATGCATCAATGGGTGGATAGATGCATTAATACATTCATAGGTAGATGGGAGAGTACTCGGGTGAATTAATTCACGAGCATGAGTGGAAAAAATTTGAAAGAAAAATATTTATTTCCAAAATATAAGACATCATCATCAGGACCACCACAATCATCATCATCAGCAGCACCTGATGGGACACTCTTGAACCTGCACAAAGCCGTGCAAGAGTGGTTTGATCCACTCGTCTGCCAGTCTGTTGCGCTGTATTATAGAAGTAGTAGTAGTAGTAGTAGTAGTAGTAGTAGTAGTAGTAGTAGTAGTAGTAGTAGTAGTAGTAGTAGTAGTAGTAGTAGTAGTAGTAGTAGTAGTAGTAGTAGTAGTAGTAGTAGTAGTAGTAGTAGTAGTAGTAGTAGTAGTAGTAGTAGTAGTAGAAGGAGTAGTAGTAGTAGTAGTAGTAGTAGTAGTAGTAGTAGTAGTAGTAGTAGTAGTAGTAGTAGTAGTAGTAGTAGTAGTAGTAGTAGTAGTAGTAGTAGTTGTGGTAGCAGCAGTAGAAGTAGTTGTTGTATTATTAATTTATTATACAGCATTGATCGCGAGTTTGGGTGCATACTTGTCACACATGCATGATCATCATCACTTTCGTCATCATCATCATCATTGTCGTCTTCATCATCATCATCATCATCATCCACATCATCATCATTATCATCACCTCGGCCAATTCAATCAGCTCACAAAGCATGTGCTTGTTCCAGAAGAATCTGTCATCGGCTGTGCGCCAGCCCAGTGTCGTCGTTGTTGTTGTTGCAGCAGCATCGGTAGTGTTAGTAGTAGTAGTAGTATTGGTAGTAGTAGTAGTAGTAGTAGTAGTAGCACTGCTATTCCTAGTAGTAGTAGCAGTAAAAGTAGTATTAGTAGTAGTAGTAGTGGCTGTCGGTTCGTTAGTTCTTTTAGACTTCTCAGCGTTTTCATCGGATAGATATTTGATGGTGGTGGTGGTGGTCGTTGCTTCTAGAGGCGACCACGCTTCATCATCTGCTGCTGTGTCGACTGCATGGCATTTGATGGCGTTGTTGGTGGTGCTTGTATGCAGTATCTTGGAGTGGAGTGCAGTTGGAGCGGTGCTTTTAATGGTGGTTTGGTCGTTTGGCAAGCCTTTGTTATTGCTGTTAGTTTCTGTTGCGTCATCGGAATTGTTTGTTTTGTCGTTGTTGCAATGACTCATGACATTGCCAGTTGAACTGTTGTTGTTGGTGTTTTCGTATATGTGTTGTTGTTGTTGTTGTTGTTGTTGGTCTATTTGTTGTGGTTGTTCTTTTTGTTGTTGTGATAATAGTAGTGGTTTTTGTGGTTGGTGGAGCTTTTTGTGGAGAGCCTGGGTGCAGTTGGTGAGGTCTCCAGTGCCTGGAGTGAAGTAGAAGGAGGGCGACTCTTCGAACATACGTTGAAGTTCCTGTGGTCGTTGTTGTGGTTGTTGTTGTGGTTGCCGTTGTGATGGTTGTTGTGGTTGTAGTGATTGTTGTTGTGGTTGTTGTTGTTGTTTTAGTTCGTTTCGTTGTTTAGCAGTCTGGAGAGGATAACCTCAACCAGCTGCGCTGCCCTGCCAGGCTCTTGAGTCAGTTCTCTTGTGTTCTTGCCCAGCCCGTGTGCTGCCCTATCTGGTTCAAGGGCTGGGCAGTCTGTCCAGAGATGAGTTGTTGTCTCCTGGGCTGTCTTGCAGAGTCTGCATAAGTCTTCTTGGTCTAGACCAATTCTACATTGGTAGGCTCTGATCGCCGGGTGGTGCCCTGTACGGAACCTGCTCAGGTTGGTGCGAGCAAGTTTGGTGAGCTCCTCCTCAGCTTTCTTGAGCCTTCCTTTGTATATGCCATTCAGTCTGTCGTTACTGAAGTGGGATTCTTGTGGTCTGTGGCTTGTGACTGCCTGGCAGATCCCTGTTCTCGATAGTTCCTGGTGTAGCGGGGTTAGCTGTGCCCTGAATCCTGTAGCTGCTTCTGCATCAGCCTCCTCGTTTCCGATCAGACAGCAGTGGCTTGGCACCCAGATGAAGATAACCTTTTTGTTCATGTTGGTACACTGTGCAGTTAGCTGTGAGATTCGATGGGAGGAGAGAGAGTTGGATGCCATTAGCGAAAGAAGTGGCTTGCAATCGCACACAATCTTTGCCACGCTCCATTCCTTTCTCTCACTCAACCATTTCAGAGCCTCCTCAACCGCAATTCTTTCAGTGTCCATTGGGTTACTCTTGTGACCTGTGGGCTTGTTCCAGTTAGCTACTTTCTGATCTCCTTGGTACACCACCACCGCAGCACCACCATGCTTTGCCACACCTTGCACCGAGCCGTCAGTGTAGATGGTAAAGTCAGCTTCGCCTTCCTGGGAGATGGCATCTTTAGCTGCTTCCAGTTGCAAGAGATCAGGGTCGTGCTTGCTGGATTTGGAGTAGCTGATGTTGAGGGGGAAGTTGATCCACGGCGGCTTTGGCTCGTATATCGCTTCGTGCAGTGGGTCTTCTGGGAGAAGTGCCTTTGCTTGGTGAAGGAATTTGGCCCTCCAGCTGTTTTGTTTCAGCTTCTTGGGGACATGTTTCTCTGCAAGTGACTTCCTCCAGTCTTCCTGCTTGTAGCTCACCCATTTAACAGCCCTTTTGAGAGAAGCTTGATCAAACCTCGTCTCCATGTTGGCTAGGTCTGCTTCAACAAGAACAGCTTCGGAGGGCGTTGTTGCTGTGAGACAGGTGAGGATTTTGGCAGCACGAAGTTGGGCCCTCTCGATCTTGGTGATGTGGGTTTTTGGAGTCCAAGGTGTCCATGCAGGGCTGGCATATTCCATTATGCTCCTTTGCAGTGCACAATATACACTTCTGAGCCCAGCTCTCATCCATCCCCACTCCGTTCCTCCGAGGTTGTTGTGGTTGTTGTTGTGGTGGTTGTTGTTGTGGTTGTTGTTGTGGTGGTTGTTGTTGTGGTTGTTGTGGTGGTTGTTGTTGTTGTGGTCGTTGTTGTGGTTGTCGTTGTGGTCGTTGTTGTGGTTGTTGTTGTGGTGGTTGTGGTGGTTGTTGTGGTGGTGGTTGTTGTGGTTGTTGTTGTGGTTGTGGTTGTTGTTGTGGTTATTGTTGTGGTGGTTGTTGTTTTGGTGGTTGTTGTGGTTGTTGTTGTGGTGGTTGTTGTTGTGGTTGTTGTTGTGGTGGTTGTTGTGGTTGTTGTTGTGGTGGTTGTTGTTGTGGTGGTTGTTGTGGTAGTTGTGGTTGTTGTTGTGGTGGTGGTTGTTGTGGTCGTTGTGGTTGTTGTGGTTGTTGTGGTTGTTGTGGTCGTTGTTGTTGTGGTTGTTTTGTGGTTGTTGTTGTGGTTGTTGTTGTTGTGGTGGTTGTTGTGGTGGTTGTTATTTTGGTTGTTGTTGTGGTGGTTGTTGTTGTGGTGGTTGTTGTGGTTGTTGTTGTGGTGGTTGTTGTTGTGGTTGTTGTTGTGGTGGTTGTTGTGGTTGTTGTTGTGGTGGTTGTTGTGGTTGTTGTGGTGGTGGTGGTTTTGTGGTGGTTGTGTGGTTGTACTTGTGGCATTGTTGTGGTCGATGTAGTGTGGTGAATTATTTGTGGTCGATCTAGTTGTAGTAGTAGTAGTAGTTGTATTGATTTCTTAAAGTGAGTTAAAAGTTCTTTACGAAAGTGAAAAAATTGATTGAAAACTTAAAAATCTTCGTCGCCACCAAAACTCCATTACAAACATCAATATAAACACATTTTAAAAACACAAGGGATCATCATCATCATCATCATCATCATCATCATCATCACCTCCATTATTCGTCTCTCATACTTGTCCTTGTCTCGCATCTCTCTCTGTAGTGGTGTCAGACCCGACGTAAGTTTAAGACCCCAATAATCATAAACTATTTATTATAATCAGTAGATTAATTATTTAATTAATTTATGTTAAATATTAAATTAATTTATGTTAAATATTAAATTAATTTATGTTAAATATTAAATTAATTTATGTTAAATATTAAATTAATTTATGTTAAATATTAAATTAATTTATGTTAAATATTAAATTAATTTATGTTAAATATTAAATTAATTTATGTTAAATATTAAATTAATTTATGTTAAATATTAAATTAATTTATGTTAAATATTAAATTAATTTATGTTAAATATTAAATTAATTTATGTTAAATATTAAATTAATTTATGTTAAATATTAAATTAATTTATGTTAAATATTAAATTAATTTATGTTATATATTAAATTAATTTATGTTGAATATTAAATTAATTTATGTTAAATATTAAATTAATTTATGTTAAATATTAAATTAATTTATGTTAAATATTAAATTACTATATGTTAAATAATAGATTAATATATGATACAATAAAAGATGATGCATCTCACGTATAGGAGGTTGCAGGAGGGTGGGTTGGGTGACGGGGTGGACGATGAGACGTTGTTGGGGTGCGTCAGTGGGTTGTTTGTCAGAGGAAGGCGGAAGTTTAACTAGGGATCAAGTGGAGTAGGTGCAGGGTTTCCGATCGTGGGAAGTTTAGGAGGTGTATTGGTCATTACATGGGATTAGGATTTGATGAATGAAGGAAAAATTTAGAAAAAAAATTTTTTTTCAAGTGCAAGTGTAAAAACTAAAATGATGATTAATGATGATGATAGTGATAAAAATGGCGGTAATGATGGTGATGATGATAATGATAATGATGTTGATGATGATTTTCAAGCTCCCATATAAAAAGCGCACCTTCTTAGGTCGGATGCTCTCTGCTGCATTGACAAACTGGTTCCAAGTCTTCCTGAGAGGCCTGCCCACTCCGGCCACGACGCCCCCCTTGAGCCCTCCCCCTCCCCCTCCTCCTCCTCCTCCTCCCCCTCCTGCTCCTCCGTGTTTCAGACACGTCTGTGGGGGTGTCGGAGTGGTTGAGGTGTTTGGAAAAGAAGATTTTCAAGTTTCATAGAGGACAACATTGAAATTGAAATGGAATTGAAGTTTGAAAGTTGTTGTTTTTGATAATGATGCTTATAAAGATGATGGTGGTGATAAAGATGATGTTAGTGGAGACGATGGCAAATGTTACTTTGAGGGCTAGAAGTTGGTTAGAAGGGTGGTTCGGGGCGAGGGTGAGGGTAGCCAGATTGGTGACCTGTGGTGGGGTTGCGCGTGAAGTTTTCAAATGCTCGATCAAATAGGAACCAATGACCTTCATTCGTATAATATTGCATTCGTTACACATCAAAATCAACATGCTTTCGAGTTAACCAAGACTATTCAGACATTCCAACCGGTTTCTGTGACATAACGCCAACGTGCCATCCTGTGGCTTTCGCCTCTGTTGCTCGCCTTGGCGCACCATAAATAAACAGCATTGCATCATCATAACAACCACCACCAGCATTGCATCATCATAACAACCACCACCACGAGCATAGCATCATCATAACAATCACCATAATTTCAAAATCATTACCACAAGCATCATCCTCTTAACCGCAACCAGCAGCATCATCCCAACCTCCAAAACCTGGTTGCATCTCATCCACAACCACCTTCACCTTGTGGCAGGCTTGCATGGCTGGAGGCAGACTTCCCACCAACTCACTACCGCCCACCATCAACAGCTTCCACGCAGCCTCTGTGGTTGTTGTGGTGATGGTGGTTGTGGTAGATGTGGTTGTGGTGATGGTTGTGGTAGATGTGGTTGTGGTGGTTGGGATGGGTGGTTGTGGTAGTAGTTGTGATTGTGGGTATTGAGTGGTTGTACTAGAAGTGGTGATTGGGGTGGTTCTGCTAGTTATGATAGTAGTGAAGTTTGAAGGGGGGTTGTGGCAATACTAGTGGAAATCATGGTTGTGATGGTGGTAGTAGTAGTAGTAAGAGCAGTAATAGTGGTTGGGTAGTAATATTAGGAGTATTAAAAGTGGTGGTGGTAGTATTAGTAAGAGCAGTAATATTGGTTGTGGTAGTAATATTAGGAGTATTAGAAGTGATGGTTGTAAAAGTAGTATTGGTAGTAGTAATGAGATTCACTGTGATGATGATGATAAAGAATCTAATGAGATGATGATAATGATACTATCACGAACCAGGGTGCGTTTTAAACTTTCCGATGACAGCCTCCACCACTCCGAGGCATTCTGGATTCACCAACTTCAAAATCTCACCTGCTGTGATTATATGGAGAAACCCTTCGTGCCATTTATTGCATCTATCAATTTGGAATATTATTTATTTTTAATTGAAAGAATTTTCTTTCAAATTTTTTTCAAGTGGGTACTTCGTAGTGATCATTCACCTCTCAACCACCATCAACATCATCATTATCATCACCACCACCATCATCATCATCATCATCAACATCATCATCATCATCCGCATTACGAGGATGAACGCTGAGAGAGGCATCTTGTTTGCTACACCATAGTGAGCTGGTTTTGGACTGTAGTACAAAGTACTTCTCATCCTCAATCACCTCTATCATCCCTCCCTGAGTATTTATAAATGTGTGTATTTTGTTTATGTGTGTTATGTATGTGTGTGTGTTTGTTTGTGTGTGTATGTGTGTGTGTATGTGTGTGTGTGTTTGATTGATTGTGTGGTTAATTATGGAAGGTTAGGTGATTAAGAAGGAAGGGTTAATGTGGTTTACTGTCATTTTCAAGTTTTATAAAATTTAAGTTTTATGAAAAATTTTAAACATCATAACTATGTATCGTTTAATTTTAAATAAAAATATATCAAATATTGTTTACTTTTTTAATGGGTAGAGGCTATATTTTTAAAGAAAGACTTGTATTAGACGAAAAAAAAATTAACTAAGCTGTCTTTTATTCATTCTTTTTTTATTTTTGCAAAAAATTAGTTGCTGAAGATATTTGGTTGATATTTTTAATCTATTTATATTATAAATAGATTTGAATTTTTATTTATAACTAAGAGAAAATATCATTTTTTTCTATAACCTAAAGTGATTTTTTTATAATCGTGATTCTGGAAAAACTGACATAAACTTAATGCCTAACATTGAAAGAAAAAGTTTCAGATTTAATAAATAAAAAGTATTTAAAAATCAAAACAACATAAATACTTTTCTAAAATTTAATTGTACGTCAGTGAAATGGACTAGTTAAAACAATAAGTTTTATTCAAAAATTAAATTAGATAAAAAAGTTATAATTTTTATTTTTCAAATACTTATCCATTTGTTGGAGATAGATTCATACGGAGTTATATAAGAAGAATAAGAAAGTTTGTATATAAAGAAACTGATAAAGAAGTTTTAAATATCTTTTCAACAAATTTGAAGTAAAATACTAGCTATAAAATTCAAACAAAACTTCTTTATAACTTTTTTTTTATCTAACATCAACCAATAATGCTCTTTCTGAGAAAAATACTCCTTTTGTCTCTTTTTCTCTTGTACACAAAAGAAGCACAAATCATTCATTCGGAATTCTACAAAAGAGTGACTAACAAAACATTCCATCTTGACACGGCGGTAAAATCCTTGGAAAATGTACAGAGTTTGTCTACTTGTGCATTGTCATGTTTGGAACACTCTTTCTGCAACGTCTTCAACTACTTCACTCCTACTTTCTCCTGTAAGATTTACAACACTTCTTTGCTGCAACTTTATGAAGACAAAAACTGTCTGTGTTATTCCATCGAGTCTGAAAATCTCCCAAACATAGGTAATTGCCATTTTTAGTTTTTATACAAAATAAAACTTTTTTATGACCTAAAATACCAAAAATTCCTATTAAGTATGTTGTGATACCATCATTTTTCGAACAAATTTTTTATTGGACTTTTATTTCGGAAATAATTTTTTAAAGTTCTATTTGAAAAGTCGACTTTTCATTGTGAAAATTATGGCGGCCAATATACTTTTTTGCATCAATGTTTTTATTCTCAGACTTCTATTTGAAAACGAATTCTCCCATGTCTAATGATTTCGGTATTCTTGGGAATCGGTGAACTCAAACTTAGGACCAAGCGTTTGTCAAGCCGAGTCGTTACATGCTCAGCTACCCGTTAAATCAAAGCACAAGTAACATTTGCCAAAAGGAAATGCTGATGCTTTTAGCTCATGCCATGAGTCGTGGTATTGTCAGAGACACTGTGGAGGTCGAATCATGCCAGTTTGGTGTTGTGGTTGACGGCACACAAGACTGTAATGGGTTAGAGCAGGAATCAATCTGTATTCGTTTTGTTGGTAAAACTCGAACGGTGAATGAACAGTTTATTGGGTTATTCACCGCACCAGACATGCCGGAGAATACATTATCGGCTTTAATAAAAATGTATTGACAAGATGTATGACGGCGCTCCTAAAATGAGCGGCGGTCACGCTATCATCAGCAGTGAACAGCTCCTTCAATGGTTTTTTCACTGATCTGCACACTGTGTAAATCTTTTTGCCCAGCACTCAGCTGCCACAAATCCATTTGTGGGCAATTTACTTCAGTTTGTCCAAAGGTTAGGTGCTTCTTAGAATCGTCGAGGAAGGTTCAAGAAGCAGTTCAGTGATTCTAAAGTGTCTCTCGTAAGTGATTTGCCTGATAAGTCAGTGAATAAAACATACTATAGTATAAAGTCTCTTTGTCCCACAAGACGGCTGACCAGAGTATCTGCAGTGTCCTTTGTGCTAGAAAATTGCGAAATGGTACTTGTTAGCTTTGAATCATATACTCCCAATGGTACTGCTGATGATAAGGTATTTATGATTCACTTCGTGTTACTATTGTGATTTTTAGAATTTATTTCTTTAATATTTTCAACATTAAAAATTGGAAAAATTATCTTAACCCTATTATCTATAAATTATAGTCTTTAATCGCTAATATTAATAGTAATAATATATAATCTTTTACCGCTAACTACTGTTCTACAATCCGATATACATCAATGGTGCATTCATTACGCATTCATCAGTAGTATCATTAGTAATGGTATAAATAAATAAAGTATAAAAAAACTATTGAAAAATCGATAGCATTATAAAAAGCAGGTAAGATATCCACCGTGGGTAAAAAAAACGCACTTATATATTTGTTTATAAACTTGAAAAATGTGAATCGATTCTATTATTTTACTTTTTAATTCAGAAATGTATGGTGAGCAATAATTCATTAAAAAAAATTTTTTCTTATATATTTTGTCTTTATTTTGTGAAACTAAAACAAGTGTGAAAATAGCAAAAACTGTCAAGAAAAACAGGGAAAAAAGGGTTGACAACTATTTTATAATTCATAGTTTAAGTTTATACTTATTTTAAATTTTAAAATTCATTTTTAAGAAATATTTATTTCGACTTAATCATGACAGTTCGCTTTTTTCACACTTTTTTCAGTTTCACTAAGTAAACGTTTTGCATATTGAAAGAGTAGAAATAAATATTCATAGCATCTTTTTCCCTATTCATTTCTGAGTCAAACAGTAGAAAATATTTAAAAATGAAAACAAATTTTCCAAAGTTATTAAAAAATATAAAGCGACATGTTTTTTTTGGCTCACGGTGTAATCTATAGTGTATAATATTGCTTAGCAACATGGTCTTAGCAGTAAATGGAAGGAAATGAGCAAGTCGATAAATCGACGATTTGTCTAAAGTAGACTCTAAACAATGTCTTTGAAAGCTTGTGTTGGCATGAAACATTTAATGACAATAGTCAATTAAGAAAAGATTTTGTTATAAAAGAAAGCTTCATCCGCGAATAGAAACACCATTGAGGATTAATGATTAAACTTCACCAACACAGAGGTATCACCACCCTGGGACTGCACCAATAACAACCCTTGTACTGACCCGATCACTCAACTATTCTTCCCCCACTACAACCCCTTCCAATTCATTGCATGTGGTGTCGGAGGGGCGTGCATGGTGATGGACTGCGCAGGTGGAGCCACCTGGAGCCAAGAGCACCTCACGTGCTACAGTGTATAAAAGTTTGTGTGTACTCCGAAAATCCTTGATTCCATCTGGAATATGTACTAACATTCTCAAAAGCGTTTTCAAATTTCCTGAAAAAGACCAGTGTTTTTTAGTATCTTTCAGGAAATTATTTTTAGGAAAAACTCTGCGTTTTTGACAAAGTTAAACCCGCTTCACTCAAGAACATTTCATTATTTCAAAATTTATGAACAGCTTCAATAATTTCCTGTTTGTCCAATTTTCCACTGTCACTTTTACGTTTTCAGGATCTTTGATTTTCATAATTGAAAAAGATAACTTTCAGTAAGGAAATCAACATAAAAATCTGCTTAGACGACAGATGCAACGATATGGAATAGACAATTCTTTATTTAGCTGTAAATAAACTGCATTCCATCTTGAGCAACCTCCTCCTACCTAAAAAAATTTAATGAACCGAATATAAACAATTGAATATTTTAATCCAGGTGTTAATGCCACTACCTTACATGGAATTAGATGAATAGACACATTAAAACATTAAATTTTTGTATGAAAAGAACTCAAAGGGATTTGAATGGAAACCACAAGGCGTTTCAACAGGCAAACATGCTTCATGCCACCGCACACGACTTTACCACTGCCGACTCCTGAGGGTGGAAAGCATTTGACCATAGAACGAATATATCATTAACTGAATCTTAAATTGGTACTATAATTTGATAATTATCAAAGTAAGTACTTTTATTATTTAAATTATTATTTATTATAATATTAAAATGTATTAATATTATTTTTAATAAAATGTACTTGTGCACGTGTGTATAGAATGGCGTAAAGGCAAAGGGCTTGAAGGCCGTGAAATACGAACCCAAGTGTTGAGGAGGGTGGTGAGTGTGAAGTTATCCTGCAGGCGCTTCAGATCGAAACTTAAGTTCTCTTTTATGCGTCTAAAGAGATCACTGCACTCTGTAGCGGTGATTGCTGAGATTTTGCTTCAAGTACCATTACTACTATTACTACTACTACTACTACTACTACTACTCCTACTACTACTACTACTACTACTACTACTACTACTACTACTACTACTACTACTACTACTACTACTACTACTACTACTAATTCACATGAGAAATGAAAATAAAATTAACTGCTGCCTCTACCACTCCAAAATAAAACCCCAAAAAATTCTAATAAAACTTTCCAAACACACGACATAAACTAAAAACCTCATCAACAATATAGTGGCGAACCATAGAGGGGGTTGTTGAAGAGGGGGGTGGGTGTTTTGGAGGGGTATTCAATGGGCAGGGAGACCATGAGAGAGGGCACCTGTGGCAGGCTTGCCCTGTCTAGTGGGGGGGTGGTGGTGAGGGGAGGTGAGTTGGTGAGTAGGTGAGGTATTTATTCAACTAGAAAGATTGGAGTTGGTTGAAAATTCGGTGGTGGATGAATGGATGGATGAAAGAGTTAGTAGTGGAGAGGTAGAATGGATGGATGAATGGATGGAAAAGAAAGTAATGAAAAAGAAAGATGGATGAATGGAAGAACATGAAGTGAAGGAACGCACCAAGGTTGCAGATGAGGAGCAGGTGGTCTCCAGGAAGTTGTTGGTCGCTGACGCAGATGGAGAACTCAAGTTGCGATGTCTCTCTCTGCACCTCCTCCATCAACCTCCCCACCACTCCCCCCTCCCTCCCCTCCATCTCTTTTACACCATTTTCATGTGTTTCTTTCTTAATAACTGCGGGTTTCCACTCACGACAATCTTCCTTTTCTCTGTTGACAATATTTATGAATATATTGACATTATTCAAAGCGTTAATACACACACACACACACACACACACACACACACACACACACACACACACACACACACACACACACACACACACACACACACACACACACACGCACACAAACCCACACGCACGCAGACACCGTTGATGGAGGAAGTAGGGATGGGTGGTGTTTCTGAAGGTTCGTTGGAGGGTGTGGGTGAGGCAGGGGTGGTCGAGGTGGGCTTCTATCAAACCCAACAACTCCTCCCCCACCACTCCTGCACAAATGTTTCATTATATTCTTAGTAATTACTAGCGTGGCGCTGGAATTGAAGCTAAAACTGCAATGATGAACTGAAAGAAAAGAACGAATCAAAGTCGAAAGAGACGAATGCCGCCACCTTCAGAGGGGGTTTTGGCAGGGGGTGGTGCTGAGGTCTGTTGTACCGATGATGGCATCTGCTGTGGTGGGATGGGTGGATGGGTGAAGTGGAGAAAGGGATGAAGTAGAGAGATGGGTGAAATTAAAAAAGGGTGAAGTGGAGAGGGGTCAAAGATTGGAGATGTGAGTGGAAAGGGTTGATAGTGGAGTGAGAGGGGTTGATAAGAAGGTAATAGAATTATGCGTTTTTATTTATTTATTAGTTTTTTTGATCGTCATCATCACCATCAAATGAGCTTTTTTTTTCTCTCGAAACATTGCGAAAAAGTACTTGAACTTACCAGCTGCCTCTCTAGCACCGATTCGCACTTGAGAAGTGTGTTCAAGGACAACCTTCAATCAAATCAAATTAATGATAATAATAATAAATAATATTATTCTTTTGATTTCATGGTAAGAGATTAATTAGGATTAAGTGTTGTAAATGAGAGTATTCTATCAGCTAATAGATTAACTGAAGTTATCTATTATTTAATTAATTAATATAATCCAATTAGTGGCACCTCTTATGCTTGTCGGACAGAATGTCGAGTAGATTCTTCATTTTGTTCAAGTCCAACTTTCGATCTGGAGGCAAAAAAACATATAAAAAACGAAAAAAATAAATAATTAACTTAAATTAAATAAAAATAATTATATATAAATAACTAAATAATATATATTAAATGACCATCACCACCATCGCCACCCTCCAACTAACCACCCTCCTTGTCAAGACTCTGAATAGTCCTTTTGAGGGGTTCTATGAACCTGATTATGATGATGATGGCGATGATGATAATGATGAGGATGATGATGATTATGAAAATGATGATTATGATAATGATGATGATAAGTCTATAATGATAAAAAATGAAAATGATTAAATACGATGAAGGTCAACAAGATTGCCTCTGTAGTTGTTCCCATTTCTGTAAGTACTCTGCATCTTCATTAGCTGATGAAGATGATGATGATGAAGATGATGATGATGATGACGACGACGATGAGGAAAAAGACGATGATGATGATGATGATGAAGATTATGATGAGGGTAGTGGTAAATATAATAAAAAAACAAATATAAGCGAAAAAATAGGTTAATGAAATATTAAACTCAAAAACAAAACAAAAATATATTTCTCAGAGATTTTGAGGCGAATCAGTGGAAGCAAACCAGGCGTGTTGAGGGAAGGGGAGAGGTGGGAGAGGGTGGTGGCAGGAGACTGGGTGGGGTGGTTCGAAGGTGACGGAGTCAGCATGCTCTGTTCACGGTGATGCGAGATGTTGTTGTACTACTACTACTACTACTACTACTACTACTACTACTACTACTACTACTACTACTACTACTACTACTACTACTACTACACCTGATGGCCTAGAGGGGTTGGCATGGCGGGTGAGGGTTGTTGTAGTTGTTGTTGCATTTGCGACTGTTGTGGAGTTAGTGGTTGGCTGTTGCTGAGGTTGGCTTGTTGTTGTTGTTGCTGCTGTTGTAGAAGGACGCTGCTAGGACTGCCACTCATCTGTTTGGGTGTTTTCAGAAGATGATTGTGGGTGTTTTGAAGGCTTAGTCTGTCAGGTGGACAATGGATTTGTTTTTCAAATAGACAAAGGGTTCATCCTTTAAATAGATGCGCCTTTGAATAGACAATAGACTGGCTTGTGAGGAATACAACGGAATGCTCTTTCAATTAGAACATAAGAAAATTGTGGAATAGACAATAGGCTGTACTTTCAGACAGATAATGAATATACTGTCAGATAAACAATGGCTGTTCTTTCAAACAGACAATGGAAACATTGCGAGATAGACAAAGAACCTGGTTGAAGGCGTGCATGTTTTGCATTTGTCTGCTCCTCGGCTGCACGTGGAACTGCTGTGGACTCAAGCCAGATACGAACTGGCAGTGATGATGGAAGCGATGATGATGATTATGATACTGGGGTTGATGATGATGGAATTAATGATGATGATGACGCTGATGTTGTTAGTAGTGGTAGAAAAAGTGTAAACATGATATTGTATGAAATAACCTGGGATGAAACCATGCGAGGATTGGTAGCCAATATTTCTCCTCTGATCTGTGTGTGTGTGTGTTTGTGTGTGTGTGTGTGTATATGTGTTTGTTTGTTAGTGACAGTGCAAGTGTGTCTGTATGTTTGTGTCTCTCTAAACCTGTTGGCTGGATGGTCGGTTGACAGTGTATTGGGGCAAGCGAGGGGTGATGCCGCCTGCTGTTGTGGGTCTCAGAAGTTGGTTACCTTGTTGACCTTGAAAGGGTTAAGTGGGAGGTGGAAGTATTCGAAACGAGTGAGTTGTATTAGAATTAATTGGTCTGATTAAACGAATTGATTAATTTATATGTTTAATTGCTGAAAAATCTGATGATAGATTAATAGTTTGTTATTGGGGGTAGATTTAATAGAAAAGCGTGGTTAATAATAATTGGAATTTGGTTGATAGAAATAGATTTAATTTGAGAATAATAATTGGAATTTGGTGTAGTAAACCTTGGGGAAGACTTTGTTTAGTGAGGTGTTGTAGAGCGTTCATCGGATCCAGTTGTTGTTGTTGCTGTTGTTGGAGCAGTTGTTGTTGTTGTTGTTGTTGTTGAAGTAGTTGTTGTCTTAAGAGGATTTGGTGTTGAGAAGCATTAATATTAGTGTTAGTGTTGTTGTTATTTTGGTTTGTATTATTGGCGACATTGGTCGCGTTGTTGTTGTTGTTGACAGTTTGTTGAGTAGCAGAATTAGTTGGCACCATGTTGTTGCTGTTCTCATTGCTTGTAGATTGTTGTTGTTGTTGTTGCTGCTTTTGTTGTTTTGTTGCAGCCACTTCAAAATGAGAAAAGTGTTTATAAACAAAATTTGAAAATAAAACTTATAAATTAGTTTTAACATTTGAATATTTTGAGTTGAAATATTAAAATGTATGTAAACTCACTCAAGTAATTATGTAAACGACTCATGTAGTCTGCCTGAAAAACATATTTAATAAAATTATTTCCAACTATTTACACTCATTATTATTTCAATATATAAAAAAATGTGAAAGAAAATTATGAAAATGTCATAAAAAGTAGGAAGATTGAATGGCAAAAAATATGAATAACTTTAATGATAAATGTAATGAAAATTATGAATGATAAATGTAATGAAAATTATGAACAATGATCAAAATAAACTGATGGACTTTGGAGGTGGTTTTTTCAAAGACTGTTCTCTCCAGATCCGGAGGATTCAGAGGCAGAGTGATCGAGTGTTGCTTCGTGTACGCCTCACTAATATTTGGTTTTGAAAATATTGTTTTTAAATATATTAAGGATAATTCTACCATTTAATTGTGCACTTTTTTTTCAAAAGAGTTTTGAAACTTACAGTTGGTCTCTAATCTTTTGTCTGAACTCTGACGATGGCCAATCTATGTTTGTGCCTTCAGCCATTTTAGATGAGAATTTATCTAAAAATACGCAATATGCAATAGAAACCGATGACAGGCAATTTTCTTCACACAAGCCACTGATAAAGTAAATTAACTTTTAAAATATTCAAAATTCATTTGTTTTGCACTAACATTTATTGATATAAATTTGTTTAATTAATTAAATAAAATATTTCATAACTATAAACATAATTATTGATTTTTTAAATAATTAAATTCTACTATTTATCATAAAGTTAAAATAATCCTAAATGATATGATATTAATTATAAATCTATTATTAAAAAATCATGAATAATTTATAACTATCGAAAATTATAAATGTTGAAAAAAATTATATAACTTCTCTGGTCATTTAAATCAAAAATTCAAAACAAAATGGACTCTAAATTCTAAATTATAATAAGTTTTGAATAGCATAATAACCAGTCTATTCATACATTTTCAATGGATCTCTTTTCTCCAATTACATCAATTGGAATCATTGAAGATCCCACAAGATGTCCCCCTAACTTTGATGTGGTCTGTAATATTTAAATAATTTAACCCTTATAAGGGCCTTATTATATAACACAAGTTTTTACTATTTTTATTAATAAAAAGTTTATTTGAAACAATAAGCATCCATTATAATGATTATCTCAACAAAGGTGCTGAGATCAGCTGATAGAAGAGATGATGGTGACTTGTGGACTGATGGCTTATTCAGAAACAAAGTGACAAGGTGAGTGCATCTTTAACAGATTGTGTGAAGAATATCTTTAGAGTTGTATGAATTTTTTACCAAGTTTTTTGTTTTCAGATATTTATGCTTTTCAAGAACTCCAAACAAACACAAGGTGAACAAACAAACTTCAATTTTGAAGCATTCATTTTTAATAAGTCTTCTCGTCTTTAAAATCTACCATTTAATAATCTCATACATTTCGCCCTGTTAATCCGCCAATTCATCATTCAATCCACTCAACAACCTTCCTTTACATTGTAAAGTTTACAACCACAAAGGACGCAGAACAATTACTGCTGACGGACATATGCATTCTGAATGAGAAAGATCCACTGCCTCAGGGATTCTCCTGCATTGAGATGACCCTAGACACGAGTGAATGGAAGGGAGGAGGTTGAGTGAATTTAAACTATGGAACTATTTTCATTGAAAGGCTGTAGACACTACACAAACTCACAACCATTAATATACACTTCCACTATGATATTCTTAACATTAATAAATAACCAGTAATATGATAAAGGAAAAAAATGAGGAAAAACATTTGTGCTAATATATTTATAAAAAGAATATATAAGCCAATATGTACCATCATCCACCATGCCTACCACATTTTCAGGAGAAAAAGCTCTAAAGAAAAAAATGATATGTGTGAAGTATGCGGAGAGGGTGGGTGTCGGGGAGGCCATC
Organism: Piscicola geometra; assembly: GCA_943735955.1. Classification (NCBI taxonomy): domain Eukaryota; kingdom Metazoa; phylum Annelida; class Clitellata; order Hirudinida; family Piscicolidae; genus Piscicola; species Piscicola geometra. The sequence goes on along the minus strand of OX030958.1, from coordinate 6,738,692 downwards.
TGTGACGTCATCCTCCTCTCCAGGGCCAAGAGACCTCCCTCCCTGCACACCCTTGTCGGGTAGGTGTGGTGCACATAATAATACAAATAATTTTATTTATTTATATAGCGCTATGGAGGCAACAGAAGCGCTGTGTGTGGTGTGGTGTGGGAAGGTGTGTTTGTGACGTCAGCATCTATTTATACTCTTTTTTGCTTCTTATTCCACATCTGCATCGAATGCTTTTGGTGTAGGAGGTGGTCGTAACGTGGAGTGAATGATGGTGATGGTAGTAGTCGTTATACTGGGTGGCCATGGTAGTAGTAGTTATACTGGGTGGTTATGGTAGTAGTAGTTGTAGTGGGTGCATTCTATTATTATTTATTTAATTTGTGACATACTTTTCGGAGGTTTTAAGTAGCGATTATAAATAGCTCAAGTCATCATCATCAATGATAATCAAGTGGTATTGAAGTTTTTCCTGATTACTCTCTCTTAAGAATGCTCGTCGTTTTATTTTTTATTTTTGTAAAACAATACTTTTATTTTGGCTATTTATTTTTGTTATACATTTTTAAATATCATTATTATCACTGTAATCGGTAGTGGTCATCGACATCATCTTTATTCATTGATGCACAATATTCTCACAAATCTTTATCAATATTTTCATCCTACATCCTACTCCTTTGCAACTACATCAACCTCTCTCAGCCCTTCCAAATACAACAACTTCTTGCAACCACTCTCTTCTTCCCTCGCAACCACCTCACTTATCACACGGCAGAGAGATCAACCATCTAATGGTGTGCTACAAGACATGCCCGGTCACTGCATCGAGCCTTGTAGCCTCTTCTCTTTCTCCTCCTCCTTCCCTCCCTTCTAGGTTCAGCGCATTTATCTGTGTTCTAATGAATATTCAGATTCTATATTTAGTTTGAATATTCAGTTTGATTATGATTTTTCAAATTGAATCAAAATCTATTTTTATTCACGTTGCATTTAAAAGATCGCTTAAAGTATTTTAGGACTATCTAGTTTCGTTCCAGAAAGCTCCATTCTTCTTGCCTCGTTGATCCATCCACCATCACCTTCCACATGCCCAAACCATCTCATTCTTCTCGCTTGCAGTACAGCAACAATATCCTGGATTTCCATCATTTTTTGGAGCTTATCTGAACTGATGAGATCTTTTGATTTGATGTTGCACATCCAACGGATCACACATGAGGTGTACACACGACTTCTGGTTGGAAGTGGAAGGTGTCTGTTTGTCAGTAGAGGAAGAAGTTGACGAAATTTTTCCCACGCACACTTGCATCGGGTTATGGCAGCATCCTCACAGCCTCCACCTGCAGACAGCATGTCACCTAAGTATCAGAATTCAGGAACGACTTCAAGTTTGTCTTCATCAACAAAAACTTCCACAATTGGTCTTCCGTCTAATCGGTTGAACTGTGCCTTGACAGCGGACACACTTGTAATTTGGGTCTGAGCGGAGGGAACCTTTAATGCCCGAGCATCTCTTGTGCACCCAGGATGAGCAACCGTTGCATAGAATGGAGTTTTTGCCCGTTCCTTTAAGGCAGACTGCACATGGGTACTTTCCCGATTTATTGGACAGCTCTAGATTCGCACCAGATACTAAAACTTGTTTTCCCCATATTAACTTTTGATCCCTTTTTCTCCATTCCATTCTTCCATATCTTGACCTTAACAAGCAGCTCGTCCAGTGATTCAGCTATTGCTACAAAATCATCTGCGTACAACAGCTCCCATGGACAACCAGTACGATACTCTATGGATAACGCTTTTAGCACGATGATGAATAATAGAGGGCTTAGGACCGAACCTTGATGCACCCCGACACCCACTTCGAACTCGTCACTGAAAGCTTCACCAAACCTCACCTTACTTTTCACCTCCGAATACATAGACTGCACCACTCTCACCAGCCACTCCTCGATACCGAGTTTACGTAATGTCCACCATATCACCTTTTTCAGGGCATGGTCAAAAGTCTTCTCAAGGTTGATGAAAGCTAAATAGAGTGGTTTGTTGGCAGCCCGGTACTTTTCCTGGATCTGACGGATGATGAAGAAGGCATCTGTTGTTCCACGCCCTGGCATGAAGCCAAACTGCATCTAGTCAATCTTCACACGGATCCTGATTAGGTCTTTTATCACGCGTTCCAGTACGTTCCAGCTCTATCAGCTTCAAGCCCCTGTAGTTGTTCTTCTCGAGAGCATCTTCTTTCCCCTTGTAGAGGTTCACAATGAAACTAATTTTCCATTCAGTGGGGATCTTTCCTTCTCAGCAAGGTCACGTACTAGGATGGCTCCCTGTAAACCAGCAGACTTGAGCACCTCAGCGACAATGCCAGACGGTCCAGCTGCCTTGCCATTACTCATCTTTGCAATGGCTTTCATGATCATTTCTGTGGTGATTGGCACACTTGGTCCTTCAACTGGGTCTTCCACCGGCAGATCCTCAGGGCACCATGGGAACTGTCTATCGTTTTATTCCTATTGCGACTTTTCATGTTTGTAGCAGGTTTGACGGCTGGATGCCCTTCGCAGCCAACACAGACTTTAAGGAAGCCTGAGAATCCTTTGATTTTCTCTCTGGGTTGACTCCCGTAGCCCATTCTAAAATTGAATATAGCCACTGGGGCGTGGAGGTTGTTGAATCAGGGTTTTTCTCCCCTTTAGATGGACTGCCTTGCTGGGCTGATGAGCTCCATCTGCCAAAGGTTGTTCTAGCTTACGTGGTACTGGTAGCAGGTTCTCTCAAAACTTGACCTGACACCAAAATAGATTAGATACACACAATTCCTTGTTTATGTTTATGGTTGTATCCAAGAGATTCAGTTGATTTTTCAAAAGATTTTTTGTACAAATAGTTTTTGGTTTACTTTTAAACAGTAGTGAGAAGAGTTTATTTTCATGAATGTTAATACTCTGTATACACCAGGTTTACCTAAATCTTATATATATTTTTTAAAGTATGTAAAAATTATATTTTCTAATAATGATTATAATGATGATGATGATAGTAGTAGTGATAATAATAATAAAAATAGTTTTTGTTATTATTATTATTATTATTATTACTACTGTAGAGAAGAAGATTCATTGCAAGAAACAATACCTCCAAATTACTCCAACACTGGAACTCTTTTCATTAACGGTTTATAATCTTTTTATTGATTTATTAATCATTATTCTTTTTAAATATTTTTTATTTAATTAAGTTTTTAAAGACATAATTATCATCATCATCGACATCACAACAGCCATGTATGGAGTCCCTTTCCATCTAAACTCTAGTTTTTTCACGGATAAAAATGAGGTATTCCTGTCATCATCATCATCATTCTCATCATCATCATCATCATTATCGTCATCATTATCATCATCATTATCATCATCATTATCGTCATCATTATCATTAACATCATCATCATTACCATCATCATCATCACCACCATCATGATCACAGAACTTGGACCATAGAGAATTGGAGAAGAAGTACAGTGACACCACATTGGACCTCACGGAAGAGGTATTGGAAATTTAAAACAAATATTTTTTAAAATTTGATTTGTTAGATGTTATTTATTAATTACTTTTAACCCTTTAACCTTGTTTTGACTTTCCAAAAGTTCTACAACTATTACTATTATCAATCAATCAATTATTCAAATAAACTGTTACCACTACTAATACCACCACTACCACAACTATTACTACTATCACCACCACCACAGTTTGAATATTCATTCATACTGGAGCACTCTCTGACCCAACAAGCTCTCTAAACCTGACCTCTCACTCCTTCATTTGCACTTTCTTTTACGCGATGTAATGTATCCTTTCGTTCAATCTATCTTATTCATTTATATATGCTTCAGCCACTTATACGTTTGCGTGGTTTTAGTCTGTCTATCAGCATCTTCATATCTTCTCCGTGTATCCATTTTTATTTGTTAATTCTTTCCCATCATTAATCATAAATTCATTCATTTCTCCATGCATAATTTTATTCATCGTTTATCCATTCATCTATTCATTCATCCATCTATTCATCCATTGTTTCATCTATTCATCCATTCATTCATCCATCTCTATTTATTTATTTGGTAGTTAGCCAAATCTTGCATACAACTGTTCACTTCGTATTCCTCTTTTAAAATCAATGCAAGTCTCCTGCATCTGTTTTGCATGCCACCTAGTGAGTGTCCTTGAAACCAGTCATTTATACGTCAGTCAAGTTATCAGTCGTGTCAATCATACATGTTTTCCTTGTATCGATTTTAATTCAATTCATTTGAATTTTAAAAAGTTTATGATGCCTGAGTTTTTAATTGATCGAAATATAGATATATATTTTATTTAAATAGTATAAAATCATAAATCAATTTTAATAACTTCAAAATCGTTTGAAAGAAGCGACAAATCTCAATGGAATTGGAGGCATTTTAAAATAGTTGCAGTCGCTTCAAGCCGAAACTCAACAATATAGTGGCTTCGCATCATCATCATCACCACCACCAGCAGCATCATAATTATCTTTAAAATATACAACTTGAAAATGCATTTAAATAAATTTATAGTGAAATATAAGACGCGTTTTTAGTCGCAAGCCACTGCAATATTGGAATATGTTACATAATCAATAGATTTTCCTAGGTAGATGCTCTTGTGTATATGGAAAGCTCATCCGACACGAAGCCGAATAGCTTAGAAACACTGTATAAACTCGCGAGATTGATGCATTTGGGAAATTATGAGAAATATCCCGCGCTACACACATGAAAGTGAGATTCTGGAGCTTCTTGCCGAAATGCAAGAAGCCTCGACGAAAGTGTGTCAATTAAAAATTATCATTTAATTTATAATTCAATTCATAATTGTATTAGAAGCGCTTACTTTGCAGTTACATTGCCATCTGTGGTATACGATCTTGCATAGAATCTATATAGAATATATTATAAAATATATTATATAGATAGGTATCTGAAACAGTAATGTTAATGCGTGCATGTGGTGGCTTAGAAAATAAAATAATGAATGTGTGAATTGATGCATGGATGGAGGGATGAATAGGTAAATGAAAAAATGATTAGATGGAGGGATGAATATGTAGATTAATAAAATGAATGGATGGAGGGATGAATATGTAGATTAATAAAACAAATGGATGGAATAATTAGCAGGAAATCTCTCTTAGTACAACTAGAAGTACAAAAATAGCTTGAGTATCAATGGAATCCTAACTATGAATGTCTCGCCGAAGCTTTTAACTGCCTGAAGCTGCTGAAAACGTTTCCAAATCAACTATCACAACCATCATCATCGTTGTAATCATCATCATCTTCAACATCATCATCATCATCTTCTTATCCCATCTTCTTTAAATTCAGTTAATTTATATCATTATCATTATCACCCTAATTACCACACGTCATCAACGATTGACTCTACCAAATGATGCTTGATAAGAGCCTGTATCGGCATCATCATCATCAACACCTCCACTGAGATCATCATCATCATGACCTCCAATCCTTCCGGTCCACCTCAGCAAGGAGACGAGTATGAGGAAAAGATGGATGAGTGAGTACAGCATCTGTAGAGAATTAAGGCGCAAATAAAGATTCTATTGAATTATTAATAATTAACCATATATCCCTTCATCGTTTCATCCATCCATCCTTCTATACACCATCCATCCTTCTATACACCATCCATCCTTCCATACACCATCCATCCTTCCATACACCATCCATCCTTCTATACACCATCCATCCTTCCATACACCATCCATCCAGCCTTCCAGACACCATCCATCTATCCATCAACCTGCAGGTTGAGCAAGATCGGAATCCAGTAATTCTCTTGTATGATTTGGCCGTAGTCTAAGAGGATAACATTTCATATTAAAGATTAATATTCAGGTTTAAAACTAACTTTATTTTATTAATTAATAATAATAATAATTATTATTATTATTATTTCGAGCATTATTATATTTTATAGTGGCGTATAACCCCAAACGGGCTTTTATAATAAAGTACTATATTTGTTAACATCGGGTAATTTGAATACGTCGTTTGTACATTAGTGTTAAAGAACCAACAATTGAGAGAAGTGACGCTGATGGATGAGTGGATGGAATGAAGGTACAAGGCCCAGTGAGAGAGCGAGCTCTGGCGAGTAGATTTAAAATATATAATTTCAAAATTAACTCGAAACTCTTTATATTTATAGAATAATTAATTTTTAGAAAGTTGAAAATGTTAATAATTAAACACTAATAAATATTCATTTCAATTGGTGTTTAAATTTAAATTATTCAAACATTTTGTGTTTGAGCAATGGTGTAGAGGGAAGCAAAGAGAAGGGTGAGGAGGGTGAGGGAGATGGTGAGAGGGAGAAGTGGAGGAATGCGGGGCCGACTCACTATCCACTTTTCAACTGGAGGTGGTGATTATGACGATGGCGGTGTTGATAATGATATTGGTGGTAGTGGTGGTGATAATGATAAGATATTGATGAGGTGGAAACTCAATTGTTTTTGGTAATGACCTTGAAAGGTCAAGAGAAGAATGGCGTTGATAGAGGTCGCCACGTATGTGAAATAGCATTTCTTAGTGGATTGTTAATGGATAAAATGAAGATTATTTTATAAAAAATACTTTTAAGACATTATCATCATCAGCAATCTCATCATCATCATCATCACCATCATCATCATCATCATCATCATTAGAAACAATAGCATCTCTAATAAATAATCAGAAAAGAAGAGCTTAGAGAATTACTTGGAAGTTCAAAACGGAATCAGTTATCACAGCTGTTATCTGTGATTGTGGTGATGATGGTGATAGTTATGATTCTGATGATGATGATGTGAGTGTCCTGCTAAAATTTATAATAATTTCAAGTTTATAAGAAATTCCTAATTCAATTGCATTTAGATGGACAACTAACATGGAGGATTGAGAAAATGAATGGAATAGTGAAGACAAATTTTCTGAAGATCGGACACTTGGGTTGGTTGGGGGTAGATGCTGTGGATGGTGAGATCTGCGCTTTCAGAACCCGACCAACCTCATCCAAGTTGTCAATCAAATAAGATAACTGCTCTACACTTAGTTTTCTGTTAGATCTTGGGGGCAGTGTTAAAAATTTGAAATAAAAAAGTTATAGACTAAAAAATAAATTTTCAATAGTATACACAATACTATAAAAGATTGTAAAAATATGAATAGATCTTCTGACGAGTGCCAACCTTTGGAGAGCAGCAGCAGTGCCCCTGAGGAGTGGAGAGGCTTCATGTGCCGAATAGTCCCAGGCCAAATCGGTTGAGGCATTTCGAAGGGCCAAAACCTTGAAGCATGGAAATTTGATTATGAAAAGTTTTTATTTATCTTTTTCTAAATTGAATTTTAAGGACTCAAATATTTTAATCATTAAAATTTAATCATAAAATTTCAATGTCGACCTTACCTGGTCATCAATCATATTGTCCACCATAGTATCGAACTTTTAATGTTTGTATTAAAACAGACAAAATACTTTTGAATTTAAACATAGAGAGTTTCCCAATTTTTACGTTGATTTCAAGAAATTTATTTGTAAATAATGTCACGATTTAAAAATTTACTTTTATCGATTTTGAACTGGTGCGTGTTACAATATTTCTAAAACTAATAATAATAAAAAATATTAAAGAAATTTTTTGAAACCCAATATTCCTAAAATCTATGAATCATAAATTCTGTATTTGTCATTTTTTATACAATATGGGTGAACGGGTAGCCGAGTCGGTAACGACTCTCGGCTTGCCCAATAATGAAAGGTCCTAGGTTCAAGTGCAACCAATGCCCTAGTAACCCAAAGGCGCAAATGAAAATATGCAGCCTAAGTGGCCTCGAAGCCTGTTCGGGTTATTCGCCACTATAATAATGCTCGTCATTATTATTATTATTGTTATCTTTTGATTATCATATTATTATGATTATACACATATTTTTATAGTATATATATATTACTATATGTATATGATTATGCATAACTCAAATATTGATAAAAAATCAGCCTTTGACGTATACTCATAAATTATAAGATTGACATTGTCAAATTTTTTTATAAAAATGAAATTAAAATAGCCATTGTCAATATATATCAACCAACCAATCAATCAAATCAATCAGTCAATTTTTATAGCTCTTTTTTATCAAATTTCAAGAGCGCCACTAAATCATTCAATCAATCGACCAAATCGCTTTTGTTTTTTTCTCCATACGCGCTATACAAATGATTAGTGATTGATTGAAATGTATTTAAGTAATTATTATTTTTTAATAGTATTTAATAATATATATATATATATATCATTTCAAGCACCATTTTATCTCTATTACTTGATTCCATGTAATTGCCAGTAACAAGATTAGCCAGTCAAGATTAACTTAATCATTATAATCTTGTAAGCACAGATGATATCCTACAAATAACCAGTTGTATACTTTATCTATGCTTATAAGTCTTAATCAGATTTATTTAAAGAAGACGTATGATTTTTATTGTGGGATAAGAAAAGAGTAAGTTTCATTTTTATCATAATATCAAATATCAACATTAATTAAAATCTTTTGTTTGTTTGTTTGTTTGTTCATATAGCCATGCTTTCATGTAAAATATTTCTTAGAGATTGTAGAATTTCATATTTCGTTCATATTCCTGCTTACTTTTAGTACATTCAATTGTCGTGTTAATTATTTAACTTTCTTCACTTACATATGGTTGAATTTTGTTTTCTTAAATTTTCACTCAGTTAATTTTCTATTCATCTTTAATAATTTCTGATTTATAAAATAGGATAACGCTTCGTTCCACATTGTAGCTCTAAAATAGAGAAAACCTGTCTGGTTTGTTCTTTTGACTTATTTATTTAATTTTCAAAATTGATACTCAATCGAATAAAATTTATTTTTATAAATATGTAGAGTACAAGGTATATTCTCGAGTCACACTAGCAAATCATGATATGATTAAGCTCATTTAATTAATAAATAAAATATTTTAAATTATTAAAAATAATATATGACGTATAAGCAAATCTTGTTATAAAGTAAAAGAAAAATGATATGTAAAATATATTTGTTGCTTTTATTTCATTCCAGGATACTCCAAAAATCAATAATTTTGTGAAATTTGAGAAAATTAATGTTTAAAGACCAAAAAATCTGCAATAAAACAAAGAAATTGATGCTGGCCAATCAAACAACTGTATAGAATACAAAGTTTCAAAGTTTAAAAGCCAAGCTTCAGGAATAGAAGATCATTTAAACTCATTTAGAAATAACCCTAAAGAAGTTGACCATCAAAATGAAAGTGAACGGAACTCTGTTCAGTGAGAGGAGTAAATCGGATGTCAGTTTAAATAAAAATAATCACATGGTTTGTTGCTCTTTTGCTTATTTCTTTTTGTTTTAGCATTTTTGTTGTATCACTTGCAATTTGTATACATATTTTCCTGATCATTAAATTAATTAATTATATTTTTTATGAAAATCTTTCTTGTAATCATACACTCTTTTATCATTTATTTACCTTTCTTATCCACTTATTCATCCTTTCTCTAATTGGTGCATCATTGTATCTATCTATTTATTTAATCAGCCCATTCACTATCCTTATTTATTGTATAATATTAATCAATCTATGCATCATCTATTCATTTAATTACTCCATTCACTGAACTAATTCATTGCATTAAATTCATCCATCCATCCATTCATCCATCCATTCATCCATCCATTCATCCATTCATCCATCCATTCATCCATCCATTCATCCATCCATTCATCCATCCATTCATCCATCCATTCATCCATCCATCCATTCATCCATCCATTCATCCATCAATTCATCCATCCATTCATCCATCCATTCATCCACCCATTCATCCACCCATTCATCCATCCATTCATCCATCCATCCATCCATGCATCCATTCATGCAACCATCCATCCACCCATCCATCCACCCATCCATTCATCCATCCATCCATTCATC
>OX030958.1:6708625-6726125 GCA_943735955.1 Piscicola geometra | reverse complement strand
ATGCATGCTTCATTCAATTAATTAATGCATGCTTCATTCATTCAATTAATGCATGCTTCATTCATTCAATTAATGCATGCTTCATTCATTCAATTAATGCATGCTTCATTTATTCAATTAATGCATGCTTCATTCAATTAATTAATGCATGCTTCATTCATTCAATTAATGCATGCTTCATTCAAATAATGCATGCTTCATTCAATTAATGCATGCTTCATTTAATTAATGCATGCTTCATTCAATTAATGCATGCATGCATGCATTAATTCACCACACGTCACCACCCCTGGCAGGAGGACGAGAAGGAGGATTCACCGCAGCAGACGCCCGTCTTGAAGACTGCAGTCAGACTGGGCAAGATCTCCTTCGCCTGCAACCTGGTGCTGTTGTTGTTGTTGTGGTTGTTGTTGTTGCTGTGGTTGTTGTTGCTGTTGTTGTTGTATTTCGTTGTGTTGTTCAGCAGTCTGGGGAGAATAGTCTTGACCAGCTGCGCTGCCCTGCCAGGCTCTTGAGTCAGTTCTCTTGTGTTCTTGCCCAGCCCTTGTTCCAGGGCTGGGCAGTCTGTCCAAAGATGAGTTTGTTGTCTCCTGGGCTGTCTTGCAGAGTCTGCCCTGGCAGGGTGGCCGAAAGTACCCACATTTGAGGCGCAAGCGCCCCCCACCGCACCGCGTGGAGGTTGTTGATAGGCGGTAGTGTTGTTGTTGTGGCTGTTGTGGTTGCTGTTGTTGTTGTGGTTGCTGTGGTTGTTGTTGTTGTTGTGGTTGTTGTGGTTTTGGTTGGGAATTGTTGTGAGAGTTGTTGTTGTGAAAGTCATTTTTGTGGTTGTTGTGAAAGTCATTTTTGTGGTTGTTGTAATATTGGTTTTAGTATTGGTTTTTGTTGTTTTTAATAGTTGTTGTCTTGTTGTAGTAGTAATTGTTTTGAAAAATGAAATAACCACACATACAACTAACACTACCACTAGCATCAAACCACAAGCACCATCAGACCAACGACATCCAACCACAACCAACCACAGCCAACCCCCACCAACGCCATCCAACCACAACTAACCACAACCAACCCTCACCAACGCCATCCAACCACAACCAACCACAGCCAACCCTCACCAACGCCATCCAACCACAACCAACCACAGCCAACCACAACCAACGCCATCCAACCACAACCAACCACAGCCAACCCCCACCAACGCCATCCAACCACAACCAACGCCATCCAACCACAACCAACGCTATCCAACCACAACCAACCACAGCCAACCCCCACCAACGCCATCCAACCACAACTAACCACAGCTTCTCCTGGTAGCGAAGGTGGCGGCCGCCTCGTTGTCGGGCTCTTTGGCGGTCATCACGTCGGTGATCGACTCTGTGGTCGACCTGGTGAGCGGCGCCCTCATGTGGTGGAGCGGGAGAGCCATCCGCAAACGTGACCCCTACCTCTACCCCCAGGGTGAGGGGTCTTTGTCGTCGTGGTGTGCGTGTGTGAGGGTTTTTGGCCGGTGTTTAAAGTTTTGGTGAAGTTTATTTATCGAAAGAATTTATGATGATAATATTAATGTATTATTATAATATCATTAATATCCTTTATGCTATCATTCTCCACGTTCAAATCCTCCCAAGACCACTTCACTCACGCAACCATCCACCGACCCACCTATCGATCCACCCACCCTTCCATCCATCGGTCTCCACCAGGCAGGACCCGCCTAGAGCCGGTGGCGATCGTGGTTCTATCGGTCGTGATGGCACTCGCCTCGGTCGCGATGATCCAGCAGTCGATCCAGACGATGGCCGAGTACGTGAAGTACGACATACAAGAAGACACCAAGCACCTAGTCAACCACACGTACTGCCTCACCATTGAAGAGGTGTTTATGCTGTACTTTTACTGTATTGTATTATATTGTATTGTATTGTATGCTCTGTATTGTATTGTTTTTTGTTGTATACTCTTATACTCTGCTCTACACCTATATCATGTACACCGGGGGTGTACGATTGTAATTTCTTCATCATCACTGCATCATCGTTTAATGTCATGTTTATCGATACATCCCCACCACCACACCACCACACCATCACCACCACACCATCATCATCACCACCACCACCAGATGTACTCTTACGTGCACTTGGGTGGAGCTAATGGACCTGTCTTCGAGTGGGACTCGATCGGAATCTGCATCTTCACAGTGGGTCAGTGCGGAAGAGATGGATGGATGGATGGATGGATGGATGGATGGATGGATGGATGGATGGATGGATGGATGGATGGATGGATGGATGGATGGATGGATGGATGAATGGATTGATGGATGGATGGATGGATGGATGGATGGATGGATGGATGGATGGATGGATGGGTGGGTGGGTGGAAGGATGGATGGATATGTGGGTGGGTGGATAGGATGGATGAACGGATAGAGTAAGGAGATAGATTCACAACCCACTTCCCCATCCACACTCCACCCCGCCCATCAACACCCCATCTACTACCAATTACCCCATTCACCATCCAAACACCCCTCTAACCATCCACCGATCATACACCCCCATCCATCTATCCACACTCCACCCCCCCCATCCATCTATCCACACTCCACCCCCTCCCCCCCCCCATCCATCCATCCATCAAAACAGTCATCAAACTAGCACTCTTCATTCTGTGCCGACGGTGTGAGGCGCCAGCAGCACAGGCGCTGGCGCAAGACCATCGGAACGACGTCATCTCCAACACCGGTGCCCTCGCCTGTGGTCTAATAGGTGTGCTTTGGGGGGGGGGGGGGGGTGGTGGGTGCTTTTGGGGGGGGGGGGGTTGATTTGGGGTTGGTGGGGTGGGGTTTAGCTAGTTGTTTTTTTGAAGGGTTGGCAGAGGGTTGTTATAGCGATGTTTTTGTGGCGGATGGAGGGGGGTTAGTTGATGGAAAGGGGTAGTTACAAAGGGTTGATTTGGGAGGGGGTCTTATAAGGGGGTTAGTTGGTGCAGGGGCCGATAGAAGGTTGTTTTGGTGTTATCCGATGGGGTGGAGGGTGATTGGGGGCGGGTTCAGCTTGAAGAGTTTTGCTTGGTCTAGGGAGAGAATGAAGGGTGTGGTGGCTGAGTTCGGAGACTTATGGGAGGTAAGAAAATGAGAAATTTAATCTCTATCCCAACTCCTCCCTTTTCTCGGGTGTTCGGAGGCTGATGCGAAATAGGTAGAGAAGAAATTGACTTTCGACCTACTCCTTCCTCTTCCTCCTCCCTCCCTTCTTTTCTTCCACTCCACCATTCCTCATCTCTACCACGCAGGCTACCGACTGTGGAAGTATGCAGATCCTATCGGAGCCATTCTCATCAGCGTCTACATCATCGTATCGTGGTACCAGACCGGAAAAGGTGGAGGAGCGGATGGAGGGATGAATGGAGGGAAGGATGGGAAAAGTAATAAGTGGAGGGAGGGATGAATGGAGGGATTGAGGGAGGAGTTATCATCTTTCATCATTAAAATCCGTCTGTTTCAGTCTCAACCTGGAAAATCTGTTAGATCAACAAGTCCATTAAGACACATTCACTCACTCACCCATTTTATCTTCACGCATACACCCACCATTCAATCTTCCACCTTCCACCAAACCAACCACCCTCTCCCCCATTAAGCAACTCACCCAACCCATCAAAAATCAGACCAGATCAAACTTCTGACCGGGCACACGGCACAGCCCGACTTCCTGAAGATGCTGACGTGGATGGCGGTCAACCACGACGAGCGCATCCGCTTCATCGACACCCTGAGGGCCTTCCACTTCGGGAATAACTTTCTGGTCGAGGTTGTGATGGGCAGGATGGGCAGGGTAGAGTGATGGGCAGGATGGGCAGGGTAGAGTGATGGGCAGAATGGGCAGGGTAGAGTGATGGGCAGGATGGGCAGGGTAGGGTGATGGGCAGGATGGGCAGGGTAGGGTGGTGGTGGGCAGGATGGGCAGGGTAGAGTGATGGGCAGGATGGGCAGGGTAGGGTGATGGGAGAAGTGAGAATGGTGGTATTGGTGGGGGAGGGGTGATGAGGGTGATGAAGGTCATGGGAGTAGTGAGTATAGTTATGATGGGGTTATGATGATAATGATTATCATCCACTATCGTTCTTGATGCGCTGATTTAAATGGAATAATTTTTAGAAAAAATATAATTATCATTATTTTCGTCATCATCATCATCAGCATCATCATCATCACCTCCAGGTGGACATAGTGCTTCCGGCCTTGATGACAGTTATGGAGGCTCATGACATTGGTGAGAGTCTGCAGATGAAGCTCGAAAAGATTCCGCAGGTGCTCATGATGATGATACTACTATTACTATTACTACTTTCTTCTACCACTAATATTACTACTAATACCTCCACCACCACTACTACTACCACCACTTCCACTACTACTACTACTACTACTACTACTACTACTACTACTACTACTACTACTACTACCACTACTACTACTACTACTACTACTACTACTACTACTACTACTACTACTACTACCTCCGCCATCACTACCACCACCACTCAGGTGGAAAGAGCGTTTGTCCACATCGACCACGAGGTGGAACACAGACCCTCCGACGAACACAAGGTCGTCTGAGCGCTCATAATGATCTTCAGCATAATCATCATCATCACCACCACTATCATCATCGTCACCATCATCATCATCCTTCTCCGCATCATCATCATCATCATGATCATCGTCGTCATCACCATCTGCACCAATTTCTCGGTATTCACCATTTAGAATGCTGATCTATGCTCGTAAATTGTTTTGTAAAGTTTTTAGTTGGCTATTTTTTTATTAGTTAATTAAATAAGCCTATTAATTTTAATATATAACTTTTTTCTTTAAATAACATGTATTATTTCATTATTACTAAATAATAGATATTTTATTCTATTAATATTAAATATAGGCTGTTTGATAATTTCTAGTTGTATAACCAGTAGTGAATTAGCCTCGAAGCTGCAGAAAGCACTACCTAGGCGCGCGCAAAATCAAAGTTTTCTCGTTGCCACAGCGATTTTACACTTTTTTTCATTTCTTAACCGTTAAATCTGAACATTTCAATCTTACTTTTGCATTTCTAGACTTAACCACAGCTAACAACACACCCTGTTTGCGCATAACCCTCTCTAATCACCCTTATCTTGTATCAATGACAACCACGGGAACACGGATCTTTCAACGTCTGAACTCTTCTTTGCAATAGTTTTTTTCGATTTTTTCAATAGTGACGCAGTTTTTCATTTTGTAGCGCTCAACCATCAGAGTAATTCTTTCCACAAAACCTCAGCAATTAATAGGTCACTTTCAGTCCATCTAAGGCACGCACATCGTCCTATACAGTATAGCCTTTACTATATAGGCTATACTGTGTATAGCCTTTACTGTATAGGCTATACTGATCTTGTTGTTGTTAGTATTGTTGTTGCATACAAACTCTTGCTGTTTGTGTGCGTGCGTGTATGTGTATGTCTCTCTTTACTCTGCTTCCTTTGATCGCTCCCCACTTGCATTTCTTACTTCCCAGCACAGATCTGTGACATCTCGGAATTTTCAAGTGATCTTTCATGTTATTTATATTTTTATATTTCTTATTAGTATTTATTTTATAAATCATTTTACATTAATATTAGTATTTTTTTATTTAATTTCATATTATTATTATTAATATTTATAAAAAAATATTTTTTCATCTATTCCACTTCTTCGTCGTCGCTCAATCGATCCTCACTTATCGCACTCTTAAGTAAGATATTCTTTCTTTCCTCTCGCGTGTGTACATTTCTCCACCGCATCTGTACATTTGTGTCATTTTGTACAACGCCTTTTATTACATTTTATAGCGCGAATTTTTTCCATTAAATGGTCTTAACTATTGATTATAATATATATTTATTTTGATGACATTTTGTACGGCCAATTTTCGGGTGTATTATCTTGTTTTGGACGTGCTTTCCAACTACTCATTCTACCACACCACACAGACAGACATTTTCATTCTATAGCCACGATAGAAGCACCCACACTTGCCAAGACAACAGGCAATAAGAGAAATTACAATTAGTAATAATAATAATATTATTATTATTAGTTCTTAATAACTTTTTATTCCAAAGCAATCACAGAAAATCAAATAAAATGCCATTTGGGCTTGATTGTTAGTTTGACAACATTGAGGAAAATAGTTTTTTATTAGCTTCCCTCTTAGCTTTCTATGCACTGTTATCGATTATTTATAAAGGACAGCTCTTCTTCTCATCATGCCCAAGTCTTATAGAGATTTACAAATCAAGATTAAATTGTTTTTACGTCAGTAAACCCATACTCCTATTTATTAGCGCCTGCCGCTCTGGCTTCTATTAATCCTCATTAGAATAAACTAATTGGTTTGAGTAAGAAAGGCAATTCGTGTCTTCTCTCCGATCCGCTTGCAAGGATTAGTTTTACGCCATTGTTTTTAACCTAGTTGACAAATATTCAGATAAATTGAGCATATATATATATATATATATATATATATATATATATATATATATATATATATATATATATGTTGTTTTGACCAAAATCGAATAAATTACTATAATAAAAACCTCTATGACTACAGATTTCAAATACTCTACAACTATACATGAAATAGTTTTTTAATCTATTGTAAATCATTACAACCACTATTACAAGTATTTTTTCAAATTCCCAAACTTTTCTTAAAACCAACGATAAATACAAACCACTTTATACATATTCCTCCTTTTTATTATTATCGTCGTTAATGCTTTCATTATTTATAAATAATTATTTAATTGTTATAGCGCTGTACGTAGTTGCAAACTCAAATGTGTTTTTGAGAGTTTGATGGACTAATGAAGGGTGGGGGAGTAAGGGTTGAAAAATAAACTTTTGAAAATTAAGAATCTTGAAGAATGCAGGTGGATGGTTAGTGAGTGTTGGTGGTAAGGGGAAAAATACAAAGTGAAAAAGAAGCTAGGTGATGAAATGAAATAGAATAGTTCATGGAGGACAGAAAAATTGAAGATTTGATCAAAAAAGATCGAATCCATGTCGAGGGTTTAAAACATTGACTCATATTTTTTCGAAAAGTATTTGTTTTTCCGAGCCGTTTTCAGGGACCAGTTTTGTGACCCTGACTTTATTCACATTAATAAATGTTAAGAAACATTTTGCATACGTTTTTTTGACTGAATTATTTACTAAATACGCTATATTTGATATTCAACATTAATAAATTAGTTGTAAATAGCAATAAAATGTCTCACAACATTAACTTCATTACTAAAGAGTTAAAAGTGTTACGAACTACACATAAAATCGAATGATCTCAAACTACACACAACATAAAATGTTCAACAACTACACATCAAATTTTTTAGACACTCTTAAACCTACTGAAATCTACTGTTATTTAAAAAAATATACTTCAAAATTCTTCTTCAAACGGGCTTTAAGACCTAACGATAGATAAAAGCCACGATTATAATATTCATTTCTTATAATTATTTATCTTTTGGTTATAATTATTATTCCATTATTATTATTATTCCTTAATTTATGTAGCGCAGTACTCAGATGCAGACTCCGTCCTGCCTGCGACACGAGCCTGGACAGGAGGGGCATGGATGGTTGCACTCCCCTCCATGCATGCCCTTCCGACACACTGCAGAAGAAGCGAGTCTTATTTATTAGGATTACTCGCTAATTAACATAAAAATTCATATGAAATGTGTTTTTTTTCAATATTTTTGTGGATAATATTTCTATTTAATTTTTAGTTTTTCGTTATTCGTATATTCATACACCTTCATGGTGAAAATAGTAGCAAATATGCAAGGCACATCTCACAACTCCTTTTTATATTAAAAAAAAAATATTTTCCCGCCGTCTCACCGGAGTAGACACTGTTCAAGAGGGTGTTACCGCAAGTTTGGCGACTGTTTCCACCACACTTGGAGGTGCATCCGATGGAAGACCCATGACGACCATACGAGTTGCCGCAGTTACATCTGGTGCCTGACTGGATGGGTGTGGTTGGAGGGGACTGGAGAAAGTGAAGTGGTTAAGTGAGGGAACGGAAATGGATTTTTATAAATTTATGAAGATTTAAATTGTACGGTTGATCTAGCGAGATGTTTTATATTTTAACGATGGTTTTATTATTTATTTATCCATTTTCCTTTTTCAAAAACACTCTTCTTACTTCTATTTCTCAAAAAATCGTTGTTTCTGTTTCTAAATTATTAATTTTCTTCCACCCATCATCTTTATATCTCCACCACTAATTTCCCGATCTCCAACATCCATCTTTTCCACCTGCAAGCCGGAAAAAGTGGCGTTGGCAGCAAAACACAGATCCCAGCAACGATTAACGGTCATCTCCTGCTCGTCATAGGAAGCTACGTCGAGGTCTTTGATGGGACCGTCTTTGAAACAGCCGATCAACAAGACAACCGTGACTGGTGGTGGAGATGAGGGTGAGCGGTAGTTACTTAATAAGCGGGTGGTGGTGAAGTTATTTGTATGCCTGGCTAAAAGGTCAGTTAGTGGAGAAGATTTTTGTTTCTGAATTAGTGAAGAGAAACTTTATTTATATACAATTTTTATTAAATTAAATTGATAAAGTTTTTATTGATTAATTTTTTTTTCTCAAAAATTTAAGTGTGTCAAAGACAATAGACAATATTTGAATGGCGTAATATCAAGGACGTTTTTAAAAACAATGAAATCACGACAGGAAGATGAATTCTTACAAATCGGATTTAACAGAAGCAAGTCTTTTCTCTGAAAAAATCAATAACTTAATTACATTGAAGAATTATTTTTAGACTAAAACTTATTTTGAGAAATAAACTATTATTAGAATACATTTATTAAATAATTTCTCAGATAAAATTATTTATTTTAATTATCTTATTAAAACTAAATTTAATAAGTTGAATCTAAGAAATTAATTAATGAAAAACCATGTAAGAGCGGCAGTTGGAGCTGGAGGGAGTGAGTGATTCCTGGAGTAACTTCGTGTTCAGCAGAGTGCATCTTCTTTCAAGGTGAGAGATCCCCAGACAGTTTGGCACATTCAAACACGAAAGAGAACACTGCATAAGATCCATTCTTTTCGATTCCACCGGCAGAGGAATAGGTGCACAAAACCTTGTCATGAACTGGTTCGATATCAGTTCCAGACGCAGTTCTCTCCGTTCTTGTCCTTCTACGCTGATCACTCCTCCAATAAGAAAGACCAGAATCAATTTATTTTTTCCCATTATTGCTGATAATAATAACTGGTCACCTATGCAAGTGTCGCTATTCTGGTAATTAATTGTATTAATACAATTTATAAATGTTAAGTGTTAAGTTATATTTATTGAAAATATCTTTTGTCTGCTCTCATGCAAAACCACAGATTCTTCAAGTTTTCATTTGAGAATCATTATTTATATCTTCTAAAATATACACGTGCACATCACATCCACTAATATATAAAGTAAGCGCTATACAAAATCAATGTAATTTAACGCATATATTTAATAAATCTCTTCAAATGATTTAAATAAACGTTTTCATTTAAATAGTAAATCCATAAAGTCAGTAATAGTTTTTCTATCATAATTATTGAAATTCATTTTTAGCATTAATCTTCCTCTGAAGCCAGCATCAGCTGTATGTGTGATATAAGCATACTCTACTAAGCATCTCATATATGATGGTATGAATGCAACAGCTAGCTGGTAAAAAGTTTTCTTGTTTTTATGTTAAAAAGCCTTTTTTACAACTTGAAAGTATTTCTAGAAAGAAAAGAATTCTCTTTTATAAAAATTCAAATACAGTATTTATAATCTATTGAGAAAGTGGAGCTTATTCGAATCGAAGAGATGTCAAGACAACAGCACATGAAGTTACCGTGGTACATCGTGGACCAGACGTTCGTGTCAGAGATGAGAAGAGTGGCTGGAGAAGTTGAAAGTCTAGACTGTTCCGACTGTCCTCTCCTCACTCAGCAATCTTTCCTACAACTCTCTAGAGAAAAAGTCGTCTTCAAGAGTCTCACTCGTCTGCTGATGCCAGAGGAAGGAGTCTTTCCTGACCTGGTGTACGAGTGTCTGGCCGAAGTGTGTCCGAAACTTGAAGAGATTCTAAACGTGCGTCCGAACTGCAACAACTCCTGCAACCAACTCAAATGCTACTCGAACTTCAACAACCTCAAGGTCGTCTATGACAACCCCGTTGCCAACCACGGCAGGATGAACACGCTCTCGAAGAATGACAAACAACGCAGACAAAACTGGGAACAAGATGTCGCCAAGATCGCCATCAACTGCCAGAAGGTCGAAAAGTATGTGTGCACCGGAGGCAAGTGGTACCTGGACGACAAGTCTCTGGAGAGGCTGGCTTTACTGATGCCTCGTCTAACGTCTCTCGAGTTGAAACGCTGTAGCGTGTCGGACGAAGGAATTTCAAAGTTTTTCGCTTTCAACCGCAACAAAAACCTCAGCCGACTGACGCTGGACGAAGCAGGCTCTAAAATAAGCGACGTAACTCTGAATTTGGTCTCCGAGTACTGCCCCTCCTTGCGACACCTCCGTCTCATGCGCAACGAAAACTACACCAAGCCTGCCGTCTCCCACCTCCTCAAATCCGCCACCGAACTTTTGGAGTTTTCCTTCGATGGTCGTCACCAGGCAATTGAGAACTCTTCCACCAAGCGGTCTTTCGATGAAGACACTTTCAACCTTCTATCAACCAACTGCCCACACCTCACCGCCTTGAAGCTCTATCGATGCGAGTTATCCTTCAAGAAAATATCCGCCCCCTTCCACCAACTGCACTCCTTCCACATGTACGATTGCGTCTTCTCGCACACCTCTTCCTTTGTCGACTTCCTCGCCACACTGCCCTCCCTAAGCGAACTTTCCTTCGTAGACTGCTCTTTCGTTTCGCCTGAACTGGTGGTCAGCATCATCATCAAGCTCTCCAACCTGCACCAACTCACTCTCTTCTGTCGGCATCGCGACTTCTACTCTGACGTTGCGACACTCGCCAAAGAGACGTACACCAGGTTGACCGGAGAGAACGGCGGTCGCTTCAAACTTAGTGGCATTCGACACTTCAG
This sequence comes from Piscicola geometra, assembly GCA_943735955.1. NCBI lineage: Eukaryota > Metazoa > Annelida > Clitellata > Hirudinida > Piscicolidae > Piscicola > Piscicola geometra. Next base: position 6,714,963 of record OX030958.1, on the reverse strand, counting down.
TCTGCAAGGAGCCTCAGGCGCTTTCTTGCGTCTCGTCACGGCGCTCTGCTCGCAAGTCACGCACCTCGACTTCAGATACACCACCCCCGTCAACAGCACCAGTCACTCGATTGAACCAGAAGATCTGGTCGAAGTTTTAACCTCTTGTGACCTCTTGAAACACCTCGAAATCACCTCCACCACAACTCAGCCCTATCTAGCTGACTCCTTCTTCCACCAACTCTCCAACACAGGCCTCGAAAGCCTCTTCACCGACTTTTCTCTCAAGCGAATCTCAAGAGTTGCCGTCTCAAAGGCCCTCAAAACAACGCCACTCCTTCAGAACCTCGTCCTGGACATCACAGAAGGCGACATCGACGAGAGGTTTTTGAGAGAACTCTTGCAAACGTGTAGAGAAAAGAGATTGGTGAAGGTGGTCGAGGATGGTGGAAGGAGTTTCGTGAAGATGAGATTTAACGCATTGGTGGAAGAACCTCCGTCGTAGTTTGTCGTTGCTTTATCAATCGTTATTTTTGGTGTTGCATGTGATGAAGAAACATTTAAAGCAATTTTTTCAAATGTTTTCAATCTACCATACTTTTATTTCATAAGGTGCAAATTTAATTTTTGAGAACTTGAGCAATTTTTCGAGTAATAATTTAGTTTAATCAAAAATAGAACTACATTTAGAATTGAAACGCTTTATCCGTGTTATCCAGCCCAGTTCATCGTGCTTTGCTGTCATTGCTACTTTCAACATGTAAATGTTTTTCGTTTAATTTACAACTTTTTTTGCCTAAACACAATATTTAATATTATCATCTTTATTTTCTTTTGCTTTTCAACTACATCTATTCCTTTTGATAACCTAATTTAAAGATTTTTTAAAACGTGATTTTTTAGTTATGCAAAAATGTCAATTTTATAGACATTTTTTCGAATAATTTATTCAGCACAAAATTTTTTGCTTCAAGAAATAAACTAAATTGCTTTTTAATAAAAAATTTTCAGTCACAAGTATAAAAAATCTTTAATAAAATTTTAAATGTTTTTTTCCCCCAGCTTAGTCATAAACCATCCTGCTAGAATGCACGCAGTAATTTATAGATTTTATCTTATATAACTTTTTTAAAATTTATAAACATAACACATTTGGCAAAATTTTCACAATAACGAAAAGTATCATTTGAGCCATGGGAAAACGACTGAAGAAATTCAATCATTTCGAAGTGGTGGCAACATTATGCTTACGTGGATCACAAATAATAAGTAAGCTTGAGATTTGATAGAAACAGATGCAGGAAAATCACTATGCTCGTTTACAACCAATAAGATACACATAAGCGCCATCGAGTGGGACGTTTAAAGTGAGAATTGTATTACTAGATTTAAGTATTTTCGCCATTCGGAATTGAAATGGCTCAGACTTTTGGTATTCTGGGCTTTAGTCTTGGAGGAGGCATAGGAACATCTGTTCAATCGGCGTTTTAATTATTTTAAATGACTCCAATCATCAAATTTTTCTAACCAAAGTAAAATAAACTAGTGAAAGATAAATCTATTTCTAAAGATTATTAACAAATACAACCAACCTTCGTTTGTCTTTTTGGACTCAGGGCTTTTGGTAAGAAAAACCTCTGAACAAGATTATTAGTGGAAGTTAAATAAAATATTATTCAATATTTAATGTTTTAAATGAATTAAACTTTTTCCATAAAATCTAAAATAAATGAATCTAATATAATGTATTTCTGTCTTGAGAATGCCCATACCAGATTCTGCCAAGATTTCATCTCTGCTGCGCCTTCGCATGATTTCCAATCGATCTTCGAACCTATAATTTGAAAAGTAGAAATATTAACCTTTTGTATATTTTATAATAAAAAAATATATTTTTTATAAAAATTTGGGAAAACAAACGTTTGAAGAAACTCCGTTTATAAAATTCAAAAAAAGTAAACTAAACTAAGTTCGTCTATGCAAGGTGAATCATATCAACAAAACTCAAAACTTCAGACTATTTCAAACATTTTAAAGGTCAAGAGTTTGAAGAATGCATAAGCAAACACTTCACACTTTTCAAATAAACTCATTCCTTAAGACGAAATCCTTCATAACACGGAAGTCAACCTCAAAATTCTTCACATTCCCAAGAATCCCCTAATCTTTCAACAACTAAAAAAACTAGAATAAAATAAAAATAAAAAATCCAATTTTTCCTTCAACCTCCATCAAACCACGTACGTGAGGGCACCTGGGACGGTGCGGAGGGGCACTGATGGCTGATGCACCTTGTCGGCCAGGTGTTTGATCGCCATCAGCCACTCCCGAGCCTCAAACTCTGTCTTTGCGCCGAATATCACTGACTCTTTATCTTTTCTGTTAAGTTTTTTTTATATAAAAAATAAAAAGCGATGAATATTATTTTGGAAGTTAAACAAGTGCAATCACTGGTTTAGATAAAAAAAGTTATTCTTTAACTAGGTTCAGACTGATTTCAACTTTATTCGATAAACTTTTACAGCTATACTTTCTACATATTTTAAAAACAAAATATTCATTTCCAATTTTCTTTCTTCACCAACTTAAAAGCATTAACCTGTGAAGAACAAAGGCGTGCGGGAAGGTCTTATTGGAGGAGAACGCATCGACTGAAGTGACTGTACTGAGGTCGATGTAGCAGTGGTCGATGTGGTTCTTGGAAGAGTGTTTGTTTCGGGGCAAGGAGTTGTGGGAGTACTTTGAAAGGCTTCCCTGTGTCTCTTTCGAACTGTTCTTTAAAGGAGCTTTATGCGTCTTTGACGAGATGCAAGAAAATAAAGATATGAAGGAAGATTTTTCAGGATTTTGGAATATTCTGTTGAGAAGCTTTGGCGAAGAATTGATGGGAGGGTAGTAGACTTCGAGCGACGTGACTCCGCTCTGGCATGCCTCGGTCCAGGTGTCCCTCAGCACTAAGACCCGTTCATGCCAGTCCTGCAAGGGTGTAAGGTCTTTTAATAAAGTTTAGAAAAAAAAAGAATTCACAATTTTCTTGTTTTTCTTCTTGCTACTTGGTCGGCTTTGCAAGTGGGTTTAGAAAAGCGGGAATCATGCTTTATGGCTCGTTTAAGTGGAGTTTCACCGTGGAGTTATAAATTTAAGCTTTCTGAACTATATACCGTACAGAAACTCGCCAAACACGCACCCAAAACTAAGGTCTAGTTAGTTTTAAAGGAGTCAAGAATCATCATCTTCTTGTATCATCATTACGCTTTAGCAGTGAAATTTTTTAAAACTAAATTTTAAATGTTAAAAAAAGAGAGAAAAAAAATTTATTATAAACAGAATAGTCAAATATTAACCGGAAAATAAAATCATAAAAGCTGAGTGTATTAAAATTCCTTCCTTCTCGCTTGGAACACGATATGCATTAACTCATGCCTGAGAGTTTGATAAGAGCCTTCTTCGCGGAAAATGATTAAGTTTAATTATGATAAATAAAAAAATATAGAAAAACGAGATCTTTTATTTTTTAATTATAAACTAGTATATGAAAGTTCTTTTAATGAATCAATAGTTTTTCAAGAATAAACTTAAATTTTGCAGTTAATCCGAGTTTTGGGTGAATAAATAGGCTTCATATTCAAAATAAGAAAGGTTGATGATAGGAAAAATGAGGCAGAACGGTCCAGAAAGTTTGGATGTGAAAAGATTGAGTTTGCACTACTTATGAGAAAAGAGTTATCGACCTAGATTATCCAAATTTAACATCTAAATTTGATTAAGATAAACGTAAGTTAAAAATAACTTTTCTAACAGCTAATCAAATGTTTAATTTTTGCCATTTAAATATAAAATTATTGACATTCTGATAGAGTATTATAGTACCGTAACTTGATTTTTTAAGTTTTGATACAATTTAGTTGAGAAAAAAAGCAATACAAATTAAGACTCCGGATTTTTAGCAAACGAATTTATCTGCAAATAAAAAACTAAATAAAAATGCTTGAAGTTTGAATTCAAACTTAATCTACTTTTTGAATATTTTGAAGTTCATACAGGACTTTGCAATATGTACCACAACCATGAATCAAGTTATGGATATTTAAAAAATTATTAGTGAATTTATTTATGTTTTAATTAAATTTAATTTAGCTTTAAATTATAATATATATTAATTTGAGTTTTTAAATATTTCATATAATCTGGGAATTAAATTTTAATTTTTTTGAATATAAAATAACAATGCGGAGGAAAAAAGAATTCAATAGAAATGTAAAAATGGTTTAGACGAAATGGCACGCTGGCATTGGAGAAAGTGTTGTGTAGGGAAGGGTGGTTATTGTAATTAAACAATAATTACCATTATAATGATGACGATCATAATTATAGAGGATTTCAAACCGATTGAGCTTGAACGGGTGAACGGGTAGCTGAGTCGGCAACGACTCTCGGCTTGACTAATAATGAAAGGTCCTAGGTTCAAGTGCAACTAATGCCCTTGTAACCCAAAGGCGCAAATGAAAAATATGCAGCCAAAGTGGCCTCGAAGCCCGTTCGGGTTATACGCCACTATAATAATGCTCGTCATTATTATTATTATTACTATCACTATTATTGAAGGATACTAGCGTGAATGGGTTGAGCCGCGAATTTCTAAAAACTTAACTAAATAATTTTTCGGAAACAAATGTAACTTTTAGCCGTTTCAAATAGCTAATAAAATAATACTAAAAAAACTGTAGTATTAAATTGGGATTAGAACAAAGGTCTTTTAGGTGAATAATGTTTTAAAAATATAAAACTATTTTTGCAATTTATTTGAAAAAGATTTGTATTTTTAACTTGCCTTTTGATCATATAAATATTTTCCGCATTCTCCAAATAACAAGAAAAGCAAAGGATGTAACTCTTACACTGGCAAGACGTCAGAACTGAAACATTAAAAATCTTCCCTTTTGAAAACAACACCATCAATCATTTATTGCTGTTTTTTAAAGTTTAAAAAAACTTGGTTTGCTCAATATTTTTAGGTCCTAAAAATTCAAAAATATGTACACTGGAAAATATCAAAAAATTATATGAAACGTTTTGATGTTCTGATTTAAAAATTAGATTTTAGAATTCAGAAAAATAGTTTTAAAGTGATTTTTAAAGAAACTCTTTGAGGATCAGTGAAAAGTTTAATGATCATGCGCTACAAAAAGAAAGCTTTGAAGAAGAAAAATAAATCGATGGATTTTCATAGTAGATCTCAAAACATGAAAAATAATATATAAATGAATTGACACGAAACTCTGTAATTTCGGAATCATTTGAGCCACTTAATTACAATTGATTACACAACTAGCCTATTAACCTAATTGGTTCCTAGAAAATGTTCAGAGTTGTTTTGAGGAAATACTTTTAAAATGCGACTTTAAAAGAATTTTACGCTGATAAGATTCACGATTAGACTTCCCATCCTTCTTCAATCAATTTAGTTTTAAAATAATTCCAATTGTCATTTATTTTGTTGTAATTATTATCCTTGGAAGCTTTCATAAGAGTCGACGCTTAAACTTGTAAACACTTGGGTGCATGTTAAAGATAGGAAACTGAACACTCAAGGGTGACTTGAAAGGAATTTTTGACGTAAAAGTGAGGCTGTTGTGAACATAAAAGAACAAAAAAACAGTCACGTTTTTGGTTGAATGTCAAAATTTACAGAAAAATCGGGAATTAAAAACGCTTAAAAGCTTTTAGGGCTTCCAATGAATGTGCACATTCGTCTAATTAAAGGCAAGGTTTCAGGATAATTAAGGTGATTATGGGGCTGATAGAAGGAGAATGAAGTGAAAGATGAAGGTGGTTGGAGGGGAAGTAACAAATAAAGGAAGAAAAGAAGCAATAAAAAACTTCGCTAGTTTGAAAAGATTCAATATTTATAAATATATGCTAAATTCAAAAGGTTGAATATTGTGAAATCTTTAAACAATTCAAAATTAATATTATTTAAATGTCTAAAAAAGAGAGTTATTATTTTCACAAATTTTTTATAGGCCACCATAGACATTCGAGTTGTTAAATAGACGGTTTGAAGAAAAGTTCTAAAATAAAGACTCGAAAAAAAAATAATTTTTCTATAAATTTTTTTATATTCTGAAGTCTGAAGATTTATTTATTCACAGTATGCCATCAAAGGCATATGCTAAAGAATTTGTTAAACGATTTTTTATTCCAAGTGTTTTTTATTGCCTGAAAATACGCTATCATTCGTGAATAAAATACCAGTTTTTAAAAGTTTCTAAAAAGTTTTTTTTAAGAACACAAACATAATCATTTTGAAATATTAATGTATAATTTTACAATAGGATGCCTTCTCTAGTCCTTTTAAC
>OX030958.1:6696125-6703625 GCA_943735955.1 Piscicola geometra | reverse complement strand
TGTCTAGAGACAAAGACTTGGAGTGGACCGATCCATTTCTCTCGAGGGGGTGTGCAGGTCTGGGAAGGTGGTACTCCACCAAGCAGCGGGGTGTGCCACATGCTTCGTTCAGATACGATTGTCTGCGTCTATCACGATAAAAAGATATATTTGGTGTTTGATAAGATAGAGATTATTGAAAGTATGTAACTATTCAAAAAAGTTAACTTGTGACATAACAAAATTTTTTTGAAACAGAGAACACATGAAGTATAATTTTAACAATTAAAGTAACATTTTATAAATATTGAGCAAATATCTAACTTTTTGAGGCATAGAATTCCACTGATGAAGATGACTACTCCGATGATCAAGGCGATGCTCAAGATGGTAGCCACAGCAACCCCTGGTGGTGGATTGAAGTGAGTTTATAATTTGTTCGGAGTTGTGAGTGGTATTTACAGACAAAATTTGATTAATGTCAAGTGTGTGAGTATTTTGATAGAAGTTTATGACTATAGAAAAGGAATTGTTTAAACATTAAAAATTATTTTAAAATATTAACTAAAAAACTTTTTTATATTTTATGTGTAGAAAAAAAAGAAGACTGCACCCACATTGCGAGTTGGAAAAAACGCCCCAGAACGCAGTAAGAAAGGCCGAAGAGGCTGATGCTGTGGAGTGAAATTACTTTTGTTCTACAAGATTTTATTTTTCTTTTTCAAAAACATTCACAAATTATTTTTAATGTGTAATTTATATTGAAAATATGATTAAAATTTTTTTAGAAATTTGTGATCAAACGTGTGTTAATAAAGTTTGGATAATTCTTAAAGATCAGCAATGCGCGTGTCTTTTTCATCTTTATGGTATTTCTAATGCAGTCGTGTCATGGAGTCTTCGTTGGTATTAGCTGCAGGCTGGCAGCTAGCATTGTAAATTCAACGTTCTGGCAACATAAATCCAGCGCCACACCCTTGCATGGCAAGTGGATGAAGCTGTGAAAGTAATGCCTCTGCTTTTTCCGTTAAAATTGTTTTTATTTTTTTTTCTCGATTTTTTTATTGTCTCAGCTGTTTTTTCCGTTAATTTTTATATACATACTATTTTATCCTTTTAACCATTTTTCTTTTATCCATCTATTCACCCTTATCCCTTGGCCCATCGGGCTATTCACACTTTCATTCACATCACCTTCTTTCAAAAAATCTATTCTTCTCCTTTCTCTCATAAATTGAAAACTCCATAGAATTTCTTCATCACGAATATTTCAATTTTGAATAGGACTAAAATGTGTATGATAGCCCTCATAAATACATGATAGGCACTATAGCGAGGTTTAGCGAAAAAAAGAACTTATTTGATGATTTAGCCAGTTTAAAATGACGCTTTTATCAGATTTTATTCGAATGATTCATTATTGAAAAGCATTAATTAGAACTATTTTACATTTTGAAGGTTGGATTTTAGGATGCAAACGGGATGTTCCTAAAAGCTTTAGGGAAGCTCTATCGAGTTGATCCAAACTATAGGTTTTTTTTGGAACTGATAACTGGCTTTATATTTAACTGTCAATTTGTGATTACTTATTGAAATGAAATTACTCAAATTATTTTCATGAATTGGAAAAATCCAGTTCCTTTAAATTAAAATGTTCCATGTAGTTGAAGCAAAAACCATCCGTGAAAAAACTTGATTATGCTGGATATTTGGCCGATGGGTTTAGGTGCATTCATTATTAACACCAAAACCACTCAAACTCTTAAATAAATTCTTTTCAGAAGGGAATCTTCGAGTATAGTCTAAACTTAATAACCTTTCCTCGGATCAGTTCTTTGCTTTCGATGTTTCCATAATGCATAATTCCACTTTATCCGAAAATTCCGTGTTTTTCTTAGAATTTCCTTTCATAAACATGAAATCTTTACCGCCCAACATCAAATTCTTTACGCTGAATTCGCGTAAAGCACCACTCGGCGATTTTAACGTTCTAAATCCCGCAGTGCGAACATCCAGAACTTTTTACATTCTGACACGCAATAAAGTCGTAAAGCTTTTAAAATTTCACAATTTAATTAATATTTTTTGGGAATTTATACAGACTTTAATATTCTACTCAGAGCTCTTTACGGTCTCTTGCATTATTGTCATTAATAGCCTCAGCGTAAAAAATGCTTTAAGACATTTTTACACCTTTAACTCTTAAAAACACATTTTAATTAAACAAAATATTTATGAGTAAAGTATTTTGGGAATTTTTTTTATTAAATCTGCTTAAGATACAAGTAAAATTAAAGCGGTGTAAAGAAGTAAAAAACAACAAAGTCCTACTGACCTTTCCAAGCTAGGCAATCTGGGATGTTCCCTTCCCACACGGAGCCCTTGCAGTCCACTTGCGTTCTCTCTCCACCGGTCTCACAGTACAACACGCTCACCTTTCCTAACCGCCTCACCACTAATCCATTCTCTTCTGGTATGTCTGCGCAGCCCGTTACTGCAATGTTCGTGGTTGTGAGCGTGTGGTGAAGTTCACAATTTAAGCAAATTTCGTATTTGCTTTTGATTATTGTTTTTTAGTGCTGGCAAAATGATGATAGTACACGAAAAAATATGTATAATTTGTTTTAGAAAAACTAAAAATATTGTGGTAGTTCACATTTTATTTTATAGATTTTTTGGAAAAATGACAAAGTTAAAAAGGGCAAATCAAATGTTAAATTACCGCAAATAAACTAAAACGAGCATCTCATACAATACATTTCATACCTGTATATTTTAGCAGGAAATACGGTTGATTTTGATTTTGGGATGACGAAGACGACAGCGATGATGGCGATGCTGATGACGACGGTCCCATGTTGATGCTGATGGAGTTTCCTTGTGATACGTACACCGTAGAGACCCTCCTCTCGCCCTCGCAGATGGTTTGTGAGGGATTGTTGCTGTGTGCGGAAAGAATACAATTTATTCGATTCTTTTTTAGAGTTTATAATTTTCAAAGTTTCGACTTTTAGTGAGTTGAAATTTGAAATATAAATGAAATAGCGTGTTAAAAGTTAATAAAGTCTTTTTCTAGTTAAATTAAAATTTATCTTTTATCCACTTATTTGTTACATTCCTTAACCCATCTTTTCCAAATTCATCTTGCTAGCGCTATTACCTTTCTTTTATGATGGCAAAGACGTTACAGTTGTTGCTGTCGCTGAGGCTTTTGGGCCTGCGAGCTGTGGTGAAGTCGATGAGGGTGATCACGATGGAGTAGGCTTCTCCAGCCTCCAGCAGCCACGGTGAAGTGGTCATGCCACAACCTGACTCCAGCGTCACGGCGTTTGCTGGTGGTGGATGTCGTTGTGAAGGTGTTGAATGTGGTGGAAGGGTTGGAGAATTGTAGTGAGAGAGTGATAGGGTTCGGTGTGGTAGTGGTGAGTTGTGAAGTTTGTTTCATGTGAAGTGGAGTAATTAAGAAAGATTATTTACTCTTTTAAAAGTGTAATGAACTTAAATTCTCACATCGAGTGATGGAAAGTGTGATTGTAAGTTATGATGAGTTTCTATGGCTTAGTATAATAGATTAGAATTTCTGAGCTAACCTAAAAAGCCAAATGGTTTCGTGATTTTGATATACGAAGGAGAAGTTGAAGATTTGTAAGCTGAAGATGATGAAGACGACGCCGATGATGAACAGGAACTCGGTGGTCTGGAGATTACTGAACAAAGGGTGAAGTTAATTTAGGTTTGAACTTGTTTCGACAGTTTTTTCGCGTTTTTCCACACGGATTACGTTTGTTTTAATTAAGGTTTATTTCTCGACTATTTTTTCTCTTTTAATTATTTTTCACGGATGCCCCGTCGCTTTTTAAAAAACACAATTTAAAACCCAGTTACAAAATCCTTCACCACAACCATCAACTACTATAACCACACCACAACACGACTCAACCACCACCATTCACCTGGAAGACAAACATACGAGGCCTGAAGGTGACCTCGGACATTCTTGAGACACCTCTCGGAGCTGAGGTGGTCTACAATCTTGGTGACCCTTACCTCACACTTTCTCCTCCCTCCACACCACATCTCCATCAGACCAACCACGTCTCGCTGGCATGATGAGTTGATGAATTGAGGCTCATTGCAACTCGAAGAAGCCATCAAGCCGAACCTTGTAAAATAAAATAAATATGAAAATGAAATAAAATAAATTTAAAAATTAAACGAAAAATCATTTCAATGTTATATCGATTCAATTTTTCTTTAAAAATCGATTGTATTATTTCCACCAATTTTTAATTAAGCTTCTTTAAAACTACATTATTTTATTTTTTTAAAACTGCATTTCGTAGCAGCAGGTTCACCTGGCAGACAGTACAACGACGACCGCCTCTTGATGCGAGCAGTCTGCACTGAAGGAGGACGTCTCGCAATAGTCCAACAGACCTTTCGAGTCGGGGAAGGAATCTGGGAGTGGTGAGAAGGTGAGGTGGATGTGTTAGATGTGGGAATGGTTGGAGAAGTTTTGGGAAAATGGTTTGATGAGAAAAAGGTTGAAAAATGGGTTGATGGTTTAATGAAAGAAAGGTTTGGAAAAATGATTTGATGGTTTGATGAGTGTATGGGAGTAGATAGAAGGGTGTATTGGTGAATGAATGGATGTGTGGATATGGGGGTGGATGGGAATCTTGGAGAAGAGACAGGGTGATGCGGATGTGCTGGATGAAGGAGAGGGTTGGAGGAAATGGTTTGATGGTTAGATGCGTGGATGGGGAGTAGGTAGAAAAATGGATTGCTGGGTGGATGTATGGATGAGTGGGTGGTCTTTTGGATGAGTTCGTGGATAAGTGAATGGGTGGATGAAAATGGATAAGTTAATGGATGGATAAAAATGGATAAGTTAATGGATGGATAGTAGAATAAAAAGGTAGAAGAACAAATGGAAAAGTAGATAGATGGCTAATAGAGTGTATCGATTTTCGGATGAAGAGACGAAAGATTAATGGATGAATGAATGATGAGTGGATGAATAAATGATGAATGGATGGAGTGTTGGAAAGAATTGATTGATAGATGCATTATTTTATAACACCCAAGCAAATAAATAAAAGTGAGTCTTTCTGCCATATTAATAAATTCAAAGGCTTGAAAGGTGCATTCAAAACATCAATTAGAATAATGGCTTGAGCAGGTGGCGCTGGTACGTCTAATGCTAATTTATAGTCAGACTTTTAAACTTTTATTTTAAATTATTGAGATTTTAACATCTATATAAAGCAAATATTTTGAAACGAGCTCATTTTTGAAACACTCACATACAACTTATATTTAATTTCTGAACGATTAGGCCTAGGACGGTAAAGCTTGAATGATTCAGTCTGTGGATTTTTCATCCGGGAACGATTCAGCCAAATATTGAAATTTAATTTTTAAACATAGCTTATTTTTGGATTTATTTATTTATTAAAGTTTTTGTTTCAGTTATCAAAATAATTTTTAAACCCTGATTAGTGAACAAATTCCTTCTTGTTTTGGCAGAGATTTTATCAGAATTCAGAATTTTTTAAATCAGAGAATTACCTATTTGTTTTGACAGAAAAATATATATTTTTTTTACATTATTTTGCAAAACTTTTGTTTGGAAAATATAAAAATGAATAAAATAGTCGAAAATTCACAAGAGCTTCCCCTAAAGCAAGTCGAAAAGCCGAAAACACTTTACTAGGAATGTCTAAAATAGGCTATAATTAAGTAAAAAATGTCAATAAAACTTCAATGTTTTTATCCTACCATCGAAATTATGATATTCAAAAACTTGTATGTACATTTTTATTATAGAACTATATAGGAAAAGTGTTATAATCATTTTTGGAAGAAAAAAATAATTTGTTTTTTTAAATCTTTATTCATGTTAGTAGTTTGCTGATCATAAAATTCATTGATTTAAGTTTTATTTAAAATTTTATTGGTTTGGCTGAATCTTTCTCATATGAAGATTTATAGGCTGAACCGTCTTAGACAGAATTTTCTTAGGTTGAATCATCCGCATAGCAGATATTTATGCAACATAATAAATAAATGTAAAAAAATATGCGCCGAATAAAACAAACATTCCATTTATGGTAGCTCATTAGAAGGGAGGTTTCAATTAAGCGGACGTTGAGTGAGAGCTTGAAAGGTGCCGCAGATTTCAACGAATTTCAAGGAATGAAAAGTTTTTTTAGAACACCACTGCGGCATTCTTCAGAGAGAAAAAGACGTTCAAGTATTAAATAAAAAGGTGTGTGAAGAACTGAAATAATCAAATATGGTTTAAAAGAGATTCATTTTGGATTCAATCAAAGGAATTTTTAGGAAATTTGACTGCGTAGTGAGATGTTATTGAAAAAATAAAATAATGAAAAAACAATTAGTTGAGCCAAAAAAGTTTTTAAAAGAATTAAAACTCAATATATGACATAAGATGAATACTACAACGTAAAAAAATACAACGACGTAGTGCGAAAAACTCCTCCAGGCCACGCTAGCTTCCTTTTGCCAACATTTCAGACGTGTCAATAATAATAACAATAACAATATTTCCAAAATGACTGTTATCATTTTTTCATTTTCTCCATCAATTCTATTTTTTATGCAATCAAAATATGTTTTTTTAGACTATTAAATCATTTTTTATTTCGATCGGCGTTGCCTGTCATTAGCTGAGTGCCAATTAGAATGAAAGCCGTGTTGTCGAAGCAATGTTCATAAAATACAATGTTACAATGAGGGAATTTCGATGTTTCGAGTTTTATTATTCATAATAAATGAGACCTAATATTATTATATTCATTACTGTGATTATAATTATAACAGTGCTAGCTATAAGAAACAATTAAAATAAGATTTGATTACAAATTGCCTTGAAAGTAAAACGATTAAAAATCAAACTTTGAAAGATGAATAAAAAAGAGTATAATGGAAGAGAGGGTGAGGAGGTGAGGTGAGAAGGTGAGGTGAGACTGACAAGGGTTAACCGCTTGCCAACTCATTTGATGCATTATGTATGTGACCATCTTCCATGCCATCATCATTTTTACTTTGTTATTATTTTAATAATAATCATCATCATCTCCGTTATCATCAGCATCATCATCATCATCAAAATCATAATCATAATCATCATCATCAAAATCATCATCATCTACTTTACCGTTATCATTTTCCTCATCATCTTCTTTATGTTATCTTTGCAGTTTGAACTCAAACTAAATCCACTTTTTGCTTCTATTGATTTTAGTGTTTGAGAAAAGATATTTCACTCATGGCATGTCCGGGAAATGTTATCGCTATTCTCAATGGAATGAAGAGAAATAAAAAACGATGAATAAATACGATCATCCATCAAAAAATATTTTTCATTTTAGGAAATATTTAAGTTTAAAAGAAACAAGAGTTTACTGGAAAATCTGAAAATATGTAAGCAAGAATACTGTGAAAATGTGAAACAAAAAAAGGAAAAAGACGAGTTATAATGAGCGTAAAAAAGTG